>OX596008.2:14513934-14837750 GCA_951394115.2 Drosophila phalerata
AATTCAATGAATTTTAAATTTTCTAAATTGATGACTTATTAATAACTTATCAGCTTAATGTATTCAGATAATGACATAATATGTCTAATTGAATTATAATTTTCAATGCCAAGGCTAAAGGCAATTGGCGACTATATTATTCTACAAATATGCAAACGAAAAATGCAACTTACTGTGAATGGAAACATTTATCAGTCTGTTAAATTGCTTGCGTGTAAAATATTTGCCCACAATTAAGTGAAACACTGACGCGTGTGCATTATAATTTATGATTTCATTTAAACAACTCAACTGCGAGTAATTATGCGACCGCATACAAACAAGAGTATATACACCATCGCACACACACACGCACCCAAGCAGACATACATTTATACGCACTTACCAAATACACACATCACTCATACGCGCCGCAAACCCAAAATTAGAAAGCGTCGCGCTTTACTGCCCACAAACTGGACGTGTCGACTGTCATGGGGATGATGGTAGGAATGGACGGGAGGACGGAGGACTGAGGACGGAGAACGGGAGAACGCTGGCCATCAACAGTCCGTATTGGTTGACCACAGCTGTGAGTCCAGAGCTCGTCCGAGCGAGAACTTTGCGCCTTGGCCCTTAGGGTCAAACACCATCAAGCGCGCACACACACACTTTCACACATATTGCGCATACGCGCTGTGTGCTGTGCAAGTGCGAATTAATGACCAGTCGTTGGGCTTATCTGAAGCGCTTAATTTGAAACGCTTTCGTTTACTTTCAGTAGGTAGCTTTAATTTCCATGCTTGCCGGCAAGTGAAATTAAATGAAATTAGGCTTGGACTATATTAACAATTTATTGATTTAATACTCAAACAAAAACGAGCACGATAACCGTTAATCCTTACCCTGTTATGTCATTGCGTAAGGCCACAATAATTACAAATTACAACACATTCATTAATAAATGGACAAGAGCGGTAAAATTTAATTAAAACAACGCGCAAACAATTTTGGATAGTATTTGTTTTAATGCCAAAGGCAATTAACATACTCGTAGCTGTGAAATAGTCTGAAAAATTTAAATTGAAAACAAACTATTTATTTAAAATGTTTTTTAATCAAATGAATTTTAATTGTTTCTCACGTGTTCACGGAGAACTTTTTACATGTTATGTGTGAATTACATGAGTTAAATTTCCATTCCGGGCTTTATTTAAACCTGAACTTTAAAAAACAAAATTAGACAATCTATGAGAGTTTCATTAATGTGTGCAGTTTCAATAGTTTATCATATTTACTTAGATTTATATTACAAGTATATAGTTTGCTTTTTATTGATAGTTTTGCTGACATTTACGAGACTTTATTTGCATTTATTTAAATTGTTTTAACTATTAACGTTTATGGGTTTTTTGTTACCTGTAGCAAATTAAAAATGCAATTAGTTAATTGAGGAAAACCAAAAATATTTCAAATGAAATTAAATATATTTACATTTGCATTTATAAAGTACAAATTGCAGCCAATATTAACAGTATAATTTTTTACTTTATTATCATTATGTCTATTCACAATACCTTTGCAGTTGTGTCATAATAATACAATTTTTTTTAAATAAATATTAATTAAAATGAAATCATTCATAGTTCTCTGCAAAGATATTTTATATTTGACTAACGAAATTTATATCTTATTTAGTTTAGTTTGCGTTTTTCATTGTGATGTGATGCGTTTTTGAGTCGTGGTGCAAAGGGACAGTGATAAACTAAATTAGTACATCGATTAATGCGAACCAGTACTTTTACACATTGCAATTACATTTATTATTATTATTTATAATTTCTTTTTAGTAGCAGCGATTTATAATGTAATCGGTCGTTTTTTCTGTGTTTGGTATCCATTCAGCCTATCGTAATGTTTGTTTAATATTTTATTTTTCATAGTTATTGTTACATGATTTCATATACTTTACGCTATGCATAAATTAACACTAAATGTCATTGTTTATTGTATCGCATAAACTGTGACACCTTTATGCAATGGCATTTTACAGATAAAATTAACGTTATCTATCAATATAATTATGTACAAGAAATGTGTGTTTCATTTAATTATCATGATGTTATTGGCTGTCGTTGTTGCTGTCGCTGTTGGTGTTGCTGTTGCTGTTGTTGATGTTGATGCAGCTGCTGTTGTTGCTGTCCAAGTGAGCCGCTTATTGATTGCCCGACATCACAATTGATATGCACTAAGGATAAGTTGCCAGGACCAAGAAGCCAACGCATCCATTGCATCCATCGCACCACAGCACTGGCTGCCAATGCAAGGACCAGGCTAAAGTTAAGACTGCTCCTCAGGCAACTGCCATTGCCACCGCTCTTCTGCATGGCTGCCGGACTCTCGTCTATAGATTATTCGGATGATATGGCGAGTCAGCACAGGCAGCGGGAAGGGAGAAGGAGATGGAGATGGAGAAGCGGAAACATGTTGAAAAAAAAGATGAAGCTGTTGCTGACGGGCAATCCACTTACCATTAATGACATTGACCACAACGCTGGCCGCCTCTGCAGTTGTTGGCATGCATGTATAGTTGCCCGTGTCCAAGAGCTGTGCATTAGCAATCCGTAATCTGCAACATTAAAGCAAAAGCTTAAAGCAATTGTTAAATGGGGTGGGCAGTTGCCACATTCAATGGGCCAATCAGTTTGCCACATGACTTCGGCTTCATTGATCAAAGCTCAAAATACCGGAGCTATTGACTATTGAGATGGAAACCAACAACCACTTCAAAATGCAGACACCTTCGTTGCACACGCACACGCACACACACACACACACACACACACACACTAGTGACAGGTGCTATTCAGCGTGGAAATTCTTTGCCTCGACTCGTATTGGGATCTTCATGATTATGATGAAAACACATTCCTAAATCAATACAATTCTTGCTTACCTGCTTTGCAACTTCTCGGCCAGGGTTGATTCCATGGAAATGCGTTGCAAATCGATGGCTGCATCATTCGGATGAGCCACAAAGGGGGTTAGGATGTAGGGGCCGCGATACCAGTAAATTGGTCCAATATCCTGGGCAGCACTTGCCGGCTGTTTCACATGGCATGTGAGCGTTATGACGCTACCCTGCTTGACGTACAAATCCGATGGACCGGCTATAATCGCTTTGGCATCTGGGGGCGTCACTGCAATGGCCAATGAAACGTGCGAAAAATTGATTAATGGCATTTCTTGCTGCTCCACACTTTAATCGAGTAATGGAACCTATGATCCCTATCTCCAACCCCGCCCAATTGAATCCAATCCAACTCTTTACGGTTGCTAAGCATATGGTTAAGCCTCAAATTCAAGAGACGATTCACAATTACATTCGATGAATCAAAGATACTTCTGCATACCACACAGACAACAGTCAATAGACGTACACAGCATCGCTTTTCACCTGATAATGTGCAGGTTTCACAGATCTAACGACTGCCGGATACGTGACACAATGCCAACTGGCCAAATGGCTCTTAAATGAAGCGGATTTTGAGTGGCTGACAGACAGAAGCGGTGTGGCATTAAACACAGATTGAACTGCAATGCTTAGCACATTTTTGTAGCATACTTTCAGGCGCCTTAGATTAATACTTTAAGGATTAGAGTGTTTTTAGTTAGAATATTTAAAAAAACAATTCAAAAATTATAATTTGAAAAGTGAGAACTTAATAACTATTGATTACCAGTACTTAAAGATAATATGGTTTTTACAAAAAATCAACTGTTACAATTGTATTAATGAAAATAAGACTAAAATGACTGACTTTAAATCAGTGACTTTCTTTTTTTTAGAATTCATTCACTTGTAGTTAAATATTTTAAAATAGAATTAAGCAACAGTTAAATTAAAAATAATTTTTTAAAGTGTATTAAGATGATTACAATTCGTTTTTGAAGAAGAAGTATTTTAAGGATACACGTCAATCAACAATCATCTATCACCTATCAAAAAAAAATTGTAAGGGACTTCTGCTGAACGTTGGGATGGAATTTTTATTTATACAATTAGCCAAAATTAGCCAATAAACAAAAGCTGTAAGCTTTCCTCATATATATAGTAAATTATAGTGATAGATAGTAAATTAAAAAAAAAATTCAAAAAATTATGCAATTTATTTAATTAAAAGTGTGTTTTTGAACAGAACCTTAATTTTATGACTTCGAGGGTTACATATAGTTATACTATTGCGTTAATTAAATGAAGGGTGTTCTGTATAAGCCAAGTTTACTAACTGAACCGATATAAGGTCGACTAGCTCAGCATCATCGGTTGGCAAGTTGTTTGTGTTGACAGCGCAGTGAAATCGGCTTTAACGTCTGCCAAACAGTCAAGCTACTTTCCCCCTTAACCCCTGGGCACATCATTAACAACGTCAACATTTGACTTTGTTGACTGGCTGCTGTTGGCCAAAATGTTGGTGGACGCACGAAAAAACATTAAACCAATTTTCAGTGCCTATAAGTGAGTCGACCGGGCTTTGGTTATACGACTATATATCGCATTTGTCTCTGTCTGCGGCAGCTGGCAGCTGGCAACTGGCAACTGGTAACTGGTAACTGGCAAACAGGGAACTGGCAAACACCAACAACAACAACAACAACTTATCTCGCCCTCAAAATCATGGCCAATATTAGAAAGCCACGCATACTGGCAAGAGCCATCAACACAACTCTGTGGACATAATGGTTCCGTTCATGATTTCCACTCACACATGTGCTATCCCCCTTCCTCTACCCCTAGCTCTCCTTCTCTCACCAATTGTGTGCCAGTCCCAATAACAACAGGCTAACAACACTTAAAATGTGTGTAAAATGCGCGACAGCAACAAGAATTGTGCCAGGCAACAGCTTCATTGGCCATGCCACGCCCTACCAACAATGGGTCAGTGATACGCCAACAGTGAAATGGCCAACACACAATACAACCCAACTAATCCAACCCCAAAAACAAAAATGTTAGGCTTTGTGGTTACAAATTTTTATGTGTTAGTTTTGTCATTTCATTTAGTTCCCTCTACACTTTTTCTTACTTTTTTGATTTTCACATACCCTATATTTTAATAAAATTGAAAGCGACATTCTATCTTAAATATTTATAATTAAATTAAAATATGCTTTTTTTATTACATGTAAAAAAAAGATGACAATTATTTTTTAAAATATATACGAATTTATTTTATTATTTCTATTGTACATTTTACTGAATATTTCAACTAACTTGTAAATAAACGCAAGTCGAGCACTCTCAACAATATTAAAGTATGCTTGTATTTTTTTATTATTATTATTATGTGCCTGTTATGGTCGGCATTTGATAATACAAAGACCACAGACCAGACAATGACAATTTTCTGAAATTGACTCTTCGCGTAATGGCCACCTGAATGTATACAACATCGAGTGGTTCTGTTTATTAGCCAGTTTTCCACTATTGATACTTATTTGAAAAGAAAATCTATTTTTATGCGTGAATGTCAGCCAAATTACAAAGTGGCAAATTCAATTGAAATTTGTTTAGTTTATTACGCTTAGAAATAAAGTACAGTCCAAGATACTTTTAAAATTGTATAAGGAAATAAATCTGAATATTAAATACTAATTAAAAACAAAATCACGGTTTAACTGCTTAATTCTGATTTAATAAAAGATGTTGAATATAAATATATATATATATTTGATTATAATAATCAAAACTCGCTTATTAAAATTGTTATAATTGCGGAAAAGCTATCTTGCCATCTAAATTAGCGGGATAAAAAACTCTGCAAATCAGTGCAACGTTTTTGCTTAAAGAGATTTGTGAGCAACAAAAAGAGAGATGAATTTACATTTACAGACAGTGCACAGCACAGATAAAAAACATAGAGAAAAATAAAGAATAAAAGTGTTTTGTGCCAGTTACACAGTGTGGAGACATTATGATTGAGGAGATGAAAAGTGAAGAGTTTACAGCTTACAGTTTCTCTTTGCCAGATCAGAAAAAGTATGAAAATGTTATTGATTTTAGGCAACAAATCAATTTAACACTTCTCAATATCAAGAGTACAACTTGAAAAATCCAATGAAAACTTTTAATCTGAAGAGAAAAGTTACTAATTTAAGATATCTGGTCACTCTTTTGCATGATTCAAAATACAATTTATGCCATTATTTTGTGCAAACAAAGGCAATGTTTTGCATACTCAGCTTAAATCAAAAAAAAAAAGGAAAAAAAAACGAAATCATTTGTTTGCACTCAGTGTTAAGGAATTCGGTTCGTTTTTAAGGAAGTGCTTCCTCTTCGTATTTGAGAGCGTAAAACCGGTGACAGAATTTTTTATCACGCTGCCAACTCCAGAAGCCAAACGCAAATCTGCGTTGAACAATTTTTTCAAATCATTAGCATAAATTTTTTCCTGGCATTGCCGCGACTTTCCGTCGCCGGGCCAAGACCCAATTCGAAATGGAATGCGTGGGTAAGTGGGGCAGGAATGGAGTATGAAGGATAGATTATTTCATGTAGTTTCAGGATTCATACGGTGCAGTTTGCAACTGAGAGTACCTTGCAACGGATGCAACGGAGCAATGGTGCAACAGGATGTTGCAGAGTTGATTTGACTTTATAGATGTTGATGAGATTTACTTGAGTTTGTTATATATAAACCCGGATTGCATTTGGCAGCCAATTTGCTTCTGAAAGTTCCCTAGGTGCTACAACACTCCTACTTCTCCTCCTCCACCTCTTCCTCTTGCAGTTAAACGTGGCATATTAAAACATGTGCGGAAAATTTAACAATTTTCACACATCAACTCAAGATCTGAACACATGAATGGTCCTCAAGTGGGCCAAAAGTGGTCAAGTAAACGATTGAATGCACATTAGGGAATACATAACAGCCTCAAAACGAATCCAATTGAATCGAATCAAAGTGAATCAAAAGCAAACTAATCCAATAACAGCCAAAACAACAAAACAAACAACTTGAAACGTGCAACTGAGATTCAAGTTCTGATATTTCATGGTAAACTATTCAATAATTTCAATTAACTTTCTCACCAGCAAGAGCAACAGCAAAGAGAGCAGCAAAAAAAGAAAATAAAAATAAATAAATAAGCAAACTTTGACTATGGCACATGATGACAAACATTGGCTTACAGACTTGGGCCAAAAAAGTTTCAAATCAATTTTACGTACATGAATGAAACATGAACGTGCATGCTTTTCTGTAACAATTTATAACAAACACAAATACACACACACACGCATGCACACACACAAACTTATACACGGATAGATAGAATACACAAGAGGCAAAGAAACTGGAAGCTGAGACGCAAAAATATTGCCTGCAACGGAAATCCATTGTAGAAAACTTGTAAAATGCCAAAACAATGAAATGAGATCGTGGCGTAAACGTGCAAAAAACACCTCAAAGGATGCTACACATACGTATATACATTCTACACAAACACACACACTCACACACACATATATTTATATATATATATATGTGCTCAAATAGTCATCCACACGCAGACGGCGTAACGCCCTCAGGGCCACGCCCTCATTGACTGGTGTGTATTACAGCCAGCATATGAATTTAGTATTGAATTTAAATGCAAATTGCGTTTGCATGCAAAACGTGTAGAAAAATAGACAGCACAGTTTTGGTACCACAAAAGCTAATGCTTCTCTCAATATATATACATATATGTATATGAACATATCCACTTGCAAGTATCTATATACAGGAAAATGCTCGCAAATTGATATACCCAGACCAGTACCCAGTAACATTGCCAACGTAATTGCCCACAGGATATACTCTTATTATTCAGAGCTTCACTAAATCCGAGAGTCTTACATATGGAATAATTAACGTGGTATTATACAATTATTTCTTTAATCATATAAGGGAAACGAATTTAAATGAAATTTAAAAATAAAATCATTTTTAAATCGTAAGTTATAGTAAAAAATATTGTGTTCTTTACGTTAAATACAATAAAGTCTATTTTTATAAAATAAAATATATCTTAAAATAATTTGAATATATCTTGAATATATTAAATGCATAAAACCGCCATATAATATATACTCACATAATTTAGTTGAACAAAATTAATTAATTTTTATAATTTTTCAAAACAACAAGCTGAAGAAACATTTTGTAAGTTCTATTGGGCTATAAAAATATATATACAAATTCAATAAAAATTTGATTTTACTGTTTTTCCAATCAAATTAATTTATTAACTGTATATTCATGAATTTATAGCAATGGCAATTATGACCATCTGAAATGTGCGCATCAAAAACGTGCTGTGAATTTGTTAGACAATTCGACTTAACTTTGTGTCCAATTTAAGAGACTCTATATTTGGGGGTGCGAATGGTATAACAAGTTGCAAGTCGCAGGTAGCAAGTTGCAAGTCATGAACACGACAACTCACTGACATTGCGTAAGAATTGAGCGCATGTTTCACGGAAAGTAGAAGTGGATAATGGAAATGGCTCGTTGCTTTACTCACCTATGACATTCAAGCGGAATGCCATCGAAATTTTTGGCTCCGTATTCACTTGGCACTCGTAGATGCCGCTGTCACGTGGCTGCGCATATTTCACATGCAGTGTCCAATCCTTGGAGTCGGCGGTGCGTACGACCTGTAAGAGGAAAATTGCATACGTAGATAAATCGTTGCGGACAAGTCAGTTATCTAAGACATCTAAGCTAACAGGGACAGCTGGGCAGAGTTGTCCTTGGGCAAATTTAATCAATGCATACAAGTTGGCAAAGTACAGAAGCGTCGAATTGCATACGCAATTAAGCCGACTTGGCTTATAAATGGCCAGCATGCCCCTTAGCCATTTAATAAGCTAGGCGAACGGAGGTAGCAAGCAACAGAGGTAGATGCCGATAAACAAGCAAAACACACACAAGAAGGAAGAAGGGAGCGAGAGAAAGAGTAGAAGTAAATTACGTATACGAACCTTGAAGCGCTCATCAGATGTGTAGGTCAAAATGCCTGCAGTCAAAATGTGCAAATCGCGTTTCCTTATCCAAGATACCTGCAAATAGACAAAAAACACAGACACACACACACAAACAAATACGTTTAGATTTAGTGACAGAGCGTAACAAAAGAACGAGCGCTTAAGTCAATTTTTAAAATTGCTTTGCCCGAAACGAAAGGGACCAAGCTCAAATAAACGTAGAAAATTTAATAAACCAAACGGCAAAATGAACTAGGCGCTCCACAAAAACGGCATGAAAAAAAAAAACAAACAAAACTAGGGGGCTCCGCCCCCTGCTCGCTTCGCTCGCCAACCCCCCGCTCGCTTCGCTCGCGGTGCTACAGTCGAGCATACTCGACTGTCGGAGACCCCGTACTTACTATGGAAATAGAAAAGACTACAAAAATTAAAATAATAATTTGGCCGCTTGTTGCTGTTGCAGAGCGTTGTAATACATTTTCGACTACTTTTTTCAATGACAGCTGTATGATATAGTTGTCCGATTTGAACTTACATCGGTCATGATATATAAAACCAAGCATACTGTAATAGTTTAGTTGAGATATCTCATAAAACAAAAAAGTTTTTCATACTAAGACTTGATATTCGGCTGATCGGTCCCATGGCAGCTATATGATATAGTGGTCCGATTTGAACCAACTTTGGACAGGATATATAAAACTAAATCTTATGCATATTGTATCAGTTTGGTTGAGATATCTCATAAAATAAAAAAGTTTTTAATACTAAAACTTGATTTTCGACCGATTGTTCCTATGGGCGCTATATGATATAGTGGTCCGATTTGAACCAACTTAGGACAGGATATATAAAACTAAATCTTATGCATATTGTATCAGTTTGGTTGAGATATCTCATAAAACAAAAAAGTTTTTCTTACTAAAACTTGATTTTCGACCGATCGGTCCCATGGCATCTATATGATATAGTGGTCCGATTTGAACCAACTTAGGACAGGATATATAAAACTAAATCTTATGCATATTGTATCATTTTGATTGAGATATCTCATAAAACAAAAAAGTTTTTCATACTAAAACTTGATTTTCGACCGATTGTTCCTATGGGCGCTATATGATATAGTGGTCCGATTTGAACCAACTTAGGACAGGATATATAAAACTAAATCTTATGCATATTGTATCATTTTGGTTGAGATATCTCATAAAACAAAAAAGTTTTTCTTACTAAAACTTGATTTTCGACCGATCGGTCCCATGGCATCTATATGATATAGTGGTCCGATTTGAACCAACTTAGGACAGGATATATAAAACTAAATCTTATGCATATTGTATCATTTTGATTGAGATATCTCATAAAACAAAAAAGTTTTTCATACTAAAACTTGATTTTCGACCGATTGTTCCTATGGGCGCTATATGATATAGTGGTCCGATTTGAACCAACTTAGGACAGGATATATAAAACTAAATCTTATGCATATTGTATCATTTTGGTTGAGATATCTCATAAAACAAAAAAGTTTTTCTTACTAAAACTTGATTTTCGACCGATCGGTCCCATGGCATCTATATGATATAGTGGTCCGATTTGAACCAACTTAGGACAGGATATATAAAACTAAATCTTATGCATATTTTATCAGTTTGGTTGAGATATCTCATAAAATAAAAAAGTTTTTCATACTAAAACTTGATTTTCGACCGATATTTCCTATGGGCGCTATATGATATAGTGGTCCGATTTGAACCAACTTAGGACAGGATATATAAAACTAAATCTTATGCATATTGTATCAGTTTGGTTGAGATATCTCATAAAACAAAAAAGTTTTTCTTACTAAAACTTGATTTTCGACCGATCGGTCCCATGGCATCTATATGATATAGTGGTCCGATTTGAACCAACTTTGGACAGGATATATAAAACTAAATCTTATGCATATTGTATCAGTTTGGTTGAGATATCTCATAAAATAAAAAAGTTTTTCATACTAAAACTTGATTTTCGACCGATTGTTCCTATGGGCGCTATATGATATAGTGGTCCGATTTGAACCAACTTAGGACAGGATATATAAAACTAAATCTTATGCATATTGTATCATTTTGGTTGAGATATCTCATAAAACAAAAAAGTTTTTCATACCAAAACTTGATTTTCGACCGATTGTTCCTATGGGCGCTATATGATATAGTGGTCCGATCCAAAAAAGAAATGGACTTAGTATGCCTTCAATATAGAGGAACCTACATACTAAGTTTGGTGTCACTAGATTTTAAATTGTTCTTATAATTTGGATATGAAATTTTCTTTTTCGATTTGTGGGCGACAAAGGGGGCGTGGCCAAATTTTGAAACAAACTTGATCTGCTTGCAATATAGGCGAACCTACATACCAAGTTTGGTGGCTCTAGCTCTTATAGTCTCTGAGATCTAGGTGTTCATACAGACAGACGGACAGACAGACAGACGGACAGACGGACAGACGGACATTGCTATATCGACTCGGCTATTGATGCTGATCAAGAATATATATACTTTATGGGGTCTGCCACGCCTCCTTCTGCCTGTTACGCACATTTTCGTTAAAACAAACCCAATAGACCCCTGTACTTTTTTTAAGTACGGGGTCTAAAAAAGTAAAGAATGGAAAACTAACTTTTGCAAATACTCCTGCTGTCTGTGTAAGCAATAGCAGCGGTAAAAGCAACAGCGGCATCGACGCCGGCGACGACAGACAAATCGCTTTGGGAGACACACACACACACATACATACACTTACAGAGAGAAACCTGCTGGAAAACCAGGACGAAGTGCGTGCCCAAAATGTCAGCGGCTTAAAGTTGCCAAAGCCTCCAAAAAATGGTGGACTCAGCCAGAAAGATATCTGCGAGACTGCCGCAGGCAAGCAAAACTTTTTGTTGCACCAAAGGAGACGAACCAACACAAAAAGAAATAACCAAAAATACAAAAAATATAAAACAAGAAAAACTGAAGCCGAAACTAAAAGTGTCAAAGTGGCAAAAGGAAAAGGTACCTGCACCTCAAAAAAAAAAAAAAAAGAAAAAATGAAAAGAATACGAAAAAAAGGTGCTTCTAAATCTGACTTAGTGAGGGAATGGTTGATGACGAGCTTGCTGATGAACAAGGTGAGCTGCTGGACTCTGATAGGTCTTCGGCACACTTTCATTAAAGTGGATTTCCATCAAGGCTAAAGAAGTCGCATCAAAAAATGTGAATAATAGATTAAGCAACTTAAGCAGAGGCTAGAAATTCGCTACGATTAAGCGGAAAGTTTTCACTAACTGCTCTTGGGAATTATTTAGATTAATTATAAGAGTTATTTAATTTTTTTTCCAAGTTGTTGAAGGATATTAAAAAAAGTGACTGGCGCAAAAATAGACGGTGATGAACACAAATTTAATTTTCCATTTTTGATGCAGAATGAAATTAAAGTTGAGTTGTCTATTTAGCTAAAAAATCACTTTTGCGAAAATCTAAACATTATTATTCTTAAAAAAGTTAAAATTTAAAATTTCAAGCATTTGTGTCAAATATATAATCAATTAATGGGGTATAAATGCAATTTAATAGGGTTGTACCATTTTGAATCATTTGGTAATTATTTGTAATAGGATACTTATTAATTTCAAATTGGGTATAAAAAAAAATACCCAATTCATGTAGAAAATATAGTAATTTAATCCGAGCCGAAATTTTAAGTTCAGCATCCTTCACATTTTGTGATACCCGTAATTATATAACAAGGGCTTATACATTTTAAGTTTGATAAAGTGGAGCAGCAAGTATTTTAAAAATGTATTTAAGGACATACATTTTTATTCACAGCTAGAGCTTAAAAATGTTCCTACATTTTACAGCAATTGAAGACCAAGTTGAGTTACAAACGACCATTCAGACCACCCGAAAAACGAAGAAAAACAAAGTTTAAAGTTGATAATACGGCGGAGCAATCAATGGATACAAAATAAAGTAAAGAAACGACAGCTGAAAAAATTACAAAATTAAAAATGAACTAAGGGTATGAAAAAAAGATGAAACACAATGCAAAGCCATAAACCGAACTTTGCTGGGTGGCGAATGCCAATGGACTGACAAAGGAGCAGTAAATAGGATGGAGAGGATAAGGACAACATCGCTGAAACTCTGTTATTCAACCAAGAAAATGACCAAAAGATGTGATGAGAGATGATGGCAAGGACAAAGAAAGCGGAACCGGAAAACGATACGAGTAGCTGAGCAAACTGACAAAAGAAACAGAAAAGTGAGAAAAATGAGAAACGAAAAAGGAAAAACGAAAAACGAAAAACTTGTCGTTACTTTGGCGGTAACTTGATTTTCAGCATGACTAGTCCGAGGCAGGGTCAATATTTGCCTAGGCGATAGTTAAAAATGCATAAAAGCGAGAACAAAACTAGGGGGCTCCGCCCCCTGCTCGCTTCGCTCGCCAACCCCCCGCTCGCTTCGCTCGCGGTGCTACAGTCGAGCATACTCGACTGTCGGAGACCCCGTACTTACTATGGAAATAGAAAAGACTACAAAAATTAAAATAATAATTTGGCCGCTTGTTGCTGTTGCAGAGCGTTGTAATACATTTTCGACTACTTTTTTCAATGACAGCTGTATGATATAGTTGTCCGATTTGAACTTACATCGGTCATGATATATAAAACCAAGCATACTGTAATAGTTTAGTTGAGATATCTCATAAAACAAAAAAGTTTTTCATACTAAGACTTGATATTCGGCTGATCGGTCCCATGGCAGCTATATGATATAGTGGTCCGATTTGAACCAACTTTGGACAGGATATATAAAACTAAATCTTATGCATATTGTATCAGTTTGGTTGAGATATCTCATAAAATAAAAAAGTTTTTAATACTAAAACTTGATTTTCGACCGATTGTTCCTATGGGCGCTATATGATATAGTGGTCCGATTTGAACCAACTTAGGACAGGATATATAAAACTAAATCTTATGCATATTGTATCAGTTTGGTTGAGATATCTCATAAAACAAAAAAGTTTTTCTTACTAAAACTTGATTTTCGACCGATCGGTCCCATGGCATCTATATGATATAGTGGTCCGATTTGAACCAACTTAGGACAGGATATATAAAACTAAATCTTATGCATATTGTATCATTTTGATTGAGATATCTCATAAAACAAAAAAGTTTTTCATACTAAAACTTGATTTTCGACCGATTGTTCCTATGGGCGCTATATGATATAGTGGTCCGATTTGAACCAACTTAGGACAGGATATATAAAACTAAATCTTATGCATATTGTATCATTTTGGTTGAGATATCTCATAAAACAAAAAAGTTTTTCTTACTAAAACTTGATTTTCGACCGATCGGTCCCATGGCATCTATATGATATAGTGGTCCGATTTGAACCAACTTAGGACAGGATATATAAAACTAAATCTTATGCATATTGTATCATTTTGATTGAGATATCTCATAAAACAAAAAAGTTTTTCATACTAAAACTTGATTTTCGACCGATTGTTCCTATGGGCGCTATATGATATAGTGGTCCGATTTGAACCAACTTAGGACAGGATATATAAAACTAAATCTTATGCATATTGTATCATTTTGGTTGAGATATCTCATAAAACAAAAAAGTTTTTCTTACTAAAACTTGATTTTCGACCGATCGGTCCCATGGCATCTATATGATATAGTGGTCCGATTTGAACCAACTTAGGACAGGATATATAAAACTAAATCTTATGCATATTTTATCAGTTTGGTTGAGATATCTCATAAAATAAAAAAGTTTTTCATACTAAAACTTGATTTTCGACCGATATTTCCTATGGGCGCTATATGATATAGTGGTCCGATTTGAACCAACTTAGGACAGGATATATAAAACTAAATCTTATGCATATTGTATCAGTTTGGTTGAGATATCTCATAAAACAAAAAAGTTTTTCTTACTAAAACTTGATTTTCGACCGATCGGTCCCATGGCATCTATATGATATAGTGGTCCGATTTGAACCAACTTTGGACAGGATATATAAAACTAAATCTTATGCATATTGTATCAGTTTGGTTGAGATATCTCATAAAATAAAAAAGTTTTTCATACTAAAACTTGATTTTCGACCGATTGTTCCTATGGGCGCTATATGATATAGTGGTCCGATTTGAACCAACTTAGGACAGGATATATAAAACTAAATCTTATGCATATTGTATCATTTTGGTTGAGATATCTCATAAAACAAAAAAGTTTTTCATACCAAAACTTGATTTTCGACCGATTGTTCCTATGGGCGCTATATGATATAGTGGTCCGATCCAAAAAAGAAATGGACTTAGTATGCCTTCAATATAGAGGAACCTACATACTAAGTTTGGTGTCACTAGATTTTAAATTGTTCTTATAATTTGGATATGAAATTTTCTTTTTCGATTTGTGGGCGACAAAGGGGGCGTGGCCAAATTTTGAAACAAACTTGATCTGCTTGCAATATAGGCGAACCTACATACCAAGTTTGGTGGCTCTAGCTCTTATAGTCTCTGAGATCTAGGTGTTCATACAGACAGACGGACAGACAGACAGACGGACAGACGGACAGACGGACATTGCTATATCGACTCGGCTATTGATGCTGATCAAGAATATATATACTTTATGGGGTCTGCCACGCCTCCTTCTGCCTGTTACGCACATTTTCGTTAAAACAAACCCAATAGACCCCTGTACTTTTTTTAAGTACGGGGTCTAAAAATGTAACAAATGTAAAGGAAAATAACATTTTCAGATAAGCGTCCACTTGACTCACCGATTTATCGCGCAAATTCTCAACTCGACAATTGATGGCTGCCGTGTGTCCCGTCCGGGCTGTTATATTCCTGGGCATGCCAAAGTCAAACACCGGCGGCGGATAAGTTGTCTCATCCACTTGCTCATCCAGATCATCCAAAGCGTTGTCAAACTGTGCCACATTGTTGTGGTGTAGATGGTGGTTTATGTTGTTGCCATTGGCATTGCCATTGCCGTTGTAGTTGTTGTGATTGTTGATATTGCTGTTGCTGTTATAGTTGTGGTCATGAACCAGTGAGGCGATATACACATCATCCACAGCCGCAATAGAGGGCAACAAGTCGTTGTCTATAATGCTGGCAGCTGCAAAACAAAAGATGTAGAGTTAAGAACCAAGAATTGAGAACTGAGAATTGAGAATTCAATAAGCAAATGCGGCTATTGTGGATTGCATTGAAAGCATTCGCCTCTGTCCAAGTATCGATAGCAAAAACCAAAAGTTCATTTACAGCTTAAGCTAAGGCATTGAGTACGAGGAGGACATAAAAACCACTTAGAGCTAACGAGAAAATACTCAATGGAAAGCCTCAATCTCGAAGCAAAGGGTGAAAGAACTTCTCTTCTCTTCTCTCCTCACCCCTCAACTGTCCACTCTGATTTCAGTATTGACTGCAAATTAATTAAATGCCACTCAATGCCTGAGAAACACGAGTAATAGAGCCCCTTCACAATATGTGAGATAAGTCAAATAGCTGTGTGAGTATGAGAATTTCACATTCTCTTATCTCAAAAATGCCACACTGAGAATGATGACATTTGAGACAAAAGGCCAATAGAATGCAACGGAACATCCAATGAAATGATGTGCGGAAAATGCTCGTTATAATAATTACAAAAGCATATGGCACAGCAATTGAATGATTTCCTCTCCCATTACCTCTCTCCGCCACTCACTTTAACTAAACAACGGAAATTGTTTTTAATTAAAATAAATGAGCGCTTTAATGGCCGCTGTGACCGGAAGTGCACATAAACCAAGCCGAGCGCGAGCTTTTTGTTGTTATTGTTGGCTATACAGTCATGCCTTTTGACCAAAGTTGTAAAAATTTTGGCAGCATAGCACTGAAATTACAGTTAATGAGCATTTTGTACTAGAAATGAGCGGGAAAATCATTAAAAAGGCACTTGCACAAATTTTTAAAGATATAATAATAATAATAATACAAATTTTAACTCTTGGATTATATTTGAGGCTTATCTACACTTTAAAATGCCTCAATAAACCTAAAAAATCATCCAAACCAAGAATTATAATATTAATGTGATATTATATTAATCATTTAATATGAAATTGTATTATTTTCCTTCATTCAATTAATTGATACTTTAATCAGTATTTAATGCTATTATAATTTTTTTAATTATACAATAGCTCTTTGCTTAGGATTATTACAAGCCTTATCCCTTAATAAATATGTACATTGTACCCACTTTTTTTCATTATATTTATTTTTCATTATTATTCATTAAAATTATTGCATATTTATTTCATAATGAATAGCAACATTAATTTGTATACAAATATGTGACAGAGTATTAAATTTGTATTTTTTTTTTGGCCCATAACCTTTAAATCTCATTGACCGTTTAGCAAAGTTCAAAGTTCACACTTGCTGCACTTGCTGCATATGAATATATTACTTGAACACTTATCATACAAGCCACGAAGTTCCCTTTGGTTTAAATATCGTCATGCATTATCCATTTTTAAGTGCAACACTTGTCAGGTTCTTTCGCTATTCTTTCTTTTTTTTTTTTTTTGCTTTTTGCTCAGCATTCTAAAGTAAAATGCATATTTTTGCATTTGCATTTATTTGACATTTTAATGAGCGCATAATGTCAGCCATGTGGCAGTCACTGTGGCAGTTTAGACAGAGTCACAGGTTCACGACACTTATAACTCAGAGCACGTGGCTGCGTCTCAATTTAGCTCGTTGCCACTGTTGCGCCTCTCTCTTTCTTACCATTTCTCTGTGTTGCCCTCTTTCTCTATCAAGCTCTTCCCTCTCACCTCAGCTATCTAACTGGGTCACTCACTTTGGCAGCTGCTGTTGCTGCTGCTGCTGCTGCTGTTGCACTTGAATCTTTTAGGCCGTTGTGGCACTTGTGCATGTTAGACACAAAAATCTAAATTATTTAAGTGCCCACACATACAGGAAACGGGGGAAAGACTGAGGTAGACATTCACATGCGCTGGTAAAAAAGTGCGACACGCTTTAAATGTAACTGCATAAATTCAAATGCTCAACGCAACGCATACCCTTTATAAAACAATTGACTTAGAAACTGTTTGCAGAAGGTTACCTTAAAATCTGTTTGTATTTTATTAATTCTCTGACTACAAACCCTTAAAGATTTAGAGAACCTTCATTACAGAAAAAAATCGGCTAGTTTATGAACTATTTTAAAAACACACAAAAACGCAAGTTTCAGTTTATGAAAACCCATAATTTTGTTTTATCAATTATTTGTATTTATTCTTGATTTTGAAGGCAATAATGTTGTTTAATTATAAAATTATTGGATTTCCTAAAGTGTGTTTAGCTAGTACTCTAGTCTTTATTATTATATTATAAGAAACTTAATACAATAATTAGTTACAAAATAATTAAACAAATAATTATAAAATTTAACATTTTTTACGAATCTAACTTACGCTTATGATTTAAGTATGACTTACTATTAAAATCAATAGTTTTTAAAATTTAATATTATTAAAAAATAATTAATCTAACTATTAATCTTAAGATAAATTTTTCGGGTCGTGAAAAATATTTTAATTCGGTTTTGGTTCCATTACAGGTTCCGGTATTATTCCCTGAGTCTAACATACCCATCATTATAAAATATTCGAGCCCAGGGTATAAAATGTGAACTACACACGAACAAAAAAAAAATACAAAATGCAAACGCGCCAAAGCGAGTAGTGCACTTGTTGTTGTTGTTACTCCTTGTTGTTGTTTGGCTTTATGCAACAGACACACACACACACACATACGTGCACTCACACAATGACACATTCGCGCACATTCATATTTTTGGCATCATTTAGATGCTCGTCGAGCAACTGATGCAAATTTAATTTGGACACCTCACACAAAAAAGTTGCGCGTGAGAGCAGTCAAAGGGAGAGAGAAGATAAGAGAGGGGGTTTCCCCATGCGCTGAGAGAGGTGTGGAGGGAGCGTGTGAGGGGAGAAGGGTCTATCTACGCCATAACTTGCGCTTGAGTGTGTATGAACTGCAACTAATGATGTTGCAGGCCCTCGAATGCGCCTTTTTGATTTAACGATCGACTTTTTTCGCTCTTCATAACGTGGCAAAGTGGAGGTCGGAGGCTATAGGTTTGAAGGGCAGAGCTTAATGACTGGTTGGCTTGGTTAGCTGATTGGTTGGTTGGTTGGTTGGTTAGCTGCCCGTTTCCTGCGGTTGATGGTTGCCTCTTGGCTCTTCACATTTTTTATCCAAGTGTTTTGGTTATTTGATCTGTGTGTTTTTTTTTTCGTTCTTTTTATTTTTTTGTGGCTGATGAGCCCAAAAAGTTTCTGCCCCACTGCATATTTTTCTCATGTGGCTGCTTTCTACTGTCAATTTATTTATTTGTACTTTAACTGCACTGCAGTAAAAAATCAAAGTAATTTCTCTTTGCGCAAAATGTTAATGAAATACTCATGAAAAGCGAATAAAATCCTAAGTGATTCCAAGTGCTACAAAGTGATTACTTAAGGACCTTTACAATAAGCCGTTGATTGACCTTGGCATTAAATTATTTGATTGTTTGACAAAAATAAATTCCGTTGCCTACTTTGTGGCTTAGCGCTCATAATAAGTCGGTTAGGTGTGAATATTAAGCTGCTTTTCGGATTTACTAGTGCTTTGTTGTCACAGACAGAATATCAATACAGCAATACGAGCACAATTGTGTATAATATTCCCACAATCGATGTAATGTGAGAAAAATAATGCTGACTTTGTGACTTAATACAAAAATCCGATATAAAATTTATTTAACGAGAAATTTCAATTTCAGTCATCCGTTCATATAAATATAATAAACACTAACTGCAAACGTAACACTTAAAAACTAGTTTAAAAAAGGGTATAAAAAAATAAAAAGATAAATATTGCAAATATTATGGGATAATAGGATAAAGAAAAGCACACAAAAACATTGCTTTAACTATAAAGTTTTTACAGATTATTTATTATTAACATGCAAATATTTATAAGATTTTAATAGCATTTCACGTTAGGACTCACAAATACATGTATTTGCCAAAGCAATTAGTACAGTAATCAACAAATAAATATGCAACCTTTTTAAGCTGATTTCCTTATCGAAAAATGTAATCACTTTAAAAGCATTTGGCTTAAAGCATTAAAGCCACAAAAAGAGAATACCAACAATAACACGACTAGTATCTAAGTCTGAGAACAGAAAAAGGTTTCTGAAAAATTCAATAAACTGCTTGTCCTCAGTTCCAAATGTGGAAGTCGTTGTCGTTTTCGTGTCCTCACATCGTCACTTGGGTGGTGTGTGGGGAATATTTATTAAAATCGTTGTGCACAATTTTATTTTGCATATCAAAAGGCGTCTGTGGCTTGCTGTGGATATTCCTTGGCTGTCTTAGACCATTTGGAAACGGAACTCAGGCTCCCTAAGGCCTTCAAGGCTCACTTGTAACATGGGTACGTATATTTGTATAAGTGTCAGTCTGGATTGTGTGGGTTCATCATACAAAATAGCAAACAGTTTTAGATACTAGGTTCATTGAAAATGCGCTGGTCAAGCAAATAGCTCAGGGCATTAAAAAGATGGACAAATAGACTATGTAAAGATGTCTAAGATAGGCGCACAATATTTCGAATATTTCGTGTACTCAGTAACTCCATGTGGCAGACTGTGAAAAACTGGAGCTCTACTTTTGCAACACGCTCTCAAGTCATACAGTAACACGGCCCTAAGGCTGTTTGCAAGTGTCGCTACATGACAGCAGAAAAAGCAGCTCACAGCTCACAGTGACTGCAACTTGGTGTACCATGTACGAGTAACACGAAGATTAATGGCATCCACAGCGTTCATTGACTTTGCTGCATGCCCCAAGAGTCTGTTTCAAATCCAACAGCTACTCTAATATTTTAAACGCTGTAAAATTGCATTTCATGTAGATGTTCTGACGTCACTTGTGATCCATTTAACAATGTTATGGCAAAGTTGAACGGCGTTGAAATATATGTAAATCCAATTACTTTGAATATTCAAGGGATCAACTTCCTCTTTGCCCTATGAAAACTTAAGTCAACATTATTTTCTCTTCATATTAAAAATGATTGAGGTGTGTTCTCGTTTTGTTGATTAATTTTAAGAAAATTATTGCAAAATAAAAAAAAAACAGCATTTGCAGACTCAATATTTATCAAAAATTGAGAATGAAATGTTTACCAACTTATTTAAAAAGAAATAATGATAATAATTCGTCAAAATTATACTCAACTTTATAATAGTAAAAACGCAATTTGGAAGAACATTCATAAGTCATATAAAATGCATAGTGTTTCCATATATCTCATATGCCATTGCCTGTCAATAATGTGGAAAGTTTTGCGTTGACAAACAACAAAATCACTTTGGTGAGAAGGGATGAAGGAAATAAAACAAAAACAAACTTTATTAAGTTTCTGGCGTAGCGTATACCATATTAAAATATACTTCACAGCAGCAACAACATTAATGCGAAATGTGTGTCATACAAACACACACACTCACACAAAAAGACTGAGAAAATTCGAAAAACACACACAGAAAAATTTTGTGGAATAAAAAAACGTTGCCTACTTATGAGCGTCGCCAACTGAACTACTTCAAAAACGCATAAAAAATCAATGGAAGCGAATGTGCGCAATAAATGTCAGTGACAAGGCAAACAACAACAATAATAAGAAGAGCAGCAGAAGTGAAAACAAAAAGAAAAACTTCACATGATGTGTTTTTTTTTTCGCCACATCCGCGTTTTGATATAACGTACTTATGTGCGTTGCCAAGGCAAGGCTGCGGCATGAAAGGAAACTGAAGCTGCCACAATAGTGATGCCAACGTGATTCTGAAGTCACCACTCCAAGGACTCAAGTCGAAGCGTGTGAATTGGTCGCGGGGCATACAAATTGAAAATCCGCCATAAATTGAAGAGGCAAAAGCAAAGTCTATGGCGTAAAGCTGATGACAATTTATTGTTCACACTTGTAACTGATGATGGTGCTTAGGACCAAACATACACACACCCGTACGGACATGCACACACGTGCAGCAATTTGGGGCATGTGTTTGCCAAAGTATATTTCATTGTCTGCATTTCCTTTTCATTCTAAAAAAAAAAAAAAACAAAACAAATATATATAAAGTAGGCTCTACAAATTGCCAGCCATTATTTTGCGCCAAAGTCAATATACAATCTATATATACAGCCGGGTATAAATTTCATATCATTTTATTTAATTTTTTAGCTGTCCAGGTGTGTGTGTGTGTGTGTGTTATGTGTATTAGCAATTGTGCGTCTTATGCTACTGACAGACGATGATTTAAAAGCCAGTTTTCGACTTTTGCATAACTTGTTCCTTTATGTATTTTTCTTTTAACTTTTTTCTCAGCTTCAGTCTCACTCCCAATGAACTTTTAGCAAAGTCAGTATCTGCCTGCACCTCCGTGCCTAGTACTTAGCTTCAAGCTAAGTGGTTTCATAACTCCTATTGAAAACTACTCGCTTCGGGTTGCACAACTTTTCCAATACGAGAACAAAGGAAAAGAGTATGCGTGTCTCAAAGTTGCTGAGGCAACAACTTTGTCTTGTGCTCTTCGACATTCCAAATACCAAACGCTCACGCTTTAAATGATGCGGCAAATGATTTAAGGTGAAGAGTCGCGTGTATTGCATAACAATTTGCCAGCCCAAAAACATAACTGGACACTGCGTCTGTGACTCGTACAAACCGTCGGTCGTTCATCACATTTAAATTCATAACAGCGGATGAGGAAAGAAAAAAAATATCCACTTTGTTGTTGGCTGACGCTGAGCGCTGAATTTATAAGGCTCGCTACAGCTACTAAGTCCCAGCTAATAGCGGCTTTAGAATTTATAGAGTTTTGGCTGCGGCTTAGGAGTGCTTGCTATGTCCATGCGCGTTACGTATACGTTATATCGATACACTTGTGCATTATAACTTGGTCATGCGTCTTGCAAGAAAAGAAAATTTATAGAGATTGTACATTTTACAAATAAGCTTTTAAAATTATAATATAACATTCAGCTTAAAATTTCAAATTAAAGAAACGATTAATTATTTAAAGAACACAAGTATTATTGAAAATTGGAAATAAATATATTCAACCCTATATATTCAATAAATATTAAGTATACACATAAAATTAAAATTGCTGAATATTTTATTTATTTATTTTATTTTACAAAAGCAGAGCATCCCTTCCTATAAAAAGTAAAAAGTTTTCCATATTCACAGATAGCTTAATACAAAGATTCCTCTTGTGTTCAAAAGTTTAACTCAAATCACATCATACTTAACATCGCCATTACTTTTTCATAAGTAGATTAACATTGATATATTGTTATTACCTTACAAGGGTATACAGATTTCGTGGTGCCAAAAGTGATATTGTTATTATTTAAAGCAAAGGCCTTTTCTGCTTTTTGACATATTATGCTATAATTTTTGTGGCAAAACGTTTAGTTGAGCTACATAAATAATAAATAAATAACAACAACACACTCAGATACATGGCCTGGGGACGGACAGACAGACAGACGGAGAAACAGACAGGCAGAAAGTCAGTCAGTGGAAGGGTCTGAGAAGAATTCTTATAATGTTGTTGCTGGTGTTAGTACTTTTGTTGTTGTTGCTATGTAGCTCTTGATTTACAAGCCAGTTTGGCAGCTTTTGTGGCCCCAACTCAACCTCAAGTGGGCGGCAGAGTCTCGAATTAATTTACATTTTGTTGACTCAATTCGTGCAGCAAAATGTTTTTACATCGATTTAGCATAAAATATTTAAAACAATTTCCAAAAGCATGCATAAAAAGTGCAAACGTTTTGTAAAGTTTATTTTAATTGTATTATATTTTTTGTTTCCTTTTTTCCGTTCAAGTGTTTGTGTGCCTTGCCATCGATATGCAAATGCGTTTGAGAGTAAATCGAAAAACTTTCAAGTTCTATCGACTAATAGTCGTAAATATTTATGCATCCATGTGTAAGCTTGCAAATGAAATTCAAATGTGTCCAAAGTCTGAGCCAACCAGCTCAGCTAGACTTAGTTGCAATCCTTGGCTTGGTTCGATGGTTTCTCAATAGGGTTCTAATCAAAGTTGTATGCTGCCATTTATTTCCTTGTAATGTACTCAGATTATATCAAATTTTATTTTGGAAAGCCCTCAAGACACACACACACACACACACACACGCAAAAAAAATAAAAACCCTAGTAACCAAAAATATCTGTCATGCATTGCTAATGAAATTAAATTGAAACTTTTTGGCAATGGTAATTGAATATTTCTTTTCTTAACTATGCTTGAAAAACTGTTATTACGCTTCAATAAAATAGTCGAAAAGATTTTAATTAATCTACAACGGTCTAAACATCTATTGGGTATGCTATCAATACAATTGACGTGTAACAAATTGGCAGCTGAAATCTGCTGTGAAATGTAATTGCAGGTAAATTAAAAGTAAATATTTCATTAATTTAAATTTCAATAATTTAAGAATTTAAAGAAGAAATTTTCAATTATGATTCCCAATACACTATGATAGTTCATGACAATAATAATATCATTATTTCTTATACAATCACCGAAAAATATTTTACTAACGACTAAGGCATCCCAAATCGAATATTGCCAATGTGTTTAGTACCTTATTGATGGGAAATCATAAACCGCAAAGCAAATGAAATTTGTTCTCTAAAAATTGTCATTCGATTACTACATATTTTTGGAGCAAAATTGTGTCGTGCCTTGTTCAACACGCTCATATTTTGAGGCAATATTGTGTACGTTTAATGGCCTCAAAATTTGTCTGTCTCTTTTAGCCTAATGCGACAATCGATTTGCTCCAGTTTCTTGTTCCAAAAATTCTCTCATATAATTTCAGTAAAGCTAAATAAGTGTCTGGCAAAGCAGTGCTGAAATATTTAACAATCTTTATAAGCACATATGAGAAAATAAGCATTGGGGGCTCATCGTCGACATCATCTACCGTCTAATATCATCTGGCATCGTCATCTTCATCTGCATCTCGATGCTGTGGCCGTTGCTCTTGGTGTTGGCTGTTGTCGCTTTTGCTGCCTGGGCCAACTAATATATATTTATGGCCATAAGAGCGCACAGTGTGACACAGACACGCGCAGCAAATTAAAATCAACTGGGAGCAGTCATTATGGAGGCTTTCACTTTCACTAATGTGTTATGAGAGGCAGTCAGCTAAGCAAACCAACCAGACCAACGAAACCATGCGACAACCAAGCCAAAGCAAACCAAAACCTGCTAAAACCCAGCAACCAATGGGAGTTAACATCCAGGGGCGTGAGTATACTTCCCTGTGTGTGTTTGTGTGTGTGTGTGTGTGTGTGTGTGTATGCTTAGGCAAATAGGTCGCAGGCTACACACACTGTCGCACTTTAACGCGCCAAAGCTTACATTGTAGTCGTCGTATTTGGCCAACTGTAAAACAGTGCCAACCAACAGGAATACATATAGGTTGACAAAGCGTATTCGACACATAAATACCCTTTAACGGATTAAATTTATCTAGATTAAAGATGCTATAATACTATTTTGAAAATATTACGTATACGTCAAACTAGATATTTCTTAATATTACATTTTAAGGGAAAAACTAACGATTAACTAATAATTTATCAAATCGAAATACAAGATAAATTTTCTAATGTGAAAAGATTTGCAAATTGTTTCCTATAATTATTTAAAAATAATTTATGTATTTATAAGCAGATCAACATTAAAAAAATTCCAGTCTCATATTGTCCTTTACAAAAGCTCCATAAGATTGCATACACCCTTTTGTTAATTTGTTCAGCAGAGGATATTAAAGAATATTAAGAAAATATGCATTAAAAGTTGAATTTTTGTGTGTTTGTGACAGTATGTGTGTTCCTGTGGATATATGTATATGAGGGTATGCTGCAAAAGTCAAAGCAAAAATTAAACTTAAGATTAAGGGGAAGCAGAACTTTCTCTCCGTCGCAGCACGAAAGAAGCTGCGCTTTGGGGGATTGCACTATGGGGAATTTGACCATTTTTTTGGAATTAATTAATAACTCGAGAACGAATTAAGTTTCTTTGGTCTAGTTTTTTGCATTGGGCTTATAAGAGCAATACGCAAATGTCCTACAAAAGTGGGCGTGGTGCCGCCTTTATTTTGGATTCTGCGATATGCAAATTTTTTGTTTTTCAAGCTATCAGCACCAAACTTGCAGGTAATGCGTGTTACTATGCCCCAAACGTGCTGGTAAAATTTGATCCAAATCGGTCAACTATATTATATAGAAATAATATAAATTATCGGTTGAAGACTACTTTTTTGTGAAAACTTTCTTATTTTTCCATATTTTAATTCGAAACTTACCAGTTTTAAGAGTTTGTAAATTTCTGGCATTTTAGTCAGCCTTAGACTACCATATCATATAGAAAAATCGGCTGTAAAACGCCAATTTTCAGTGTAATGAACAATTTTGATTATTTTCTATTTAATTCTTATATGTAACAGCTAAAGAAAACCTTCAACTTTTAGCTCCCAAAATTCGTGTAAAATTCTTAAAATAAATGGTAACAATTATTGCGTTAAAGTTGCTCAAAAAAAGCACCCTTAAATGCTCTTTTTACCTTCGTAAAGTCTCATGTAAAACCAAACCCTGCATTTTAAAATTTGAGGTTACATCCTAAAATGTAAATTATCATAAAAGATCGCAAAATATCGCAAAAAGTATTTACATTGACACAACAAGAACTAATTTATCTACAATACGTCATACATATTATGGTGGACCGAGGTGGACATTTTTTTATATTTCCATTTAAAGTTTAAATTTAATTTCAATTTTCAATGAGTGAGGTGGCTCTCTTTTTAATATAACTACGAAGTCAATACGACTAAATTCTATAATCCAAGCTTTTAAACACAAAGTAAAAACCTCTCCAAACAGATTACATATCAAAGCTTTTACATTTATTAACAATATCTATTAGTTTTCTGTATTTAAAGTTTGATGAAAAATTCAACAATTTTGACAGCACGTGCTTATCAATTACATAACCTCTGTTTGCACTGTTAAATCTTAACAGTGGCGAGTTCTGTTAAAATTTCTGGTATGCAACATTACAGTTTGGACATTTCCTGGTCGATTGCTGTTATTAAAAATGTATTTTAATAACTTTCAAAAATTGAATTTATTCCAAAAAATCGGTAAAATTCCCCATAGTGGATTGCCAGCCATCACACACACAAACACACACATACACATTCAACACACTCAACACACTCACACACACCCATCAACACACACTCATGTTTAATCAGATGCGCATATATACATATTTGAGTGCGCATTTCAAGCAGAGTCTGAGCGTGTATTAGTGCTGTTGAATTTGTTTATCTTTTATTTTTCTGGTCATATTTACACTCATTTTATTTCACAAGTCACTTTGTTTACTATATATTTAACTTAGTCAGCGAGTGAGTTTTAGCTGCCAACTCTCCAAGTTTTTGTTCATTGCGGGTGTCACGGAGCGTATGAGTGATTAAAAGTTTTAGCATTAAGCAAATTGCGTCTAATCTGAATGCCCACCGCCTCACTCCAATTACGTATTCGCCTTAATCTTCACTTTCACTTTGTTTTCTCTCTTTGGTTATGCTAATTATATCACGCCCCAATAAACAGCTTACAAGAAATCATTGCCAGGCAATCAACTGGCAACTACCAGAGACTCTCGACCTTCTACTTTGTATTTTGATGCCTGCTATTGGCAATCGTCAATCGTTGTTCGCTTCGAATTGGTTTTATTTTATTTTTTTTTTCTTTTTGTTTCGACCCAATTTCAGGATTTGGTTTTGCCACATGCGAACTGGCATTTCAATTTACCCACTCCTCTTTGCCCAATTATTATGCAGCAAACAAAAAATCTAATATGTTTTTGAAAACTTGACGCAGCTGTCGCCGCAAGTTTTCTGGCCAACACAAGCAACAGCAAAAGCACAAAGAATATTATTACAAAGAGCTGATAATACTTTGGATGCAAAAGTTTATAATCGATGAACGTTTCTGCGAAACTACGTGAGCCTGAATCTTGGTCAGCTCCCAAAACCGAACTTCAACCTAATTGGCAACAGCTGCGCAATCTCTCACATACATCAATTTGTCAGGAAATATAGTCACATATAATTAATTGGTCGGTCGTTTCGAACATGACATGAATTCTATTTAAATTTTGTGACTTACTATGCATGTTTAAACCATTTTTAAGCCATTCCAAAATCAAATTAATTTTAAAGTGAGTAACGATTTATAATACATTATTTTCTAACAAAGTAAAAAGTTAACTGATATTTTTCCATCAATTTAGCAAAAATATTTAATATATTTAAAGAATTTCAAGCTTTACTTTATTATGTAATTATTTATATAAAAACTATGAATCAAAAAATTCCAAAAAATGTTCTTAAAATATTAAAGCAATCTTTTATCTCAGAATCTGAATCTTTAAAATATATATTCAAAAATAACTAAAATATATGCGAAGACATCACACTTGCCAGTTGGCGCCCACACAAATTTTCAGGCAGTATTTTTATAAGCCAAAACAGATTATCATTTAACCATTGTCACATGCATATTTTATCAATGCTGAGAACACGCATTCAAGTGGATAATTACAAGTGGGCATAATGGCTGCCACATGCAAAGTACAATAGAAAAACTTATAGACTCACACACAAACGTACATATGTACAAACATACTGAAACCCATAAATAATAATTAAATGCGTGACTAATTACTTGTGTAATTTGCTATTATTAAGCAGCAGCAATGACAAAAGACAACGAACAGAAGGAAATTGCGACCAAAATACGCGTTGTCATAATAGATATATAGATACTAAATAGACGGAGCACATGCGTTGACAGAGAGATAGAGAGAGAGAGGGGAGAGAGGAGAGAGACAAACGTAGTGGCATAATGAGCTGGCAATATGTTGAGTTATCGTTATCGTAAGAAATTAAGTTCAAGTTGACGCTATGCGTAGATAAGTATTTGTCAATGCATAAGTAATCTAGGCATGTATAAGTGTCGGGTTGTGTGTGTTGACGATGATTAAGTTGACAAGAACTGTCAACTTTACTTTGGCGCGCGCTGACATAACCTAAACGCACTCACACACAACTGTTACACACAGACACACACAAATAAACACACACACACAGACAGACAGACAGATTGGCGTGGCAGCTGCCGTGTTGTGGTTTTTCCCTGCTCCTTCTGCGGTTTAATGAGTCTTGATTTATTTCATTTCCTTCATTTTCGATATGCGACGAAGACGTCTACGACAACGCGTTGTCTGTGCCTTGTCACCCTTGACTGTAAATACTCACACACATACACCTCATAGCATAGTGTGAGTGTACTTAAATATATAAATATATATATATACATATGTATGTGTGTATAGGTCTATATTACCCGAGAGTCACGCGGGCATCTGCTTATTTACATGACAACACCAAATTTCATTACTCATTCTCTGGCATCTGATACGCCTTTGACAGAGACAGAGACAGACAGAGCACTTGCTGTTTTAATTAAGACATTGATTGCTTAATTAAATTTATTTGCAACCGCCGTTATATGGTGACATCGCTTAGCGATTTGATGTGTGATTCTTGGTACAAGTTGCGATAAAATACAATTTCACTTGAGTTGATAAACAAATATTTCATGAATACCTGAGAGATTTCTTTGGAAGCGAGTGAAGTAGAAAGCTAATACAAGGCTTTATAAAGAATGATATAAAAAAGTTCAAAATTAAAAAAAGTGTGACCATTCTACATCTTTCATTTTTAAATTTATCCCATCTTCTACAAAATGCTCTTAAATCACTTTAAGAAACGTTTAAACAACGCATGTTAAGAACTATTCAAATAGAATTTACCAAACATTTTTTTTATATATATAAATTTTTTATGTTTTCTTCCTTTTTTTGGATTATTTACAAACATTAACTTGGGGAATCAGCACGAGCTTTTCAATATCCGGCACTTAAATTTTATTACACTGCATATTTGAAGCCACCTTTTCCTGCAACCTGTGCTGCACGTGCACGTTGCAAAGACACAATCACCAACACACAGACTCACACATGCACAGACATACACGCATACACTCTCAGTATATCTCTCGTCTTGTTTGCCTTGGACTTTCCCGCTTTTACATACACTTAGCGCATATCGTTGCCATTCTCTGCATAATCTCCATAAAAAATACATATAAACAAAATGTAAAATTCATAAAAAAAAAATATAAATGCGAGTACGAGCATTTTTTAGCCTTGCAGCTACCAGTTCCACTTCAGTTTACTGCATCGCACCACATATCATTCTATTCTCTGTCTCTCTCCGACTTACTTACCCCCTTTTTCTCTCTGTCTTTTAGCATTTATGCATTTTTTTTCTTTTTGCTCAGTCTGCGGTCACCTCATCCTCATGCAATGTTTATTCGTCTAAGCGTCGCTTGTTGTTTGTTTACACTATTTCGGTTTATATTTCTCCCTTTTGTGAGGGTGTCAATTTTATTTACTTTTTTTTTTAGAGCTCCAACTTGACTTTTATGCCCTGTTTTGTTTTCTGTTCTCTGTTCAATCTTATCATACGATCTCTATACTAAAAATTTGATTTTTCTATACGTTTTTGTTATATGTTTCTACCCTGTACCGATAAAATGGTCAAACAATGGGTATAATTAATTGGCTCAAGTGCATATAGGATACTTTTTTAATTGTATATCAGCTAGTTCATTTTGATACCATACAGTTTATCTGTCAGATATATGACAATCAACACATTCAAAAGTGGGTAGATATGAATAGGTACAATCATATTGTTATTATTTACTAGATTAAATTATCTTCTTTAATTAAATTTCTATCTTTAGAATATTCATAAATTTAATAAATAGATTCAAATTAATTTTACTGAAACCAGATTCGCAGACTAACACAGAGTACCTATAAGTCAAGTTACTTCGACAAAAGTTCTCTATTTACTACAATAATATACTTTTATAGCTGAAACGTAAATTTATGTATTTATTTCAAGCCCACATAAGAATATTATTAGCAAAGTGAGAAGCTGAAAGCAAAATATTAAATAGAATTTGACTTGATTATCAGGAATTGAATAATAAGGTAATCCACCAAAATCAAAAATAGATAGTATCAGATGTGAAAATAGGTTTCCTGTGATAGATTTTTGTCGTCAAACCAAAACTGATTTTATTTGAATTTAGAAAACAGTATACAGTTTACTTTTATTGAAGTTTTCGAGTACGAAAAGTCAAGCGCAAATGCAAATGCGTATCGAAATCGGCGAATGGAAATGAAAATAAACGAAAACAAACACCCATTCACCAATATCGAAACTTATTCGCATAATGTAAACATAAATGGTGCAATAAAATATGAAGAGCCTGTGGCAAGCAGCAACAGTCGCGAATCATCAGTCATATATGTTAGACGATTTAGTAAACTTCCAGTGTCCAGTCGTATTTCAGAATTAAGTAGAAATGGATATCAAATATGCGGTGGAGAGCGCTCACGATGAGAACATATTGACGCATGAATTGCCGCTGGACAAGGAGGTGAGTACTTGTAATGATGACTGAAATGAATACACATTTGGCAATGCTGCAAAACTGAATGATAGCTCTGGTATTTTCAGTTGTATTTGTCTTTTATGTTGTCGCTGCTGACTTTGGAACCACATCCCGAGGATAGTTTCAGTTGTAATGAGGATATGGTACGCATGCGTCAGCAGTTGTTGCTCTATAAGGCCGAGGTGGATGCTCTAAATCGCAATGACGATGACTACTATGAGAAGAAAGAACAGCTAATCTATAAGATTTTCTGCGAATTTCGAGGCATTCCCCATGAACTCGACCTGCAAGAGAGTCTGCAAGAATATGAATAGCAGCGCTGTTGATAAAGCAGTTTGAATCAGGGACCATAATGATTGTAATTTTTCAAATAAAAATTGTAATAAAGCAATTATTTGTTGATTTTTGTTATTTTTCATTTTTAATTTTAATTAGAGAAGTACTATATAGCTTTTTTAATTTTTTTTAAGTCATAATAATTTAAATATTTATTTAAAACTTTATTGTTATGTACATTTTAATAATTACTATGGATAATTACTATGTCATGTCAGGACTTACGTGAACAGGACAGGTACATAATAGATTTCAAGGTGACAGTTAATTTTGAAATTAAAGCTTAATTGTGTTACAGGTTTTACGACTCTAACTAGTGTGCCACCAGCTAAAAATTATTTTAAAAATATCGATATTTATTGAACAAATTATAATCGAAACAATTATTAAGAAATGTATTTTCTTACATAAATTAAATCAGATAAATTTGTTTAACTCAAACATTAAATGAAATGCTACACTTTAAAATCCTAGTTGACAATTAATGTTGAGCATTTAAATTTGTGTTTCACTTGCCTGAACACTTAACATGAATGCGATGAGTTTGTATTGGTACCCTGTCGGGATATTCATTTAAACTAATGCCACAAAAAGAACTCAACCCGAACCGAGCATTTGAATGCGAATACCGTATAATTTGCTAACAAATCTAACAGTGACAAGCCCACAAAATGACTTAACATGTCTGGAATTGGTTGGATTATTGCCTTGACAGGCAATGACAAAACACGTATACGAAATTTGTCTGTGATGTTGAGGCATCTTCATTGCCGCCAAGCCGCCCAAGAGTTGCGTGTTCATGAGGATTTCGATTATGCTGGCATATATATGCACGACTTGAGCATAGACATCATTAGGCAAAAAGTGTGCACCTTTTTCGGCCCAGGAATGTTTTGGTAAATTGGCCAAGAGGCTGCTTGGAATGCCGCACAGAACAGCGCATTCAAAATGAACCGACCGACTTAAGGAATTTGTTTAATTAAGCATAGTTACCTAACATGTTGACATGTATCACCCGCATACCGTTCCCCGTTGTCTTCCACCTCCATTGACTATTTAAATGAATTGCGTAATCGAATTTAATAGCTGAATATTGCAAAAGGCGCTTTAAACTAAGAACTTGACATGTCAAGTCTGAAATATCTTTGAAATGTTGGCTAAATTAATTTGTGTTGACGTTCCTGTGGATTCTCGCGCAAACTTCTTGCCGGCTATCACGCACACATGCACGCCCCCTGGCGTCGGGTAGAGCGTGTAATTAAGCATCGTCTACGTTACCCAATGTGCCATTGTTCCTCGGTTGGCGGTTTCTAGGTGCGTGCTGTGTCGACCCATTCACTGAAGTATTAATAACGCCAAAGTGTTGCGAACCAAAATTTATTAAGATGCCTTCGCCGGCAGCCGCTGCCTGCCACTCAGAGGCGCCACTCTCCGTCGACGCCTCAGCTGTTGCCAGTTCACATTTTTGGTTTTTGTTTTGTTTGACCTCTTCTTTAAACCTTTGTTTTTGCAGTTCCTTCGTTATTTGGCGTTCGTTACGCAATTCAAGGATCCCTTTGTGCTTGTGTCTATAATTTAGGTAATTTATTAGAAAACATGGCGTATACGCGACGCTTAAAGCGCTGCTCAAAATGTTAGAGGTCATTAGGAAAGTAACTTTAGAGAATAAGCAATTTCGTATTTGACTTCGAAATACATCCAAATATTTATATATTAAAAGCGCCTTTACCTTGTTTTCAATATTTAATCTCATCAAAATAAATTATATTTATTTAATCACTGATTTAAATAGTTCCAAATAAATAAGTAAGAAATATAGATTGATGCAATATTCTTTCGTTACTTATTAATAGTATAGATAAATTTTAGACAAAGAACTTATTTAAAAATAAAATCATTTCAACTTTAAATAATATAAACAAACGCTTTAAATTGTTATTAAATTGCAATATTGCTAAATTCCTACGTCGAGCAAATTAAAGCTCACTTTAAATGAAACTCACATTTGGTAAAGAAATAATATTGCTTTTCGCAAACTATGCATAAAAAAGAGCTCATTGCTGTTTTAGTCACGCAGTAAAATAATAATTTAATACATTCTTTTGGGTGAAATATTTTGAAATGCTTTTGCACAAAAATATTGCCCGCATGCGAGTCCCAACAGACAGTCTCAAAAACTTTGCACCAATAATTCAAGCGCAGAGTTATCTGTTAGATAACTACGACTCTACAATAGATGAACTGACAGTGTCATAAAACAGTTCAATCCGCAAGAAAAAGCAGACAGTTCAGTTTTAAGAAGAATGTGAGCTCTGTGCCATGAGAATGCTGAATAGATTCTCAGATATTCTGGCATAAAATAGAGAATTATGACTTTGCTCTACTCATTTTAGATGCACTCTGTGGCTAAACTAAGAAAATAAAAGCAATATATAGATTTGCAATATTATATATTCATGGTTTGGGTGCACAGTTTCAAACATTACTCAAAGTGCATGCGCATGTATTTTTTTTTTTTTGATGCTGATATCTATATACTTGTATCTCTACTTATATATATTTCAATTTTTTTGTAGACGTGCGTTGAAAGCGAATGGGAAAAATAAAAAAACGTGGACAGCGCAGTTGGTGTGAATTTATGTGTGTTGGCGAAAGGTCATAGTTCAACATATGTCTGCATGGCTTTGTCCAACAAATCATCATTAAATTGGGCACAGCGACAACATTGTGGACTGCATGTTGGCTAGCAATAAATAATAATTTAATTATTTTATTACTTAAAAATGCACAACAAATGCGATTAAAGCACGCGCTGACAATTAACGTGCAAATTACGGCTTAAAGTCAGTCCGTAATATAATTGCGTTAATAAAAACGCAAATGAAATGTGACTAAAAGTGAGCACACTGATCAAAAAATGTTTTAGAATTAAGACTTTGGTCTCAGAACTGAGATTTTTGGTCTAAAAAATGCTTCGAAAACATAAAATTCTTAATTTAAGAGAACACACTTCGGAACAAATAAAATAAGACCAAGTTCTTCTTTTAAGAATAATTGTTCCTACAATTAAAATCAAAAAATAAAATAAAATACATAAAAATTATATTTTTTTTATATTTTTATAAATTTTATTTTGTCCTGTTAATTTTATAAATGTTATTCTAATTTGTTAATAGTGGGGTTCGAACCGCCGCTTACTGCTCTCTAATCAGAGCGCCACGGAGCCACCATATATTTCAAATGAAATTATACAAATTTATACCTTTCTAACAATTTAAGATTTTTATTCTTATATTAAGATTTTATGATTAGATTAAAAATCATATAATAGTTTTAGTAAATTGATCTTAAAATAATCTTATTTTTAGAACAAAATGTTTAAGATATATGTTGTTGATTTTAGAAGCTGGTCTTTTCTTTCAGTGCAGCAACAGCGAACCAGGTCCAGAGAATTCATTGAGGCAACAAAGCAACCGCCAGCTAAATGTAAGTAACTGAGCTAAAAGGGGAGGCAAAAACTATAACAACTGCCATAGACAGCTAACTGGGAAGGGGGAGGGGAGTGGTAGGCTAAAAGGGGTGGGAGGTGGAGAAGAAGGCGTGGGCCAAAGGGTAAATGGTTTTCATTTCAGCTTTTGGCTTTTCCGTTTGAAATGTCACAACAGTGCGACAAAAAGGCGTTGCCACAATTACCCAGCCATGACATGTGCGCGTGTATTTCTTGCACTCACTGTTAGAGTCACAGTCACAGTGGGCCATGTTGCTTATTATGGTTGTGGATACCCTTTTAGCATGGGCTCCATTTCAACACGCCATCAGAATCTATGTGCTTGTGTGTATAAAAATGTCAACTGTAAATTCTTTCAAATATTGGCTAAAGCATAAACTTCTTGCTAAAGTAAGCTGATGCACAAAGTTAAGTTTGCAAATACTTGAGGGTAAGGCATAATACAAATATATGCAAATATTCATAAGTTTGCAAATTTGCTTCTCTTAGAGCTGTTCTTTTTCTATTTAAGCTAAACTTCTAGCTTAAATAAAATGGGTGGCTTAAAAACGCATTAAATTGTTTTAAAATAAATAAATTAAAGTGGATACACTTACCTACTAAGGTAAGTAATTGAATTTAAGCAAGTATACTTAGAGTTAAGGCTATAAAGCTGGGAAACATATTAAAATAGATAAATATTTTATAATTCATAGCCCAAGTTTAAGAAATTGCAAATGTATATTAAGTAAGCTCAAATATATACATTTAAATACATTTAATATTTTAAATGTTAAAATAAATCGGATTTAAACTAACATTTTGGTCAGTGACTGTAGTTGTAAAACTACGACAGCTCAAGGGTTGAGGGTATAACCAAAATAAAATAAAGGAGAGAAAAAAAGAAATTGCTATTATTTGAAATAATTTCATTGAGAAGCGTGAAGAAAGCAGCCTAGAAAGGCGCACCAAAAGGAGAAATAAAAGAAAGGCTAAAAGTTTTCTCATGTCGGTAGGAAAACGGAAACGGAAGTAGCATTGGACGACATGTGCGGACATGTAGTCATAATTTCAACACTCATAAATATGTAGATTTACACTCTGTGCACTTTGTGAGGTTTGTTTGCTTCTTCTTTACATTTCTGCCTCGACTCCTTCTTCTCTATTTATTTTTGATGTTGATGCTATGCCAACAACAATCACATTCTACTGTATATGTAATTATGCTTTGTAAACATGGCTTGACACAATTCATTTCATGCCATAACAAAAATAAGTATAACGAAAATTTTAATTAAAAAATTGGCCTTGAAGCAGCAGCAACATCGAATGAAAATAAATACAATTACAATATTTGAAATAACAACAAACAGGGCACAACAAAAATATCAACAATACCGACAAATTATATACGAAAAACTTTGCTGTTCTCACAGACATTACAATAATACAAAGTACAAGAATGCCAGCCTCAAAACAGGTACAACTACAACAATAAGACAGCCATTAAGCAACTCTCAAAAAGCACAAAAGCCTCGATGCCATAAAAAGGAAAAGAAAAGAAATTCATGGAGACGACGCTCAACTTTGCAGAAACCAAAAACCGCGCTGCTGCAAAACGTAAACAATGCCACAAAAGCAACACGTGCCCCCATCTAATGGTCTCCGTCATCTACCATCAGTCTGTCTCTGTTTCTGCCCCTGCCCCTGCACCAACCCCTAATATACCATCACTTATACGCCTGCTAAATGCTCACGTAGTCGCCTTAATGAGCCACAGGTTTTATTCAACAATGGCAAGCCAGGTAGCAACAAAACATGACAGGGCCAAATGCCTGAGGACAGCCAAAATACCAACAAAAGCGACAAAGGCAACAAAAACCAGTCTAAAAAGAAAATGAAATAAAATAGCTTAATTTATTAAACACGAAAATAAGGGACACAAACAGCCTTTTCGTCGTGCGTTTAATTAAAAATGCCAAAACACCAAAGCACCAGAGAAAAAAAAACAAGTAGAAAAGGAAAAAAAAAAAAAGAATTTCCCAACACGAACACCTCCAGGGGAGTCTGGACAACATTGGACACCTGCCGGGTGGCCTGCTCACACAGTTTCTCAATTCTTCGGGCGTGAAAAGCAATGAAATTTTCAAACAAATTCCACATGTCAAAGTGGAACTCCCATGAACTCGACCCCCTGTCGCTTTTTACTGCTGTCAGCCACAAATAGTCCGTCCTGTCATGTAAATAGTTTTTCCTATTACCGCTTCCAAGCTTCTGACCCAATGTCTGGCCATTTGACAATGTTTTAATTTGAGCAAATTGTGAGCATCTAATTGCCAGTTGACAAACACACACCCACACATGCACCAAACAAGATACTCGTAGGTAGAGCTAGACTAGAGTAAAGTGACAGCATCTATCAGTTGACTTAAAAAAAACACTTGAACTTTGGTCTATTGGTAAGGCAGCTGACAGTTGGTAAGGAAGGAAATTGATTCCTCTATCGGTTAAATAGACAATGCCTATTAAATATTTCCATTTAATATTAATTAATATAGCTTTATAAATATTGTTTTGTAAAGTAATATATGGCTTTTACTGTAATAGATACTACAATTTGTATTAATTTGAAAAAATAGTTCGAAAATTAATTTATTTAAAAAAGTAAACAGAAAATAAGATTCTTTACAAAAAATATAAGTTTTCATATTTAAAATATTCGTATGTATATATACACGTATTAAAAAAAAACTTACTCATCTTAACTTAATCATCCATCGAACACAAACAGAATTCATGGAGCAATTCTTACTCTAATTCAAATCCCACCCAGAGTTATGAAGTCCCAAACAATTTAACCCCGAGCAACAATCAATGCAAGAAATTTGTCAAGGCGTAGACACCAACACCGGGTTCTTTAACCAAAACCAGGAAACATATCAAAGAGATACCAACATGGAATGAAGCAAAAGCTACAATTATGATGCGGCATTCAATCAAAAGTGCCCCTGGGTTTACCAGCACACACACACACACACGCACACACACTCACACGCATACCCAGATCCATAGAAAACGAAACAATTTTAGCCAATATTTGGCATCAAAAGAACTTGCTGACAGTCAAATTGGTCATAGAAACCCAGACACACACAGACAAAAGCACACCACATAGTTGATGTGGAGCCAGTGCCTAAGGCCAAAAACAAGATATATGTGGGACAAGCAGGAAGCGTTATAAAAGCCATTAATACATAGCCAACTATCTTACATGTATAAACTGAATCACCATCAACCACGAAATCAAAGTGTGAATACTGTTCAACGGTTTTCTCACATGATGTTCGGTTAGATATCAGAATGAAGAGGTGGAGTGAGAAGATTAAGAAGAGGTCGACTGTCCAGTCCTCAAACACAATTTAGTCAATGGTCAGGCATTTTATTGTTTGGTCTGAGCGCTCGACAATAAAACCGACCGAGAAAAGGCAGCAAATCTTTCATTATTCATTATAAGCGCTTCACAGACCGCAATAACTTTTAGCCAAGACCCAGAAAAAGGAAACTCAAGTCATTTATCTTGCAGCCTCTTCTCGCGCTCAATAGTCGGTAAGTCAGTGGTGCACCATAACCACCATAGCCACCATTACCACTGCAAACCGGACTTTCATCAATCTTTCAATAATGCGGTACCAATTGCTCGTGGGAATGGGATCCCAAAGTCAGGTAAGTGAGCAGAGTACAGTTCAGTGTCATGTAAATTTGTTTGCGCAGTTGCACGTAGCCAATAAAACGTCTCAAAATGTGGCCTCACTTAAGCGGCAATTGAACCACTATACACCCACAAATACACACACACAGACACACACACACACCCACTCATATATGCCAGGCAGGTCATCAGGATAGAAAGACAGTCGAAAGTAAATAAATCATGCGGCCAGTCGAGTCCTTGAACTGTTTACGCGTCCCACGCTTCATCGAACTTAACAGACTTTTATTTATTTTTATCATTTTTCTGCCACTGACATGCATACTTACAAACATACATTCTACTATTTATATACGTGTATATTTTTCTTAAGATATATATTTATATATATATATAGATTTGTATTTTCTTCCGTTTCGGTTTACTGATGGCTAATAAATTCGTACCGCATTCGTATATCCCTTTTATTTATGTTTGTGTTTAGCGTTTTTATTGATTATGTTGCGTAAAATATCTAACAGAACTTCTTGTCCCTCATCCGTTTTTTTTTAAAGATATTTCTCATTTTAAGTACTCGACTTGTCAGATATATCACATAGCTTGTCGGTTCAGTGCACTTAATGAAGTTATATCTTGTTTCGGTTTTCGCTTTTCGTTTGCCTTTATTCTCCTCATTCTCCTCTTACTCTCTGTATCTATCTGTGTCCCCTTGCACTCATCTCACTCTCTAGGGTAATATATTTTCATTAGCTGAATTTTGTTGCCTGAAAATTGAGTTGTTCGGGTTCCATTATTGGCCTGACTCAGCGTAAATTATTTTCATTTATTTAATTGGCAAAGCGGCAAAATTTATGAAAATTGCCATCGATACATTTTCCAAATGTTTACTTGAAATGCTTCAATGCGTTTCATTTGCGTTTACATTTGTTCAATGAAAGAGAATTCATTATCCATACATTTATGATCAATTTAAGTACTTGACATATGGCCAAATGTACTAGAAATTTTAGAAAGAGAGTATTGGCTTAAAAGCCATCTGTAGCCCGCAAGATTTTAATTAACTAAGTAGATTGTAAGCATATTGCTACATTTGAATACTTTATTTAAAATCAGAAAAATATAAAGTTCAATCAATTGACATAACAAAACTAAAAAAACTTTAATCAAGTATTAAGACAATGTAATTTATGTATGCAGCTCTACGTTAAATTATTCAAACAAATATTTAATAACATTAAAAGAAATTCTTTAATCAACTATTAATGCATAATTAATATTAAAAAAGAAAAAATCTATAATTTTTATATACACATTTATCAATTTTGATATTTCAATATATTTAAATAAGAACCTAACATTGTGTTTAAATGCATTACATTATCTAAAATATTTAAAAAGTTAAACTATATTTACATCTCTAATTATTGCCTATAGCTACATACTTATATTTACTTTCGCTTCCATATATTTTTACATTTTTGGAAGAACGCTTGCAATTGCTTAATTAATTTTTGCAGCAGATATCCCCAACTAAAGTTAAGACCTTTGTCACATTGGTCATCTGATTGGTTTCCACAGCATACATTTTTCGATGAGTGATTCAATCCGCTGATATTAGAAAACCAGATGCGTATAGAACTAATACCACACGATCCACTTGGAAGTTGTCCACTTGCTTTACGTTCCAAGTCAATGAGATTCTCGACATATTCCAGAAAATTCGCTGCCGAACGATTCATGGCAACAGACGGTTAAGAAATACAGTTGTTTGGTCAATTGCTTGTCGCTTTAAATAGCCAAGAGAATCAGTTTTGAGGACTATCTGGTAATGGATTGTGCCATGACTAAGGCGGAGCATGTGTGGGAAGTAATAGAAAAACACTTGTTCGGTAACAATTGAAAGCGACTAAAAATAAAAATGAGTTTTTTTTTTTGGATTTTTTGTGCTTTTTGATGTAATGCTCATCGTCGACTCGTTTGTCAAGCTTGGCGTGGACATGCGATAAAGGACACTCTCCTGCGGCGACAGGTTCTCGGCACGTAGCCAGTCAGGCAGCAGTTTTCCTTCATATATATATATATATTTTTTTTTTTTTTTTCATTTTTAGCCAAAGGCCAAATACGTTTGACACCGCATCTTGGCCTGGTGTGACTTCATGACAGTCAACGGAATTCTCGCTCGACGTGGCATTCCACGCTGCTGCATTCAACTAACTGGCAGCTGGCCAGGCCAACAGCAGCAGCAAGCCCTAAGCCTTTTTATAAGCCAATTGTAGTAGCCAACCATTTCTATAAAAGCGCACTTATTCAAAGCAAAGCAAAAGTGAGCCGCATTCTAACAACTTGACAAATTGCCATCTGCTCAAGATAAAATTTCGCATAAGTCAAGCGGCATTTACCTGCTTTTTTGTACTCTACCACAACACAGCCAGCTTCAAGCTCAAGGAACCGCTTTAAAGTACATATCCTTAAACGCTTTAATAATCTCTGGGCCAATATTCACACAAATTTACTTAGAGATCGCCAGCTCTTTGTAGACAAAGAGTTATAATTCATTTATAATATTCATAGAAATTGGGTGTATTTGTGAAGTCATCGCGTTTATCAATCAGTTGCAGATACTCCAAATTAAACTAAATTGACATTTTAAAGTAAATTACCGAGAACAAAATTAAACTCAATTTTGACATTGTCATGATTAAGTTCAATTAACTATTTTATTTAATGCAAGCAATTAAAATAACCGCAAACGGATATTCTCTGGCTCTAAATTACATGCAATTAGCATACTCTAAAAAAAATAATTAAAAATACAACAGAGAAGCTTAGAAATAAATTTCAACATATTTTAGACAACCATTGAATACGTTTACATTATTATTAGAAAAAATTTATCAGACTCTATTGTAAATTCTCAGTCATTTTAAATCAGTTGTTTTTTAGATTCGTAATTTCGATAAGCTTAAATATGTTTGGCAAATATAATATGGGTTCTAACAAGAATGTGCGACGTACAGAATCCCTAATGGCCAACAATAATAATATTATTATTGCCAAGGGTCGCTGGGTCAGCACCTACGATTTTGTGCAGGGTATTTTAAGGCGACACATTTATCCTCGCTATGGAAAACCTGTTCATTCAGATAAGGCGATTAAACTGCTTGAACCACTGCTGCAAGAGATAAGTGGAAAGCAAGAGCTTAACAAGCTGATACTACTCGTAGCACCCACTCAGAAACCATACTTTCAACAAAGATTGCACTGCTTTGATACCGAGACGATGAAGCATCTCGGAAGCACCTGCATAACCACTAAAGAGTTGGAACTAATGCGACAATTCGAGATGATGCTCAAGTATGAAATTGTGTACACCGACGAGAACCTGTCTATCAGATTGCTATCCAGCAACAGTTCCATCGTATCGCAACTTCTGAAGCGTAATAAGGAAGCGCTTATTCACGACGAGGAACCCGAGACGGAGCCTGCAATCAAATCACTGCGTGATCCCAAAATTCCAGTACGTTTGCGTGCATCTGATGTGAAACGGAATCAAAATATTAATGAACATTGCCCCAAATTAGTATGGAAGCTGTAACAAAATTAATTATTTTTTTTTTAATTATTTTGAATTTATTTTATCGATATAATAAATTTTAGTAGAGCGACATTGACTTTATTGCGTATTTTGCATAACACATTTGATGACATTCAATTTAAGCTGCTTGCTATGTTACAACTGCACATCTCATTGTTGACTGTTATGCGATTCACATTCGTTGGCTGTTTGCTACGAAAAAAAAAAAATAAATTTGGATTGCTTTAAAGCGCAATAACAATTCTCGTATCAAAAGAACAGCAATCACATTGACTTTACTGTTAACTGCTAAATGAAAATATCTTCAAGTGCATTCAATGTTGAACAATAGACAAAAAGCAATTCCAACAGTTGAATAAACATTCGATATTCGGTTTGCCAAGTTAAGCCTGTGCTTTGTTGCCATTACAGGACATCAAACGTACGATACTCAGGCTGAAGTGTTATGAGGTACCTGCCGGTATCCATTAACCAAGTCAACGGCACCGGCTCATCACTCAATTAATCCCGTGTGCTTTAGCAGTCTTCGCTCTCTGTGGTATCACTAAAGCACCTTTTTTTTGCCTGCCTGTGCACGGACAAAGGCTGCATGGGAATCGTTGCCCAGTAAGCCTCGTCAGCTGTCATTATTTTGCGCAGCTTAACTAATCGTTCACGAAACGGGAATAGGGAACATCGAACAGCGAACAGTGAACAGCGAACTGGGAATTGGAAGCTGGAATACCGCAACGCTTATGTTCTCAGTCAAAGGATCGGGATCAGCGTAGTCATGCCTGGCGCCATCTCATTTTACCCATTTGTTTTATTTTTGCAGCATTAGTTCCTATGGTCTAGTACCATAACAAGCGAACTTTTACAAAAAATACCCTATATGGAAGTAAAATAAAATCAAACTCTTTATGTAGTACATTTTTCTTTACAGTGTTAATTATACTCTATTTTTTTGGAAAGTCTGTTTCGTCATTTTTTTATATTTCTTATATATTATTAAAACTGTACATTTATTGGAAATATTCGAGATAACGAAGTCAAATAACTATTTTTAGTAATATTTTAATTATAATTATTAAAAATTCATTAATTTTAATAATGAAAAAATGTATGTAAACTTTGTTGAGTGACTTGAAAAAAATATTGAACAAGGGGGCTCCGCCCCCTGCTCGCTTCGCTCGCCTACCCCCGGCTCGCTTCGCTCGCGATGAGGTGTGGTATGTCTACAGTCGAGCGCACTCGACAGTAACTTGCTCGATACCCAAACGTTCACAACCGATTAATTCAATTTCAGTAAAATATGGTCAACATAAAATGCTACAGACTATATGCTATCCTATAGCCTACAGTTAGGGGTGCTAGTCTGTGACAGAACTGGTATTAATACTTACTATAATACAATACGTGAATAATAAAATACAGATTATATTATATATATATATTTAGTTACTCTTTTCACAAAATCAAACAAAATACAAGTTGTTAAAAAAGTACAAATTGTAATAAAGAAAATAGTTGACAAAAAAAAAGGAAATAGTTGACAAAAAAAAAAAAAAAAAGTTGCACATGGGCAAGATTGAAACGGGATTCGAACTCTCGACTCACCGCCTCGAAATACACGGCTCTATCATCAGAGCCATCGGAGCATTATATTTGCATGTGGCAATATCAATGTATATCATTTTTTTTCGTTGTCCGTTTTGCACGTTTCTTTTGTTTCAATTATGTCTCGCTCGTTAGAAGAGAAGCCCTACATACACACATACATACATGTGCAAATAAAGCTATTTATAGAACCAAATTCGTTTTGCTGCTAATTCATGGTACTGATTGCAAAATGTGCATCACATAAAATTATTGATTAAGTATGTAAAGTATTCATTTAAAAAGTATGTAATTATTAATTAATATGTAATTAATTTAATGCAATGAAAAAAAAAATAAAAATAATAATAATAATAAATAATTTGGTTCAAAACAAAGAGTTGTTTTGATCCCGAGTCCAATGTACCCACAAATCGCATGCATTGCTGCAAGTTTTGTACCAAAATCTGGCCACTGCACGTAGGCATGAGAAATGTGAAGTTTTGATTTAATATCTTCTGTATTTGTTATCCGATTGCAATGCAGTTTTCAGGATGCATTATCAAAATTGTGTTTAGTGTGTGTGCAGATTTTGACATCTGTACCTATTAAATTGGCCTTGTATTTGGATATTTTAGTTTTTTGTCGATTACAGGATAATTGGGGGGCGTGGCAAAATTCTAAAATAAACTTGATCTGCGTGCGCAACATAGCAGTCTTGTCACCAAATTTGGAATCTCTATCTCTTATAGTCTCTGAGATCCAGGTGATTATATTTTCTCCATATATCATATTTTCTCAAACTACTTCCCTGTTTATAAACCGATCTCAATGAAATTTTCAGCACACCTCAGGACTCGTCCCCCCATCCTGTGTGCCAAGTCTCAATGCTGTAGCTTTAATAGTGCTCTTGTTATTAGATTTTGTATCATTTACGTGGGCGGACGTGGGCGGGGTCAAATTTAAATACAAACTTAGTATAGATCAACATCCTAGGAGTACTGTCACCAAATTTGGTTGCTCTTACTTTTATAGTTGAGGAGATATATGTGTTCAAAATTCTGTACCATAATCGACACGAAACTAATAGGCTCTATACCCATTTTTTGGGTATCGAGCTAAAAATAGGATGAAAAGTGCATATTCGAATTTTTTTAGTGGAACTGTACGGGGGTTAAAAAATACATACAAATGCATTAAAACGGAGAAATAGTACTTTTACTTTTTTGTGCAAATATAATTTTTTTTATCCTTTTTATGTCTACAGGATATATCAAATATTTTCAGGTTTCATGGAACGTTTTACGTGCACTCTCACATTTTTGGCATTTTATATTGTATTCGATTTTTCTAGGCCAAAATGGATATTGTGTATATAGATATGTGTGTGTATATGTGTCAGACACACTTTTCCAACCCGTTGGTTTTGTTCTTTGGCAGTTTTGCTGGTCGTGCCGTATTGGCCATCGAATACTGCAATTTACACAAACGCCTCGCACTGCATCATACACTTTGTGGTTGGGCAGCGGGTCAAAAGTTTTTAAGTTTGTGCTCTGCTTTAGATTGCATTTGAAACCTCATGGTGTGCTGCTGGTCATTGTGTTTATAGGCGTGTATATATACATACACGTACAGATATTCGGCGGTTGTCCACTGCGACGATTACCTCAGTGATTTTGGTCAATATGTGTGTGCCACAGCAGGTGTATTGGTATTGAATTACGAGCATGCGGGCCACCTTTTATGACATACCGATAATTGAAGAGTTTCAGTTTAATATCTATCCCATCTATGTGAAATTTTCAAACACAATATATCAAAAGTTTTATGAGTAATAAACTGATGAGATTTTTATAAATATATATACTCGTATACATATTTTTACTGCCATTCGCGTTGCTATGAAACATTTATAAAGCTGGGGAGAATGATAAAGAAATCGATTTAATTGAGATTGCTTTAATCTTAAAAGTATGTTACTTATATAAATATAATACAAATAGTTCAAGTGTGAAATATCTTAATAAACTTTCTCTCACTTCATTATAATAAGAATAGCTAAAATTAAAGAACATTTCAAAATGATCAGCAACAATTTGAAATACTTAAGAGCTTAAGAGCTTTTCCACATTATTATTCAGCTTCTTTAGGCACTTTAGCTTTTCTCACATAAGCACTTTGGCATCTTTGAAACTTCTACCTTCCAGCCATAACATGCTAGTTGGTTTTCTAGTTATCATATCTTCAGCTTTTGCGCTTTGAACTTTAGTTAGTTGAAAACTATTCAGCACAGTGTTGCTGGACTTTGTCAATTTATGAACTGCATTTTCCGTATTTTCCAGTTAGTTATAACGATGCAAAGCAGGTTCCGGATAGTGGCATTATGTACGAGCATGCCATTGTCTCCAGGGTCTAAATGGAAATACGAAATTAGGAAATAAGAGCTGTAGATTGAGTTGCTCATCACGCCTCAGTTGAACAACAATGCCGGGTAGTTGCAACTCCATGACCACAGGTTTTAGTCAAGCTCTTTCTCTGTCATCTGCATAATACTCATTTTCAATGGTAATCGTAATGCATGCAGGGTCATTATATCAGACATATCTCGCATAGTTCGCAATATCGTCCATTAATGAACTTAGCCACTTTTGCGGGAATGAACCCTTAGAATTGGTCGTTAACATTTTCCAGGCTCAATAAACTGCAATGGAATTGTACTCGTAGAATCGTATATTTGGGATACTGCTTTTATCGACATGTCTGTTAGCCATTGTTAATTTGCATTTAATTATGCCTAGCATGAGTTTGCAATTTGTAGCTGGCACTGCTGTCACTCTGATTAGGCTTATTGTCATTTTCAGTTCACATTGAAATTTTCTGTGATAGGAGAATTTTCCAACTATCGATATTTCTTTGGATTTGATAGCAGTACAATTGACTACGCTGATGTGGCTTCATTTGCCAAATGTCCATCAAAAAATGTATGCTGTATTTCACAACTTTAAATTGTTGTATATTAAAGATAAATAATTCATTAATAGTTTTCAATTACAGTTACAAACAATGCTGCTCTATTATAGCAATTTTAGTTGCAATTATGAAATTGAAATTACTCTCTAAATTTCTATATAAACTAGAGATTTTATTAATGCTGTTATGTGCAGAAATTATAATTCAGAACAAAGTGGGAATATTTAACAGCAAAGCATAAAGCATAATGAAAACAAATGTTGCCTACTTTTGGGAGAGCCCGAAATAATTATCACAATTTCCTCATATTTATTTCCGCCACTGCAAAACTCGCTAAAATGTTTGTTAAATTAATACAAATCTAGGACATTATTTAGTCTATATGTACACAGAATAATTTTGAAACACTCCAAGCTTGCCGCTTTATTTGGCAGTCATTGAAAACAATACAAAACATAGGCAGCCACTTGAACTATGGCAAATTTTGTAAAACGACTGTTCAAAATGCGCTTAATTTCAATCAACGCGCTTACAATTGTAACAATCGAAAAAATGGTTTTTATGACATAATAAACAAACAATATCGTCATACAAACAAATAGCAAGAGAGAAGTGCATAAAAGTGGACAAAAAACTGGAGAACAAACAATAAAAACAAAAGTTATTGAATAGCAAAGCACAATGAGTGGAATTAAAACAGTATACAGAATTCAGGTCGACTTTAAGTTACTTTTTACTAAATATATTACATAATATTTGATTTCAGTATATTACTAAACACAATACAAAGTTTTAAATGATGTTATTTTTAAATATCTGCAACTTATTTTTAAATATAAAGGTACAATTTTTATTAAAAAATATAAACCAGCATATTTGAATAAACTGACCAAACATTCCTATCAATTTAGAGTATAACAATAATATTTATATGATTCAATTTTGAATCACAAATGGTTACAATTTGAGTTCTAAGAGTAAATAAGAAACGGGTATACAAATAGTTAATTGAATTGATTCAAAATGGTTATAACTGATTCTAACTGCAATAAATGAAATAAAAATGAAATGAAATAAAATACTAAAACTCCAACTAAATTAAATACAGTAGTTGTCCATATGTTAAAATGAAAACTATATGCTTGTAGATCTTTTTTTAATGCTAGAACAAGTGTCTGCAAAAGGCAAGAAGAAGATTAAGAAATTGCGCCTAAAAGTTTCTAAGTGAAAATTAAGAGTAAATGAAATTATTCGCCGTCAGTCGTTCTGATTCATGGCAAAGTTGTGGCATAAAATTTTAGATTATGCCGTTCGTTGTTCGCCGTTGTTTTTGCTGGTGGTTTGTGGTCTCTTTGGTTGCTGTGGCTGTCTCCACTGTGTTTTCGTATAATTCACTGCGTCGCCGGGGCGTATACGTAATTTTTCACACTTTCGGAAGGCGACTGCGACTGGTTTGCTGCCGCTGCCGCTGTTGCTTTTGCCTTATAATTTATGCACATTTTTTTTTTTATTTATTTATTTTAACAGAGTATTTTGGCATTTTATTAGGCGTCACAAATCACATTGCGAATGGCAGACGCTGCAGGAATAAGTAAGATAAAAAATGGGGAAGAGAGAGAGAGAGAGAGAGAGAGAGGAAGAGAACGACAGCGCTGGACATGGTAAATGGCACCTTCGGGATTTGACTAATAGTTTGCTAATGCGCGTTTTATGCGCTAGAGATTCAGCCGGGCGAGTTAGCCAAATTGAAGCTGGCAGGCGACTAACGAAGAGATAAACTGCGAGAGGATGAATAAACAGATGCAAGGTATATTTAGAACAAAAAAAAAAACAACAACGACAAAAAAATAAAATATACAAAATATATAATTAAATGCACATTAGTAAGACGGTTACAAATTTCACTTTATTTTAATGAAATAGCAGAAAGTGAAATCAAATCTCAGAGTGAAAATGAATACTCAAATACATATACGTTACAAAACATTAAAGTAAACACGGAAAATTTCATGAATTTCAATTCCTGTTCACTGGCAGAATTCTAGGTTACCTTGTGGGAAATTTCATGAAAATCACAAACGCATTTCGAACGAAATATGCCAACAAAAATTTCCAACTAGACGCGATACAGCGAAAGAAACAATTGAACGAGTTGTAGCACAAATTCCACACACAATTGTTCTACAATTTTTTTTGGTCTAAAGCCAATACACAAACAAACAAACAATCAAATAAAAAAAACGGCGAAACACACAGAAATGTGCTTTGAAGTTCTGGCTATCGATGTTAAATGAAAAACGCCTACAATGCAACATTGCGGCAAACATGAATTCATTGCAACACCAAACAGTGGCACAATAACCAAAAACAAAAAATAGGTAAATTATGATGCTGGCTGACGTGGCGTATGAGTAACCAACCGAAGCGTAATTTGAGCTTCAAGCTGTGTATGTGTGTCCTTGGCTCACAACTTGTTGCAGCTACTACTTAATTGCATGAAAGACGGTTCAAAAGGGGAATAGAATAGATCAGGAAACACACAAAACTTGAGGTGCAGCATCAAAACTTTTGGTATACCCGTATTATGTATACGCAGTGTAATCGGAACGCAATGAGTTGTGGCGTGCGGAGCACAAAATTAAGCAAAGCACGTAACGTAACTTGAGCCAAGGCAAAAGTCCAAAACACAAACACACTGACAATCAGGCAAATACAGTGCGGCACGTAGACTCATATAAACAGTAGATGGATATCTAAGCATGCTGCAAGAGTAGAAGCTGAACGAAACATGTTGCTGGAAATCATTTTTATTTCCCTTTTACCACAACTACGACTTTCCAAAATCCTGAAGCTCCCTTTGCCAGTTTACCGCGCGTGCCAAATTTTTGTTTGAGGCCAAGAAAATCAGTGAAGCGTTAAGTTTACTTAGCTTCTGGCTGTGTGTTTGCTGTGTTTGCTGTGTTTGTATGTGCGCTCGTGTGTATGCTTAAACCACTCATATGAGTTGTCTTTCTGACTGTTGTCGAACTCATTGGGGGCCCAACACCTTTGGGCTGGCAGCTAATGAGGCGCATATTTTCCAAGTGCCGCTCAATTACACTGAGTGCTTGAGCTTGAACTCAAGACTTCAAGACTGAATCTTGAGATTTTGTAGCGCAGCGCTTCCATAGAGACATTATGCCACAGCATCTACTTGTTATGATGAATGCTTTGTGGCATTTGCTTGCCAACTTGTAACAACAACTAACAAAACTATTTGGCAAACAATTGCGCCCTCCTAGATAATTTACAGCCACATTCAAGGCCATGGAATCCGGACAAGAATATATTCTAAAACTTTTCGCAGTGAAGGTACGTGTAAGTTGAGCGTCTTACGCTTTCATACAATTTCATTTGAAAATTCTGACTTTGCCAACATTTTAAAGCATGCCGCTGAGAAATTCACCCTACTAATAATTAACAATAATTAAATGTTTGAACCTTAAGCCTTTATGGAATTTATGTGATATTTATGCATATCAACTTATAGTAAAAAGTTGTACTTTATATGTGCATACACAGTAATAATTATTATGTAATATCAATTAAAAGTTGAATAACAGTTTCTTCAACCAAATTAACTACAATTAGAGTAGATATTAGATTAAATAATAAAAGTTAGCATTAAAAATAGTGTTAAAATTAATTAATATGACAACCTGTATTGAAGTGTTGACGCTCTTAAATATAACTCAATAACGTTATATGACAGTTTGTATAACAGTTCGTATAACGGTATGTATAACAGTTGGTATAACAGTTAGAGCAACAGCTTTCAATTACCATTTCACACAACAAGGCCAACAATGCTTTGCTTTTCAAGTCAAAAAAAACTTGCAAAAAAAAAAGAGAAAGAAAACTAACAAGTTGCGACTTAAAGTCACGTCTTTGTTGACTGCCGCAAAGTGTGCAACGTTTCACTTACAAAATGTGCAACAAGCAACAAAAAACTTGTGCAGAAAAACAGCTCTTAATTGATTGGCCTGAATGGAACAAAGGCGAAATAGCAGTACATGGCATAGAGCAAGAACTGTAAAATGAAAAGGCATGTGGCAAAGATTGGCAGAAACCGTCAACGGCAGTCAAAACAGAAGACAGGGCAAGAATAACTGCAGAAGGCCAGAAAAAAGAACTGGCACAAACGACAATAAAGTGGCACAAACACAATGCAGTTGCGAATTGTGCGGTAAATTTGGCGTTCAAAAATTTCTAATTAAAAATCGCGTCACGCGCCATGCGGCAATTTCTGGGCATATTTTAAGGCGTTCGCACTAATTAAATTCAAGTCGGAGCAAATGGGGCAACATTACAAATATACTGCCATATATATACACATTTAGCCCAAATAATTATCATAAAGTAGCATTGAAGAATGAAAGGAAAATACAAATAAAATAATATATATAATAAAAATGCAAACAAAGCATTCGGAGCATTCGGAGCATGAAAGAAATAGAAGCTGCAGTAAATTTATGGCCGGTCCAAAAGTTTTTGGCTTGCAGGCGCACAAAAGTCAAACAAATGGGAGCGAAAAAGTGTGAGGTTAGGTAGATAGCGGGACTGCCAACTCGTTGCCAGTTGCCAGTTGCCAGTTGCCGGCACTTAAGTTTCGGCTATCGAAAAACTTTTGGCGTCACTCCTGTCTGCAATACTCTCATTGACCCAATGCGACCCCTGATAGCCACCCACAATCGCATGCATAATCTACGACAACTCAGTCCGCTGCGCAACTAACTATGAAACTTGCCATAAAACAAAGCTCTGCACGATGACTGCAATATAATATTATATTCCCAACTTTTTAACTGATTTGCGGTTTATTTATTTGCAGCAATACTTTTGCTATTATTATGCCCAAGGGGATTATTTGTAAATAAAGGCCTGTTCAAAACTGTTGTATAAATAAAGCACAAAAGATCTTTAAGAATTAAAGTTTATCGCATTTATATTAGAATTTAGTATTTTATTTAATACCTAATCCCTATTCTTATTGATTACTGCACTAGTCACAAACATAAATTATATAAATACATATTTTACTAACCTGCTTAACCTCACATATAAGGTTAAGTTACATATACATTTTTATTTTGTTTAAACATAAATAATAATTTGAATTTAACTAAAAAGAGAAATAAATTGATTTTATTAGCTTAGTTAAATTGTTCTTGAATTTATATGCTTTATAATATTTACAAATAATTAACGGTGCAGATATTGTCTGTTGATTGTTCGACAGATTTTACTTTGATAAGTCAAACTGGAAGTTGACGGTCTCCTTTATTAAAATTTCTAACTTCAAATTAACTTCAATTATATTTAAAAAATACTGAAAATATTGCAACTAATTGAATTTTCCAAGCATAGACAGTTATGTGTACCTATCCCGAAATATGGTCATTATTATTATTGCAAAATACATCTAGTTTATAAATTCCTCAATGGTTTGGATACACGCACTAAAAGTTTTGACAAACGTTTTGCAAAAGTTTATTGCCTTTTATGGTTTTACAATATAACCAAAAAAGTTTTCAAATGCAATGCCATGTGGCAAAGTTAGAGAGGGAGGAAGAGACTGGCTTGGAGGTCGTCTTCACATGGTAAACTTCTTTGTGGTCGGGGAAATGCATATGCATGCATATAAATCTAAGCTGGGATTTGGCTAAGTGCTGAAATGCCTGAGAGCATTCAAGGAACCAAATGTCTGAATGTCTGTGATACTGATGAGTTTGTAAGTGCCGAATGAGTGCACATATATGAGAATTTCAGTATACTTCCGTATGACTGATGTGGCTGACCAAATTAAGCCGAAAAATGCTTTCAGCTTTCTGCTTTAGTGAGCCATAAAATACCTTTTGTTCAAAATTATGGGAAATAGTTTCATATCAGCAAAAATTTTAGTTTTAAAAGCAATATAAAATTTGCTATAAATAAACATTAAATGTTGGCAAACAATTTTAGATACACATACATATGCATATATTGCACATACATTAAAAAAAAAAGAAGAGTATTTACCTAAGTAAATAAATGTCGAAAGTTTTGTTTTGTATAGTATTTCTATTCAAATTTAAATTTTTTAAATAATACAATTACAGCTCGCATCAGACAATTTATTATAATTATATTAAATATATATGGGCTTAAATTAATTAAGACTATGGGAAATGAAAAGCTCTAGTTGTGACCAAATTTGAAGTTATAAATAATTTCTAAATATAAATCAATCCATTTAAGCTGTTCTGTACCTCTTTCTTATTGATTAGCCATGCTATTAGCCATGTCGCCGTTCATTGGCCAATATCCTGTCAAACAAACAGCTAGACACGACTACAATAAACAACAGCATTTGATTGTAGTCTGCAAAGTTTCCCTGATTGAGTTTCAATTTGTTGCAATTTAATAATTTAAGAGGTGGGTTAATAACCTGACAACGTGGACAACGTATAAATGTCAATGCGATTGCCAAGTTTTCGGCTGCTAATTGAAAATGTCTGCAAAGTCAACTGTAATAATTTGTCATCGAATTTTATTTCATTTTTTTTGTTCTTCTTTTTTTTTTGGTGTTTGCTTCACCCTTGATTCGATTTGTCAAATGGAGAAATTATGAGTGAATGTAGAAGTTGACAGGTAGTCATGTCACGGGGCAATATTGTCACGTTGATTTATGCCACAGTTGCACAATGTGATGGTATAAGGTCGGCTGATGTCAACGGCATTGTGTGGCGCGTTCAATCACATTTCTAATTACCAAGATCCCTGAGGTAATTAACTTTGCATGCATTACCCAAATTAGAACAATGCGCAGGAGCGTTTTATCAACTCAATTACGCAGCCAGCCAGCCACCTGCCACATGCCACATGCCCCTGAGTGTGTAACAGCGTTGGGAGTAGATACTTTACACAGATAAACAACAAATAAGCATTGTTTGTAATTTAGCGAAATTGTTGTTTCACCCCATACCAACTAACTTGCTGTGACTCCTACTCTTTGTTTATCAGCTGGTAACAATCATAGGAGCAGAAGTTTCTCCTACTTTGTACATAAGTCTTAGTTGTGTATATATATGTAATGTGTGTGTGTGTGTGTGTTATTTCGTTGACAGTCAGCTTGTTAATATGTGTGTTGTTTTATATGTCTATCTTACTTGCACATGCTCATTTTATCGCTCTACTCATCTTGCTCAGTGTTGGCAGATTCATTTGTAAACGTTGCGTATACGTTATATGCAGCACAATGTGCGCTAGTTACTTCTTCATGTGTATAAATGTGTGTGTGTGTGTGTGTGTGTGTGTGCATGAAGCTTATTAGAGCTTTTCTTGACACAACAACAACTACGGCATAATAACAATATTTTATTTTTTTTATTATTTTTTTTTGTGCGACTTTTGGCTGGCTTGGCGAATTTTTAATTACCACTTGGAGCTATTTGTACACCCTGTATACATTAAAAGCGCAAAGAAGAACTAGTTTTTCCACTATAAAGTATATATAGCTATACTCAAGTCTATATATTGCCTGTCTGTTGAGTTCAAAACTTGTTAAATTCAAGAACAACAATTTTATTATCAAGAAGTTCAGCTTAAATTAAGTATAGACTCGGAACACGTCATCATTTACAGGTCATTCTCTAGTCGAGTGCACTTGGTAATTTCCATTTTTATTTATTCTTTGAGTAAGGTCATGTACATGTCGACTGCAAATAGTGGCAGTGGCAGTGGCAACAGCAGAAAAAGCAGAAACAGCAAATGCAGCTTAATTATGCTATAATGTTGCGGAATATAAGCGAAGATTTACGAGAAGAAACGTGTGCGGGCGTAAGTTGAAGCCAAGAAATGAAGATTGTGAAGACTATGAGTTAAAAGAAAATAAGTAAGTAAATGCGATTGTTAAGTTTCATTCCATTTCAGTTTTTTTATTGCATTTGAAGTCTCTGGTTCTTTTCTACCCATACAAAGTGGTACTTAGCATTTAAATTGAACTCATAAAATACTAAGGCCAAGTATATTTAAATTAAAGCCAGTTGAGTGAGACACAGTATATATTAAGTATTTCTTCAACAACTAAAAATCTAGTGATTATTTGTTTTTAATAACATATTGAAATCTTCTTTCTTAAATCAATTTATTATCCTTGCGTTTTTCTAACTTTATTTTACAATTTGGTAAATATTCAGCAGTACACACATTTCAACATTGAAAAACCTGACTTACATATTTTATTTTTTCATTTTGATAATTTATAACACTGCTATTCACACACAATTTTACAGTATCTGTCATACGTCTAGTGAAAGTTTCAGCCAAACTCAATTTTAATTTATTTATAAGCATCAACACATTCGCTTCAGTTTACATACCCAACGACAAACAGCACAAAGTCCAATGAAATATTGAATGCTTCGTGAAGTGACAACAATTCGAACATTTCCCACCCGCATGTGAATGTGCCACAACGGCTTTTCCACCCTTGGGGGCAAACAAAACATTACACATCAAACTACGAACGAACAAACAAACAAACAAGCAAACAAATAAACAAAAAAACAAAAGAAAAAAGAGAACAAAAATTGCATACAAAAGTGGCGAAAACGGAAATAAATCTAACAAAAAGGCTTTTGTAGCTTACCCTTCCCTCCACTCCCCTGTGTGTGTTAGCCCCAAAAATTATATAAGAGCCATGCTATTTTATTTGTATTTGGCTTATTTCCACAACAGCAACATTTATATCTGAATGTATACTTATTTATTTTTTGCTAGAGGATTTACATACTCTGTAAGAAAGACTAGAAGAATTTATACCTCCAAGCCGTTTATTTTATATACAATAGTTTAATAAATCTTTAAAATTACATACATCAATACCATAAATATGATCGTCTGTATTGTGCAATTTCTCATTAAGTATATTTAAATCAAGCTATTAACATTAAAAACTAAAATTAAAAATATATGGGATTTAATTTTAATTGATTTCATTAATGCATAAAACTACGTATAAGTATGTAGTTATTATCTAAAATCTTTTATAGCTTAAAAAAATCTAATCCATGCATTAAGACCTACATACAACTCTTTTTTATATCATAAATCTATATAAACTTTATGCACCAGCTAATTCAATATTGCCCCTTTTATATACAAATAAAAGTTATATTCGAATCAAATATTAATCAGAGAAGTGGTAAAAAAATTTCAAAATAATATTTATAGAATATCTGCTATTCGCCACACTCCTGTTGAGTTTTGTACACTTGTGTGTTTTACTTTGTTTGCTGCCCTGCAGTTTGCTACATATGTCAACTTTTATGCGTCGTAAGGCTAATGTTTTTGCAGACGAAAGATTTGTTACAGATTATGCTTGCCGCACATACATAAAACACACAAAACACAACAATAAAACACACACACACACACACACACATGCACACATAGATTGGGGTACAATGCCCTGCCATAATTTCTCGCTTTTACCTACAACAAAACATACTATATAGAAAAAAAACAAAACAAAATGCTGTTGCAATGGAAGAGGAAAAAAAAAATAAACAACAAGAGAAAAGTTTATGGACGGTGATTGGGAAGTTGGTCTATGAGTTGGCATTGCGGCTGGCCAACTAAAATTAAATTTAGTCGCAGAGCACAAAATTTATGACTTACTATTATTTCAGTTGAGCGCACATATAACCACGCTGCCATCCACTTTTCCACACCCACTGAGCAGTCAAATCATTATTTGTACATTGGCTAACACTAAAGTTCTCTCCCTAAACATTTTGTTTACGCTTTTGGCCAAACATCATTGAAAACGCATTTTGGCCATAAATCACATGTGTTCGCTTGATTTGGCTTTTCGTTCTGCTGTAGCCAACATAAATTATTCATAAAAATAAAATAAAATACAAAATCAAAACGCAATTAAAGTCAATTAACAAATTATCGCGTTACACTGCGTATACGTAATGTGCGTGCAATTTCATTTATTGCTGCATACTTCTATTTGGGCATGCTAATTAAAAGCACACAAACAAAAGGCTGGAGTACTATACGAGTACAATTCAGCATGTGTATTGCACGTGCCAAATTAGTTTAGGGAACTGGCATCTGTTACAACTCGGAAAACCGAGAAACGCATACAGACTCCATCTGTAATTTTGCTACCCGTAAGAGTTCGTAGTTATCAACTCATAAGCTGCATGTGCAACACTTATTTTCTTCGTGTTGCACACGTTTCACTTTACAATTTCTGTTTTCCTAACCTAATACAGAAACTTGATTGCATTTCCCTTAGCTTTGTTGTACGCCTTGCATATTCGATTAGATTGTTTTGATTTTACAAAATTTTCAGAAAATACCTAAAGCATTATCAAGCAACGAAAACGTTTGGCAATTACGTTAGTTCTTCAAAAGCATTATTTTGCCTCCAATTACATGGATGGCATGTTTTCAGAAAATAAATGACAAAGTTAAGAATTATTTTTGAAAATTCGACCATATCATATATTAGCTTCAATGAACTTTACAGTAAAGAATCCCCTAATATATTTAATTTAATTTTTTTAAAAACTGAACAATTTTTATTGCAATGTTTTTAAATAAAAAATTTAAGTTCAATCTTTATTTTTCAATTTTAATATAAAAACTGATAAACAACTTAAAATATAATATTTTTCGTAAAGAAAAGTAAAGATCCCTGGCCATAAATTAATGATTCCCAAAACTTGTTTGCAATTCTTTTAATTAAAATGAAGCATCAGAAGCAATTATTATTATATATAATTATATAATATTTATATATTGTACTGCATTTTTTTTTAAAACTTGGTTTCACATTAATAGTCACGAGACCATCTGCAGCAATCTAAAAGTAATTTGTGCCACACAATGAAAGTGCCGCAAAATGAACGGGAAATCCATGCAAATATTCAAAGCGACCGCCAAAAACATATGCCGCATATTTAAAGTATATGTAAAACAATTCATAACGCCCCGCCAAAATAAAAAAAAATAAAAAAAACAACAAAATAAAATGGAAAATAAAATGAAATAAAATATAAATGAAAAGAGTAGGCCAGCGTATGCAGGACAATAACCGCTGCCAGTACACATACACACACACACACACACACGCAGAGGCAAAGGACATGCCGCCATGATTTTTATGAGCTTGTATTTATATCATTTCCTTATATCCTTTAGGGTCCCCTACTGCCACGACAAAGGGTGTCTCGCCAACGTCTCCGTCTCTCAGCCGGGTGAGAGTCCCGTTTTTTGTGTCCACGACGTGCTGGCGACAAAAAGTTGGACCAGACCCCAACAAAAAAACGTCGGTACCGAAAAGTGAGCAACAAAAAAAAAAGAACAAATGATATACATATAAAATTACGTGCCCATATGCATAGTGTGCAGACACATACGCATACTCATGTAATTGTTCTTGTTTTTGCTTCGTATTGTTTAAATGAAATTTATGTTTATTAAATTGCGACGGCAAATGCAGAAAAAAAGGAAGATAAAAAGAAAAGAATGACCCAAGCTGAGGGCATTGCCTTTATGAGAACAGTTGGCCACAAAGTCAGCTGGCTGTAATGCTGCCTTGGGCCTAGACGCATACCCTGTAGCTATGAGAAGAGAAGGCGATACTAAATATGGCCTTTTTTGATAATCTCTCTAATTTAAAAATGTTAAAAGTTGATAAATTTAAAGATAAAATAATGCAAATTTAATAATTTCTGCTCTTAATTGATAAATTATTAAATTTTATAGGAACATTTTAAAATATTCTGTTATTTATAAACAAAATATCTGTAGTTTTTAATTGGAAGGGCTTATTATGAAAGCTGACAGTGACAAACTTAAAAAAAAAATTTTTGTAAAGTCACATTTTATTATGTTTTTATTTATTTTATTTATTTATTTATTATTTATTTTTTTTATTTATTTATTTCATATATATATTTTTTTATTTGATGATACATTTATTTATACTTAAAGCAGCTGAAAATATATTTAAATTAAATTAAAAATATATTTAATATATTTAAATTAAATATCAGAATCGGTAACTTACACATCCAATTAATTTTGATAAGATATGTTAAATAACTGCTATAAAGCTAAACTTACAATCCGCAGTCATTAAACTATAAAATTAAACTTTTAAGTTGTTTTTATAGTTTAATGACTGCGGAGTAATTATAATTTCAAATAGGGTATTATCAAGTCCAATATCGAATTAAGCTGCGTTCTTTGCATCCTTTCCAGCTCAGTGGTAATAAAAATAACTAAAAAAAAAAAATAATATGCTATATGAACATACTATAAGTTTAATGACCAACCATTTCAATATGCACACCCTTTTAATAGCCGGCTTAAAATTACCAAATGATTGAGCGATTGCCAGCAAGTAGCAACCGTAGAGGGGGGAGAAGTGAGAGCGTGGGAGCGTGAGAGAGCAATAACAACAATAATGACAATTTAAGCCACGTCAGTCAGCTCATTAATTTTTGTGCAATTTTAATTGGCCGCATCATTGTCCTTGCTGAGCATCTGAGTATCCGATTGATAGGCAGCAGCTGCCATTGACCACTTTGTCTTCATAATTAAAATTAAATATCATTAAAATTTGTTGGAAATAACCCTTTGGTATGCATACTATATATACTAAATATATTCTCGAATTTCACTCAAGAACGCTTTCCGCTTTTAATGGCCCGTGCTACACTTCAGTCATTTTTAATGCAATTTATGAATTGAGGCTTTAGGAAATGCCACAGCAGCTTTTACCTTGTCATCAAGTTGATATAATGACCATGCCACGCCCACAGTACGCCCATTATATTGTTACAAAATAATCTAAACTTTTTAATTGCCACGACAAATGGCCGTGCACGTTTTGCATTCGTCCTTTTTTTTGCCTGGATTTCTTTTTAATTTTTTTTTTTTATGATATAAAAATTGCCAACAAAAGTCGCTGAACTTAAGTGGGAGAGGGTGAGGAGCGGGGAGGGGGAGGGGGAGGGGGGATCCTTTTGCAAGTTTAATTGTGCGGCCAGGCTGGTGGGTAATAAAATTATTTTACGATCTTGTTTTCCTGTTCCCACCATCCAGACTCAATGCTACCTTCCTACCATCAGCAGCTTCGTCCGCTTTGAAGCGCATCAACTTAAAGTTTGAGTTCATTTACGCAACGCTGCGTAGCGCGAGAGGCGTGAACAACTGAAAATGGGGCGTGGTCCATTGTCTGTACTTATGACTTGGCATGGACTCGAAGTCAACAGCAGCTTTATAGATGTGTCACTGGAGCTGGTAAGTCCTTGTCGTTGCATTGTTGTTGACTTTTCATCTGACTTCTGTTTTGGAGCAAAGGAGACGAGAGACGACAAGACAAGACAATCAGCTCCTGCCTCAGGCACTCGGACTTCACTCGACTCGACTCGACTCGACTCGACACGACTTGACTCTCACATGCAGGCAGCTTCAGCTTTTTTGGCAAAGACCTTGCCCTCATCAACTTGTCATCTGACAAGAGTGTCAATATATGCTTTTGCAGCCGGCAGCAAAAGGAATTGACTGACAGGGACGAAAGCCAAAGTGCAGGTGCATACAAATACGAAAAGAGCGAATTCTGTAGAATTCAACTGCAACTATGAGAACGTGTACATAGTTGTTATTTTGTTCATTGCACACATACTGAACCAACACTTAAGCTCCTTAGCGAAAGATACTTTCAACAACTTAAATATATACATATATATTCGACTCGTATTGAAGGTCGTTATACTTGAAATTATAGTTGCACACAATTCTATTAATTATTGTATTAAACTTATTTTAATTTAAGATTTTCTCAAATTCCTCTTAAACTTATTCTTCTTTTTGTATTTTGCACATATAAATTTAGAATAAAATCGATCCAATCTGTCATTTTACCAATACAATCACAGATTCAATGCCTATATTTCAAGACTTGTTTTAGTTAATATTATCAAAATAATTTATAAAAATGTCTAACAAATATATCTATTATTAATATAATGATTATAATTAATTTTATAATTTTAATTTCAATTATTTATTATATTAATTGAAATATAAATACATCTAACCGAATATTAAGGGTACTAGCAGTTGTTTAATTAATTATGCCGGGTAGTTCTCAACTAAGTTTGAGTTCTAGCTGAATTTGCATGTCATAAAACTATGTCAACTTTATGGCGAACTTTAAGATTCAGTTCGGTTCAATTTGCACCTTAACTTTTGGTCTAACATTACATTCAACATGAATTTCAATTTCAATGGCAGCAACTCAACGAACCGTAAACCACATTCAAGCAAATTAGTCGCCTTTTAAATTACTTAAGCCGGGAACCACGAGCTGCTTTTACCACTCTGCCACGCAGTCGACTGCGACAGCGACGGCGACTGTGCCGCTCAAATCTCGTTTTCTATCTCGCTCTTGTCTCGGTGCCATAAAATATGTCAGCTACTTAAAGCAACATAAAAATTAACAACACACTGCGTATACGTAACACAAAATCCCAGCACTGAGGAATGAGTGGAAAGGGAAGCAACTTTTGGCGTTGCGTCGCCCAAAAAAGTGATTTATGCGCATTTGTGTATAAAATTTAGTTCCACTGGCGTCGACGTCGCAGTTGACGTCGTCGTCGTCGTCGCTGTCGCTGTCGCTGTCGTCGCTGCTGCCAACAAGTTAATTTCAACTCATGGCCATAAAAATGTTAACAAAATTTTGCTGAAATGCAACGAAGTATAGTGGCCTGAGAGCCACTAAATAAATCAACGAATAAAATTTGTTGGTACCGTGAATGTCGCTTGTTTTGAGTGCCACATCCGAGTGGAAAACTCTGTCAGGATTTTAGCTAAAGAGTTGAACCACTGCCAACTGCTTAAAATTTATACGCATCTTAAGTATCATCCTGGTGTGCAAGCATGTGTGCTTAGCAACCAGGCAATGTCAAAGCTGATAACCCTTAGGGCCATGTCTATGGCAACAATGTCAAAACCAGAGCCGTATAACTCGTCACAAATACGACTACGAACTCAAAAAACGACAAAAAAAAAACCCTTGAAATTCTTTCTGCTCGCGACAACAGTAAATTAATTTGGCAGCAGACAACAGCTAACAATATTTGGAAATTCTAAATTCAATTGGCAACAACCTGGCGCTGAGTTCAAGGCTCAGCAAATCACAAGTTTGGCAGCTGAGAAATGACTTCAAAATTTTGTGCTATAAATAAAATTGTAATTAACTTACTTCTTGTTTTGATACGCAATTCAAAAGGTTGTTAAATGTCTATTTCATTGGAATGGTAAATTCTTGAACAAATATGATGATTAAGTCATTGACTTTTCAGCTTAATTTCAATAGCAACTTTTCAGGTTCGCAAAACATCGATATTAATTTAGTTATCATTTGCTCAGTCAATGAAAAGTTGACTTGGAAAATCAGAATTATTAATAATTAAAAATTAATACCTTTTAATCTTACATTTGTTTTTCAATTAATTTCAATTTTGTATCATTTGGCAAAAATGATGAAACATATTCAAAATAGAATTCTCTGTAAAATTTTTGGTATCATTGCTGATTCTCCAACGCTATTGCACAGTATTAAAGTCATAAACATTTACTTTTACAGTTTGGTAATTTTTTTCGAGCGCTGTATTGCATACACTTTTTTTTTTGTAAATGAAATCCCAAAAAAGAATGCGAAACAATTGCGAGAAAAGTGTAAAAATAAAAATTCAATTAACCCGCGTGTTGAATTAAAGACTTGGGACACATTTCAGATTTGCTTCTTTTATTTTGCATTCCATTCTTTTTTTAAGTGAGTGCTTTACATAGCACGTGGTCGACACTCACTTCAGTTCAGTGAGGATATTATTTTTTTTTTAGTATTTCTGTCTCCCCTTCTTTCATTCATTTGTTTTTTTTTTTTTTTTAATATTTTGTATTTCAGCGCCTGGCAAATTGTACAACATAACAATAAGCACACAACGACCTGCAGCAACAACATTACAACAATGGCAATGAGTACAACAACAAGTACGAAACAACAACAAGTAATAATGATAATAATCATAAAAGCGAGTCCTTGTCGCATTGGCTTTACTCTGTGAGCGTTAAAGCCACAAAACCCAAACGACACGATGCCACTGAGTTATGTCGTAGAGCATGAAGGACGTTCAGACAGTATTCACTGTATTCTAGCCTCACCGTACTGTGTACACGCCTGCCACTGCTGGGACATGATTTAATTAAGGTTCTACATGTGCTAAGTAGATTTTATTCTTTATGCCAACTTCTTATTTGCTTTCGCTCTTTGCCTCAGTGCACCTCGTTTCACTTTTGCCTCGTCTTTCTTTTGCCGCGTGGTCGTGTTCCATAATTGATTTAGGCGTTTACTGCATTAAACGATGGCCTGGCAAAAACTGGACCATAAATTAACAGACCATCCAACGCTGCGTATGAATTATATTTGATTTGGCAAAAACCTGCTCAGGCAAAGATTCAGCTAACAAGCTGGCCAAGTTTATTATAATGTATACAGCTTAATATACAATAATTTACATTGCATTACATTTTCACAAGGTTCTAACACTGATCAAAAATGTTCTAAAATCAAGATTTTGGTTTCAGAACTAAGATTTTTGGTCTAAAAAATGCGTCGAGAACATAAAATTCTTAATTTTAAAGAGCGCATTTTGTTTTTAAGAACATTTAAAAAAAGACCAAGTTCTTATTTTAAGAATAAATGTTCTTAAAATTAAAAATAAAACAATTATACCTTCCTAACAAATTAAGATTTGTATTCTTATATTACGATTTTATGATTTTTTATATTAAAAATCTTAGTTTTAGTAATTTGGTAAATAATCTGATTTTAAGAACCAAATATTTCAGATGTATATTCTTAATTTTAGAATCTGATCTTTTTTTTCAGTGTAGGGTGCGTGAAGCCTTACTTTATGACATCGCATATTTCATACTGTAGTCGTTCCTTCTATAGTTTACATGAGGCTGCACTTTGTCTCAGACTCCGTCTCTGAATATGGTTTAGAGCCTGAAAGTAGCTTGCAAGTGTCTGGCTGATATGATAAGCAAATTGAATGCCTGATTTTGTATACAAGTTATATACAACGTTTTTGTTTCTCAGCAAAATGTGTAAGTCATAAATATTTGACTTGATACACATTAAAGCGAAGTCTGGTCAAAACCATTTGCAAAGACAGAGGCAAAAAGCTGCAAATTGTATGAAAATATGTTTAGAAGCTTATGGAAACATCAACTATGAATCTTTATATATTATTATATTATAGTTAAAGTCTATTACATCCGCTTGATGTTCTAATACAAATGAGAAAATATGCATACATACGGTTAACTCATAAAATAACAAACTTGTTTAGTTGTGTAAAATTTGAAAATTCCAATTGCTTTTAATTTAATTCAAACATAAATGTAAATTTACATGCTTACTTTGCTTACTCGTTTTCAAGAATTTCAATTTGTAAACTCAGCTTTAAAATTCATAGGCCTACAACATATAATCTTGTTTATTTTAAGCTGTTAAATTGTTTTTAAATTGTATATAATTTTTTGTATATATCGAACTGTAGGTCTTTTTTGTCTATTTTCGTGTTCTTTCTCTCTTTTTCTTTACTTAAAACCAGAAGTTTATGTTTTTCTCTTGATACTTAATTCCACTTCTAAAAATAAATCCTTTCTATGAAATTTCAAAATTATTTTGCGATTTGAATTCTTGGTCAATCGACATAAAAAACTTAACCAATATTCTGTTACTCAAAGAGATTATTAAATGTTGGCAATTCTGACAATTTACTTTTAATAGTTATTCAATGAGTGTTGATGTCCATTTTCCAAAAGTAAGCTTTCGATCAGATAAAGTATTTGAGAATATTTCAACTGAATGAGTTCATCAAACAATCTTAAATCAATGCATACAGATGGTTAATTATGCAATTTTCCAGATACTCTCAGTTCAAATAGAAAATATCTAATTATTATTTAAGATAAATCTTTAAACGTGTAGGAATCTGAAGTTTATGAAATTAATTTCAGCTGTATTTGCATAAATAATTTAATCAAAATACAGGCTGAACCAATGTTGATAATTTTAATTGTGACAGCCTGCAGGCTGCTGATGTTGCAAGTTATTATAGGATTAATCGTGTGGTTGCCTTAGCTTGTTGCCTACTTATGAATATAATCGCAATAACCTGAAGGCAGACCAAACAAGTTGTTAGCTCACACGACAAATTAAACTTGAATATACAAAGGCAAACATATACATATACGTACATATTCACATATGGTGTAAAAGGATTTATATATATAAATATAGAGACATACATACATAAAGAAACATGTACTTACATATTGACTTAATGCTATCAACTTGTTGTTGGTCAGTCGCCTCGGGTTGTCGTTCAGTTGCACTTGCTGTGGCACTTGCTGTTGCAGCTGCAGTTGCAGTTGCAATTAAAGTTGCCTTCATCGCCGTTGCATTTATCATTGTGGGCAAATCAAGGAGGAGGACGAGAAGGAGAATTCCCTGTGCTAGCAACAGCTTCACACACTTGCCTCGTCTGGCCATGATCCTTGCTTCCATTTGCTATACTCTTGACTGCTTTTATTATTTGTCCTTATTGTTTCGGTCGAGCTTGATTAGAGGCATTTGATGAATTAGATTAATGCTTCTCTTGCCGGTTTTGTGTGTGTGTGTGTTTATGTTTGTTGGCAATGGGTTTGTTTCACATGATTTTACCAGCTACCAAAATGCCAGCAACAATGCACGTTGCTTGTTGCGCTGCAATTTGAGAAAATCACAAGAATAAACAATCAATTTGTGCAATTAATTCAACACATGCAATTTTCACACTGATCAAATTAATAAAGCAATCAACTAAATTACCTTAAACTTAAACAGCTCTAAAGTATGCTATGAAATTTTCAACCTTATTTCTGAATTTATACTTCATCTTTTGTCTCGAGATGCAAGACTACATAAATTAATAGAAGTGTTGCTTTAAATTCATTCATTTAATATTTATATATATGTATTTAATGTCAACGAAAGAAACCATGTAGGAAAGATATTTATCGAGCGAATTAAAACGAAACTAAATATTAATTTCGGTACCTCCAAAACAATTATTCATTTTTAATTTGTGTGCTTACGATTTCGGTATCAGCCCTGGAATTAGATATCAATTTTGAACATATACGAAATTGAAACCACGTAAAAAATTGATTTGACTAAGTTATTAATGCTTAAATTAGGTACTAGTATTTTTTCTATATATTAAGGTGTGTTCTACAAATCTAAAACAGCGCTAAAGCAACCCAAAAGCAATTGTTGGTGTTCCTGAAGACAAAAAACCATTGCTTTCAAATGTCTAAAATATTCTTTAAAATTAAATATTTATTTAATTACATTAAAATATCTTTAAATTGAATAAAAATGCAAAAAAAAATTTGTTTGAATATATGAAATCTCTAACATTTCAGAAACACCAACATTTCGAATGGTTGTTTTCAAAAACTTGATTATATTGACATCGTTATTTATCAAATCAACAATTTGGTGTATTTTATTTGCAGTTCTACGAAATGCAGAAATAACAAAAACTTTATTTGCAGCTTATTGATATCCGGGCTTTCATTTCGATTACCGATTACCGATAACAAACAACCGTTGCAGCTCAAATATCAATTACCTGTGTAACATGGCCGCTGGCTGCGTGTTAATTTCATGTCCATTTGGCTTATTGTTTGTGTGTTTGTTTGTGTGTGTATGTGTGTTGTAAGCTCAGAGCTTTGGGATTGCTTTGCACTTTTGGAGCTTATGTCATTTATGCCGATGCTGTAAATTAACGCATCCAGCATAAAATTTCATTGTTTGTTATTGTTTACGCAAAAATTAACATTTTAATTGGATTTTTGGCATTTTGGCATTTTTGTTTATGAGTGACCTTTTGCAATACCCCTTCCCAATACCGCTCGACATATTTTTCTTTTTCGCCCACAAACAGTTCCAATGTCACATGCCCAATTTTATTTATTTTGTATAAAATTTACGTGAGACGAGCCAAGTTATTATTTATACAGTTGTTAGCGTTGATATTGTGTAAAAACAGAAAGCGGTATATTGCTCAAAAAAAACAAGTATAATAATAAAATAATAAGAAATAAAGAATACACACCTATGTTGGCTTTGTAAACATTGCAAAAAGAAAACAACAACAAAGAGAGGTCCATTTTCAGATACCCTGTGATAAAGCACAATATATTATATTATAAATCTCGTTTTTACTTTTTCCATCACTCAAGTGGACAGCCAACAAATATGTCAATACCTATTTTAATGTAATATATCTTTAGTTCATCAATTATTTATTCCATTTTATAATTTAAATAGCCAAAATTCACAAGCCAAGTAGTCAATAAATTCATAGTAAAATTTAGTATAAAAACTCGCTTTCTTCAATAAAAAGCAAATAAACTATAATGATATATAATATTTGGTCATGATACAACGAAATCCAATTTACATTTACTGAACTGCATGCATAAAATATTAAATTATTCATTTATTTTATATATAAATGGTTAATGCATTGATGACAATGTGAATCAATTTCAGTCTTTCTGTCTCAGTAGCTTGTAAACTTTTTTCCAGTATTTCCGCCAGTGTTGTAAGCTTTGGGAAGCTCAATGCAAATTTTATTAAATTTTTAAAAGTTGCGACATAATTAACTTTAAGCTAACTTTGGTTTAATTATAACAAGCTGAAAACACTAATAAAAACCTTTCAACAATATGCAAATTTTTGTATACTCATCAATTTGTTACAGGATGCGAATGTATATATAATATTTATTAGAGCGTAATTCGATTTCTGGAATATTTTTAATTTTTCTTTTTTGAGGGAGTACAAATTTAGGTCACGTTATCGGTACTTAAACTAGTTGTCAGTTAAAATTGTGAACTTTGTCCTTTATTCCAATTATAAATAAAAGTTATCAATAATCTGTCCTTGTGAAGTATTTTATTATTATTTTTGAATAAACAAGTGACAAAATATGAATAATATTCTTTTCATACAAAATGTATATATTGTAATCGCATTATGTGCAATTTTGTTAATCGCAAAAAAGGTGTAAAAACCTAATTAAATGTACATAAGCTGTGTAGTCATAGTATTCATAGGTTTAAGTTAAGTAGATAATCGTGTTAAATATTTCCTAGAATTCGCCCAAATTAGTGCTAACTCTTGACAACTGTAATCACAGCATTAAAGTAGTTAATAAGGCTCTTTGGAAAATGAAACAGCATATTCAGAACTCATACTCATGGGCTGACAGGTGAATGCTATTCATTTACACACATTTGAAGCGTAACCCTAGCCAATTCATTTGCCCTTTACTTACTTATATATAAAACCTACACTGATCAAAAAAAATGTTCTAAATTCAAGATGTTGATCTCAGAACTAAGATTTTTGGTCTAAAAACTGCGTCGAGAAAATAAAATTGTTAACACATCTTGGTTTTAAGAACATTTAAAACAAGACCAAGTTCTTATTTTAAGAATACATGTTCTTAAAATTAAAATTAAAAAACAAATATTATTTTTTTTTAATTTTCTTAATTGTTCATGCTTATACCTTTCTGACAATTAAAGATTTTTATTTTTATATTAAGATGTTATGATTTTTTAGATAAAAAATCTTCGTTTTAGTAATTTGGTATTATAATAATCTTATTTTAAAAACCCCATATTTAAGATGTGTGTTCTTGATTTTTAGCCGGTATTTTTTTCAGTGTATAGGATAAATAGGAAACGAGCTCAAATGAAATCTCTGCCCATAGTTAACAAGTGTAGCCATTAAGGTATTATTCAGTCAGGTGAGTGTACGTATGTGTGTGAGTGTTAGTATTAGCCAAGTGTCTGTGTGTATAAATACAAGTTAATTAAACAAGCCACGTCTGCACATTAATCACCTGGACAACGGTCAGGCTCCACTTAGTCAGCCACAAAAGTTAACCAGAAAAAAAAAATAGAGGGAAAATTGTGAAAATAAGAGAGAGTGCAAAACTGGGGAATTGAAATAATAGAGAAATTCAATTCAAGGCACGTGAGAAGTGACTATGCCCATTGAGATGTTTGGTGTCCTTGCAACGTTGTCGAACCTTTCGATGCCACACAACATGTGTCCTTTGTAGTGTTTATGAGGTCATAAGATTAATGAGTGACAAGCTCATCTTATGTTATTGTTTACAACGGCGTCTAATTAATTGCTGAGGTGTACCATGGCCCTCGATTAAAGGGACAGAGACAGGGAAAGGGACAACAACAAGGCGCCGCATCCTTGACGCTTTAAACAGACGCTGAGAACAACAACAAAAATCGACAACGGCTTTGCAAAAATATTTTCACATTCCACAGACTGTGGCAACAAAATTATTTTAACACAAAATTCCATCGGTCTGTGATTTTTGTGGACAATTTCCGCAGCGCGTTTTATTTCAAACGTTTAAATATTCTCCCCCCACAAACTCCCACATTTTCTTTGAAAATAGCTAAAAGCTTTCATTCTGTGCTTTGACATGTCGAGAAATTAATTAACAATGTCTAAAAATCCTGTGCAAATAATATTTATATATGTACATTTATATCATCAAGTCCTTGAACAATTAACAATTTGATGGTTTTTGAAACATCAATGGAAATATTACACATTCATTCTTGAAACATTTCTCCGAAAGCTCAATTAATTCATCAGAATCTCAAATGTTATTTAAATATACCTGATGGGCATCAGGTTGTCCGAACATTGGATATCGAGCTTGACAAGAACATTGAAGGCGGATCAAGATTGTAATGCTGATAATTATAAACCAAAATTTGCAGTCATACCCTGTATTTATAATATATATGAATAAGGTACAACATACTTGTTTGAATGTAATACCCTTATGCGACTTAAAACTTTCTTAAAATATTTTCAACTTACAAGATGCTTTTATTTATTACTTTTATAAAAACAATCTTAAACTTATGTAAAAGAGAATTCAAAAAAAGTACAATACCTGAAGTAAATAAAATATCTATTAAACACTAATTATATAAAATTGTGATCGCATTACTAAAATAATGTATAGGATCTATCATTGAAAAACATAACGATGGATATTTATTGTATATATGACGTTTATGTAAGATACAGGGTATATTCCATTTGAAAATAGCATCTCTTTTTATTTTATCAGCAAAAATATCATGAAAAATGTTATTGGATCTCCAAATGAACGACGGTTGACTTTCAAATACACTAAAATACTTCAAAGAAATATAAATAAAAAATTTTTTATATTTACAAATAAAATATATTTAAAAGTGTAATAACTATTCATTCTGCTCTGTCCAAAAGATAACAACTAGGAATAGTAAATCCAAGTAAGATTGCTAATTAAAATAATATTTAAAAAAAAAACCTAATATAATAAAATTCTATCAATTTTTTCAAGTTTCTTATTATTTCTTGATATAAGATAAAGTACAAAAAATATTGTCATTTACTAGAAAATTTGCTAACCCAAAGAACTAACATCATTTGTCACTCACTAAAATTCTCAACGGTATCAACAAATCACTCAACAGCTTACACAGTGCCAGACATTAGATATCAAACACTGGCTCTCAGTTGTCCAAGTGAACGACATGAACACGTGCTCATCAAACTGTTTTGGAAGAGCAAACGACAAACAGCAAACGAAATCAAAAGCAGATAAGTTAAAAGTAACTTTTTTGGGGAGAAAACTTTCAATCCTGGTGTGAAGTTCGATGCGGAAAAGTCAGAGCACACACACTGAAATAAGTATTCACCCTAACTTTTCAGCTGAGACAAACTTGCAGACAAGATCCACACAAATAACCCAACTCAAGAAAAATAAATGTTTATATATATATATATAAATATATATGTTGGAGGATATAAGTAGTATTCTTGGTATTTTTTTAAGCGAAAAATTGGAAAAACCAAAGTTGTAACAAATGCATTTTCGATTAGCATTAAATCACGTCGCTTGTCTGAGTTCATTTCCGATGCGAAATAAATATTTTACTTTGATTTATACTATATCTATATCTATGTATGTATGTGAATGTGTGTGGGAAGCAGGTGTACGAGTGAAGGACAGAGAAATGCAAGTCAAATGAGCCGTGTACGTGCTATGGTTGTTTTTATGGGGGAGCAATTCGTAATGGGTTAAGTGTACGAGTTCAAGATAATGCATAGATACTACACTGATAAAAATAAAGGATTTTTATAGTTAAATATTGTTTATAGTAATTCAAAATAATATTCGAATATATGTTAATTCGAATTTTAATCAGCGATTCAAACCTTAACCGAAATCATTACCGATTAAAACTAATTAAAATTTTTAAATGTAACTGTAACGGAAGCGATATTGAAAGAATACCTATGAGAGCATAACTGAAACCGGAACTGAAACCAATATTCGTTTAAATACCTGATATTAATCCAATAAAAATTTAATAACAATGAAATAAACAAATGCCACACTTAGTTTCATATTATATCATATTTATTTTATAAGTTTTTAAATTATATTTAAATTAAATAAGCTTCAAATTATTTCACTTTTTGATTTAATAAAAATTATTTTAGGAAAAAAATAAATAAGTCTAAAATTGTTCATACTTAATATGAAATTACAAATCGGCTCTAAACTCAACTTCATTTTTATGAAGTGAGTATTCAATTTTTTTTTGTTGTGTACTTACAATGAATTCAATTAGAGTTTCTCCTTAGACAATTGTTATTGTTTTCCCTACGCGAGCTGTACATTGTTGCTTATGGGCAAACCAGCTGTTCTTATTGCGGCTTATTTGTATTTATTGCGCGACATTCAAACATTCAAGCATTCAAACTCACACACAGCTGGCCACACTGTTATGCTATTGGGCCATTGCACAACGAAAAATTTCGGTTTGAACAACTTTCACTTGTTAACCACACAATTGGCACAAATCGAATCAATTGAAGCGCTTTCCTTGCACTTTCGTTTCTCTTGACTCTTGCGGTGACGTCGGCGTTGCCGCTGATCAAAAATGCATTCAATCTGCTTGCCAAGAAGGGAACGATTACGAAGCTTACGACGTACGGGTTACGGTTAACGGTTTACGGTTTACGGCTACCGGACACGACACTCTCTGGACCACAAAATGCGCGTGCATTCAACACACGTGCGTCGCGAATTGACATTCGGTTGAGACTGCACGACAGCGAAAAGCTTTTCAACGCTTCTTGCCGAATGCCGAATTCCATAATCCTGTCGTTCACACGACGAACCGAAGCGAACAACGGTGAACCAATGAAGCGATGGGGAAATGGTACTCCGAAAATGCAAACGCGGCGAATATCAAGAGCAAACGGGTACATGTGGTACATTTCTATACATTTCTATGTGGTACATTTCGTATGCTGTTAAATCTGGTACATTTTTTTATTTATTATTTATTTTAAAAGAAGAAAGCCATACTATTAGTTGATTTCTCTTATCTCTTCTGTAAGATTTATTCATTCCCTTTCTCATGTAACCAAATCGCGACAATCGCCTAAATTTCAACAAAATTAACAACCTTTAAATAAAAATGTTAGAAGTTGAAGATTTCAAATAATTTCTGTACCAAAGTCACTTTTTAGTACATCCTGTACGCTGTTAATTTAGACACTTTTAGTTCAGTTAACAAACAAATGCTGTTAGAATGCCCCAGCTCTGTTAATGTTAAGTTTGCCCCTAGAAAAAAGTACTAAAATTTCACAATTGGTTGTTGTACTTGCTAAGCAGAGGCGCAAAAACAGTTAGATTTAAAATTAGTTTTTCAAATTTTCAAATTGCCTTAAAAAGTAAATTAATTAACAATTGAAAGAGAATTTAAAATTCGAAATTCAATAAAATTATGGTAAGAATTTTAAAAATGGTTTGAAGTTCGTCCGCCTTCGGGAAGAGAAGTTACAAAACATAAACTGAAAAAAAAAAAAAAAAAATATGAAAAAATCTAGAAAATTCCAACAAAAATTATGCAAAAATTTAAAAAATTCTAGCTCAAAAAAAAAAATTTCAATTTAGTTGAATTTTCGTAGTTGCAACTAAATTTTATTTTTAACTGTTAGAAAAAAGTTGCCAGATCCGGGGAACTCTGTAGGGTGGCAACCTTTAAATTAGAAAGAGTTGCCAGATCGGGGAATTCAGTAGGGTGGCAGCGTTCGTTACTTTTGTTTATCGTCACGGTCGCGCATCAACGGAAAATTCGTTGCGGAAAAATCCAAGAAAAAAGCCCAACGGGAAAATATTTATCTTGGTGCTTGGGCTCCTTAAACTGAGCATAGATTTACTTAGTGATTCAAAATTAGACAAAATGTGAAATGTTTATGGTTGATTGCTGTAACGCAGCAATTTAATTTCAAAAATTGCAAAAAATCAAAAAAAAAATCGAATGCTATGAAAAATAAAATACAATTTCTTGTTCTTTAATCTTCTTCAACTCGGTTTATTTATGCATAAATCTTTCAAAACGTTAAACTTACAATTGGAATAAAAATTGAAATTCAATTAAAAACATATTCTGACTAAAAAACACATTGTAATTGAAAGTCTTTTGAGAAAATGCTTAAAAATTGCATCTACACAATAACTAATATTGATGAACATTACAAAGAAACCTTTAAATATCTAAAGTTGTTATCAATTGTTTAAACGTTTTTATTTTACTTATTATTTGCTTTATTTTTTTTTTGCTTTGAAAATGCAATTGGAAATGTTTGTTGTTTGAGTTCTTAAATTATTTCGTTGCGCGTCTTGAGCTCAAAAATGCATTTTGGAAAATTTGGAAGAAAAATATAAATGAATTTTGTTATCATTAAATATTAAATTGTTTATTGCGGAAAAGAAATTCGTTGAGCGAAACTCGCGACGCGATGATTGTAAACAAATTAAAAAATTTTTCCCAACTCGTGGAAAAATTGTACAAAACAGCTCGCGAGCTCATTTACAGGGTATACAATGTTCTTCACTTTACAACTAAATGCTGATTATGTGTTTAATTTACTAATTGTAGTTGTATGTATAATTATAATTTTCTTTAATTAAATGTAGCAAAACGAAAAGCTACAATTGTTGTTGCAGACTTGGTTGTTGTTGTTATTTGACCTGAGATAGGTAGCCAAAGTATTTCAACTGTATTGCTGATATTCTTTCGTTTTTTATGCTACTTTAGACTTTATGCCGAAAAAATTGCATTTAAATGGGTTTCTATAATTGTTTTTGTTTTTTTGTTTTAATTTTTGTTGTTTTGACTATGACGCGTTGTTGCTGTTGATGTTGTTGTTGTTGTTGTTAATAGATGCTGATCGAGATGATACTCTTCTAAGCGTGCCGGACGCTTAGAATCATTTAAGCTTGGCATAAGCATCGACCTTTTTGTGGAACTGATTGTAATATTCAAGTGCCGCAATGCGCGTCTGATTCAGGGCCTGGTTAATGTTCTCCGGCGAGAAGCGACCACTGTGAAATGATTTCAATTCAATTAATATTTATTAAAATTGAAATTCATAAATTTAATCAATTGTACTTACACTAGCACCTTCTCCTTGATCAGCGTTGCAGATTTGTCGTAGCTGTTGACAGCCACATCCTTTGCACCAGCAGCGAATGCTTCCAGTTTCTTCGAGAAATCAGGCACATATTGATCAATCTATATAGAAAAAAGTGGAGAGAAGAAACAGACAGTAAGAGAATGGTATTCAGTTTTTTTTTTTTGTGTTTTTTAAATTAATATTTGCAACTTTTTAATTTTCATAGCAAAAATTTAAAATAAGTTTTACTCTATAATTTGTTTGTAAGAATTATTCTAAATCTAACTAAATAACTTTTCTTTATTTAGATTATAAATAACAGTCTTGATACACGGATAACTTTAAAAAAAATAACTTTAGAAAACAAGCGGGAAAGGCTATAGTCGAGATCCCGACCTTAGGATACCCGTTACTTATTTCAATATATATTAAAGTACTTTATAGAAATTACTACCTTTTAAAAATGTTTAGTTGATTGTATTGAAATAATTATTTTATTAACAACATTGGTTGGTTGGCTTTTAATCCTGTTCTACTTGTCCGATCTTGCTGCGGTTAAATGAGCTAGTAGATAATATTAATAGATAATGTTAATTCTTATAACATCATCGTCAAAACTGTGGGTGTGGAGGTTTTTCGCAATTAAATTTGAAACAAACTATCTGCGTGCCAAATTTAGTCTCTGAGATCCTTTTGTTTATTCCGACAGACAGACAGACAGACGAACTTGGCTATATCGACTCGGCTGTTGATGCTGAACCAGAATATATATACTTTATGGGGTCGCAGATGCCGCCTTCTCCCTGTTACATACATTCCAACAAACACAATATACGCTTTGACCTTATTGTTTATGTAACGGGTATAAAAATCAAAACAAAAACCGATATTCGTTTCGATTTGACATCCCTGGTTAGAAGAATTGTTTGGCTATTTAAGTTGAAAAAAAAAAAAACCGGTTTCATAATTATAACTTTCCAAATAAAAACACAGTTAGCAACAAAAAAAAAAAAGAAAAGAAAAAACAAAATGATGTCAGCTCTACTCACAAACTTGGCCATCGCCGGCCACTTGAGGCGCCAGTAGTTTAGGCCATTTGTATAGGCATTGCAGCAGGCATTACGCGTCAGCTTCCACACATTGACGCCGGTCTTGATCGCCGGTTCGGCATAGGGGGGCACATGTTGCTCGGCCCACTTGTAGCCGCGTGCACTGGCTGACATTGTGGCATACCATCCGCGTTGCACGTGGGGCAGGACACCGGCATTCTTCAGCACCTTGCCAGTTGCCGATTTCTCAAAGACACCCTTGCCGTTCACCTCGGTGTCGTAGCAGAGAGCGCCAGCAATCAAGGCCACTATCAAAATGCTGCCCAGCGCCCATTTACAGCAACCGCATTTCTTCTTTTGCGCCGCATTCTGTTTATTCTTTTTCTGTTGTGCCGTGCTCTTCTCCTGTACGGCCTGCAACGATAAAGAGATGGTAGTGAGGGGGGGATGAGTGAGAAAGCAATATGATTAACCCTTTATATGGCCGGAATGCATCTCTGCAACATACCAATTTTACTTATATATCTCGCAGTAGCTTGGAATAAAAATGTGCTATATTTTCATTTAATGTGTATCTAAAACATGCATATTATTTAATTAATGTCTCTTGGTTTTATATTAATATGTTTTTTACACCATAAAATCACATTTCAGACAGTATTTTTGTTTTTTTTTTTTATTGAGCAGCTCTTAAAATTTTATTTTGCAAACTTCATTACTTCATTCTATTTCATTCATTAGAAAAAATTACTTCTTTAATTAATTTCAAAACATTGTATTTTTAATTTTTTATATGTAGTCAATATGATACACAATTTATAATATTAACACGATAACTATATTGGAGAAATTTAAAAAACTAAAAAGAATTGCATTTTTTAATTTAAATTGTCGATTTAAAAAATAAAACCGTTTCAAAAACGGAGATCAAGCCATACAAGGGGTTAAGTTATACGTATTTTAAAAGCTCGCTGTTAATCCACTGTTATTGTGGGTGGAAGAGAGGGAGGATGCTGTTGTTGTTGTTTTTGTTGTTATGTTACCTTTTTAGCGGCAGTCGCTTGTTTGCCCTGTTTGCTTTGTTTCGGTTTAACCTGAGCCATAATTTATTATTTAATTTCAACTAAATTTCTTATAGCTGCGAGTATTACACTTCTGCTGTTGTTGAACAAAAAATTCAATTATCGTTAATGAATGCTGTTGTGTTTTTGTTAATAATTGCAATTGTGTTGACGCCAAGCACACACACACAGACACACTGAGACAGAGAGAGAGAGAGTGCCTAAGCGAGAGATAGTGAGAGCAAGCTTAAAGAAAGCTTTAAATCAGTATTTTAAGTCGCAATTAAAGCCCAGTTTGGTGAGGTAATTAAAATAATGCACAAACAATTTGCACGTCTCTCTTTGGCAATCACTTTTGTTGCTTTGCACAAACACGAATAATGTGGGTAGTAGTGCTGGGACCGATTTTTTTAAAATCGATTTAAAATCGATTTAAATCGATTTTTTATTCTTTGGTTGGGCAAAAAACGATTTTTTTTAAAAATCGATTTTTATAAAAAATCTAGTGCTGCTAAAGGAGTACTTATGTCTAGGGATTAACATCCCACACCATTAAATATCATTTTTTTTTATTTTTAATTATGTTATTATTTTCCTTTTTCTATTTAAAGCGAGCTTTAATTTGTAATTCACATCATCTTAAATTGGGTTTCATGAGTTTTTTAATTTTAGTTATGTTATTATTTTCCTTTGTTTATTTTTATTTTTGTTCTAAATGATGTTTTTTTTTATAAATAATGATAAATGATGAATTGTACTAAAAAAAATATATACTTCAGTTCGAAAATAAAAGTTAAAACCAAATTTAGACTTTTAAAAAAAAAATCGATTTTTAATCGATTTTCACTACTTAAAAAATCGAATTAAATCGATTCGAAAAAAAATCGGAAAGTCCCAGCTCTAGTGGGTAGGCAAAAAGCGCGCAAGATAAAGCGTCAGCCGCAGCAGCAGCGGCGTTGACAGCGGCGTCGACAACGGCAGCGGCGTTGACAGCGGCAGCTGCTACGTCACAAGGGCAACGAAATATGATGACGCGTCATCAGCTGAGCGAGAGAGATTCGAGTGACAAAAAAAGAGAGAGAGCGTGATAAGCCCTTATATTGTTTTAATGTTAATCATGTATTCACTCATATGTAGTTGTTGTATCGAGAGATATCTGTGTAATAACAACAACAACAAATACAAGTTGAATGAACTGTTAAAACGTTGAGCATTTTCTGTGACTGATGGACAGAAAGAGTGGAGTGGAGTGCTGCCAAAAATATTTGCAAGCACACACACACACACTAATGAAAACCGGCGTGGAAAAGTGACAACGCAGCAGGTTTCAAAAGTGAAACGATGAAAAATCTTTGGAAAAAAAAAAAAAAAAAAGAAGACAGTCGCCACGTGTTGAAGAACCAACAAGAAAATGGCCAACAAAAACTTGTTGTTGTCGTTGCTTCTTCTTTTCATTTGCTTTTTTAGTTTTCGGTCCACACGGACATTTGTGACGTGGTGGACAAAAGTGGTCAGAGAGAATTGTGTTATCTCGACAAGACGAGAAGAAAAAAAAAAAGCCGAAAAAAAGTCAAATATGGAATGACACCACCACCAATTGCGTTGCGCACAATCAACAAGGGTGTATAAGGGAGAGGAGAGCAGCGATACGAAGTGGAGTGGAGCGGAGGGGGGGAAACCAACAGCCAATCGCAGCTATAACACATCATCCACAAACGTCCAACAATGAAATACAAAAAAATCGACGCTAGATGATCATAAATAGCTGCTGCGATAAGCGCAAGCACACACACACACACTCACACATATGCATAAATTAGCGGCAAAAAATAATCTGGCTGCATGGCAACGCCATATGAAAAATATGCACACGAATATAATACACACACACACACAAACACTCCTATTTGAAACGCACTTTGCGCTGCAAAATGACAAACGAAGGAAAAGAGAAATTAGATTTGTGTGCGCCCGGCAAATGCGTCGGCAGCGAAAGCGACAGCGACGCGGCGTCTTTCACTTTTTCCACATTAGAAATACACACAATACAATATTAACTATTATTACAAAACTATATGGCTCGTAATTTCGTTCAACACAATTGCAATTCCAATTGGAAATACTATTCAAATTTTAATATTGGGACTAGCGTTGAAAAAATACGTTTTTTGTTGTGCAGCAACTTGCAATAAACTGACACTCAGCATGTAACGTCTACACAATGGCGTCACGCCATTCACAGGTGACGTGAACAAGCAAACAGCTGCACTGCAAATGCCAGTGTGACCAGCTCTCGTTTAATAACGTAAGCGGTGGAGTTTGACGTAAGGCGGTGGAGTCGACTGTTATTTTTGAAAACTCAACCGAAACACTAACTAACCTTCAAAATAGTTTCCAAGTCATCAACGTAAATATCTTTACGTTTGGCCGTTTGCAGTTCTTCGTTTAAGCCGCGCACATCTTGCAGAAAGGCGTGATAAGCATGCGATTGGGCCAACAATTTGGTCGAATCCGTCCAATCGTTATCTGGAAAAAAGCAGTTTGAATTCAGATTGGAGTTTAGAAACTGTTAATAGTCTCTTCTTACCAATGGCCCGCAAGAGCAGCAAACTGGACAACTGTTGCTTCTTGTAATTCATTCGCCAGACTTTAAAGCAATCATCGGCGCCATTGCTCAACAAACAGCTAATGCAGCCCTCGATTTCCGTGCGATGTTTGCTATTCGGGTTAATTTCACGCAACAGGGTCAAGAATATGTTGGCCTGCTTCACCGGACTGGCAATGTACCGTTGCTGTGGACAGTGGTAATGATTATATAATTAATATTTGTCATCGTTCTCGCTAATACACTAGAGCGGGTAATTGTTTTGACAAACAAACAAACAAAATGTCATTTATAATTTTTGCTAACCCCAGATTCCAATTTTAATTTTTTTCTTTAAAGTTTTTCTTTATATTTGATTTTTTTTTTTTTTGGTAAGTTTTTTTGCTATTGCTTATTAAATTAAATATCTAAAATTCACTTACATTTTGTTTATTTTGGAAAATAGTTACTTGTTATAATAGGTAATAAAAAAATATTATAAGATAAATCGAATAAAACAAAATCCATCACGTATTTTTTTAAGTATCAAATATATGAAATAGACTTTGGAAAACCGGACTTTATAGAGAGAAGATACAAAATAAAGACAAATAAAAATTATGAAAAACAAACTAATTTTGATTTTTTTATCACCTTAAAATTTGTGAATATTTTTCTAACTTCTAATAATACAAAGCAAATAATTCTATTTATTTGATCAAAATAAAATATGTGAATATTTTTCTAACTTTGTTAATTTAATTTGGTTTTGTCTGATAACTTTTCTGATCTTGCATAACCTAAAAATATTGTTGTTTTATCAGATAAAACATATTTGAATCTTTTTCTATTTTTATTTATATTTTATTGAATATTTCTATTTCAAAATAACTCTTGGTTAATTGTAGAAAATATTTAAAATCCATGGATATCAATATCTTTCTTGTAACTTGCTTGACTTTAATAAAATACTAAGAAAACTATTAGCAAACTCCTGTTTTCATTGCAAAATATGTGCGGTAAATCTTTATCTTTGCTAGAACAATTACTTGACAGACTGTAGTTGTTATTGTTACTCACCAGCAGCAAGGAAGCGCTTCGTTTAAGGCTTTGTTGCAACTCCTTGGACATGTTGTTGTACGGTGCATTCAACGCATGATAACAGGCAAAGAATTCCTCTTGATTAATTAGAAGAGGATCCTCGGATTTACGTGCAACGGCTGCATTCAAAACACGCTCAATATGCTCAACGACAAATTTGCTGAAACTCTTTAGCTCCAAATTTGGCAACATGAGATTTTGCCAAACTTTAACCCCTTCCGTTAGCGATTGATGGCCTCCTTGGCCAATGGCCCACATGATGCTCAGACAGATGTGGCTGCGATTCTGATATGAATTGCGCAAGAGCGCCGTTTTAGCCATGTTATGCGAGCATATGCTTGGCCAATTCTGGCCAATCAACTGCAATACAAACTTGTAGCCAGCCACATTTTGGCCACTATTCAATTCCATTGCCATGCTGTCCAGCAAGGAATAGAAAAAGTATTCCAAATTCGTTTCTCCCACACTGCGTAGAAAATCCAGAATTGCCTGTTTTAGGCCATTGCTAGCCAAGTTACTCGGATACTGGGCACTACGGCCCGAAAAGGTGGGATCACAGTCAAAGGACAATGCTCCATTGAGATAGCTTGCAATCTAGAAGAGAATTTTAAAGTTTGGAATAAGCGGAAGTTTCGATAAGTTGGGAAAAATATTCAAAATGCTTAATTAATTAAAGTTTAGTAGTTTTTTTTAAGTGAATATAATCTCTTTAATATCCTAATAAATATAAAATGAATATATTAATAAATATGTAATACAAAAGAAATATAAATATATATTTTAAAAATTAGTCTAAATATTGGTAGCTCCCTTTTTCTTAATATTAGTTTCAAGCAAACTAAAATATATTTTTGAAAAATGTTAGATATTTAATTACTCACGGTAAGAATTGATAAATATAAATCTAGTCAGTTGTATTAAAAGTTTACTTTAAGATACTAATGAATAAATCAGTTTAAAGTAAACTTCACTCTTTAACATATTTAAAAACTATTTTAACTTATTTAATAATATTTATAACTTAATCAGTTAATAACTAAAGATTAATTCTGTATTTGTTGATGATAGCTTGAGCATAATATAATTTGCTAAAGTTTTGTTCTCCGGTAAATGTTTTAAATTAAATAGTATAACCGTTAGAAGAGTTATTAATTAAACTTTATAGTCAATAGTTATAGATTTTTCAAATATTTATTTCTACCGTTGTTTGCTTTAATTTCCATTTAATTTCTATAATTTAATTTAAGTCAAAATTCCTGAATATTTGTTTTCAATTACTTTTTAAAACTGTTCTTAGAAGATTTTTATAAGCTTTATAGATCATTTAATTAAAATCATATTTAATAAATTAATAATACTTTTTTGGTAACCGCTCTTTGATAACTTTAAATAAATAGAAGTTGACTCTTATTTACATCCAATTTTGTGCAATAATTAAAAGAAGAAAAATAAGTCGACTTTAAATTCACTTCAACATATATAATATATTAAAAATACATTTAAAAAAATGTCTAAATTCAAACATAAACTCTTGCGTAGACCATAAAAATAATTATATAAACTAAATGAATTTTGCTTAAATATTACAAAAATTGTGTATAAATTAGAAAAAAAATTTTAATGAACACAAATTTAATACAATATAAATTAATAGGAAAAAAAAACAAAGTAAAAAAAAGTAAAATTACAAAAAAATTAAAAAAAAAAAAAAACACTAAACCCAATAAAAAAAAACTCTAAATGAAAAAACAATATACATTCGAAATAATTGTTTGTAGTTTAGCGGCTGGGGATTTCTTGGAAGAGTTTCCCGAGGAGTCCCCAACGTTTCTTGTTAGGGAAATGTATATGGAAGCTTCCTCGTTCCTAGGAACTCTCAATATTTCCTTAATGACCAGGGAATGTTCCTTAACTTTTCCTCAATATTTCTTTGAGGACCAGTTCTACTGGGCACCAACTTGAAACTTCACAAATACAGTATTCACTCACATTCATAAAAACTGAATATAGGAAAATATGTAAAGCGTTTTAGAGTGAATGGGTCATATATAGTTTTGAATGTATTCGTATGCAGGTCTCTTCCAGTACTTACGTTACTCAACCAACGTAATTCGGAGCCGGGACAACTGATTTTCAGCTGTGCCAACTGTGCGGCAAAATCATCGGGTGTTATTTGCTTCATGGCCTGTTCCAGAGTTTTGGGTTTCCCCTGGTTAATTGCCGATTGTTGCTTTGTTGCCTTCTTCGTTGTCGCTGTCGTTTCAGTTGTTGCACTTGATTTCGTGGCATTTGCATTTGTTTTGCGTGGCGATTTATTTTTCGATGATGCGGACGCGACACTTGAAGTTGATTTAGCTGGTGAATGCGACTTGTTGTTGTTATTGTTGCTATTGTTATTGTTAATGTTGCCAAAAAGATTGCGATACTGCTGCGTTGGCACTAAGACAGAAAGAAAAAGAAAGCGAAAAAAAATGGTGATCATTTTTAATAGAATTACACTTTAATTTAAACGCCTTTCTTACAGAGTTCTTCTAGCTTCGGCAGCTGAGCGGCAATCCGTTTTTGTTCCGTATGTGCATTCACTTTCTTCTCCAGATTCTTTTGTTTTCGCGATTTGGACACGACTTCCCACTGATTCGAACTTGCGGACATTTTCAGCTGAAAGTTTAATTCAATTAGCGTAGTTAATTAATGTGCAAGTTGCAAGCAAGTGCAGCTAAATTAATGGAACACGGCGGCGGTGTAAAAAAACAAACAGCGTCTCGGGGGTTGCCCATTCGGTAAAAGTTTCCGATCTGGTTCGATTTTTGGCCGCCGGCTTTTCGGGGGTTGCCCATTCGATAAAAGTTTCCGATCTGGTTTCATTTGATTAATGGGTATTTTTCATTTTAAATTTTTCAGAATTAAATTTTCTAACTTTTCTTTCCGAGGGCTGACGAGCTTCGAACACTCATTCAAAATGTTTACCTTAATTTTGTCTAATTTTGGATTTAAAATTTTTATTCAATTTATTAATTTATTACGAAGTTAAATTGCATTATTAAATTTTCAATACCTAAAAATTAACCAGTGATTTCAGTATTTATTTAATAACCAGATGTGGCAATTTTAGGTAATTTAACGAAGTTTACTCCTCATTAGCAGTTTGCTCCTCACTTAACATATGCAAACGCGCGCAGTTTAAATTTTATTTAGTTAATTAGAAATAATTAAGTTTTTTTTAGCTATTTATCGGATGTTTTTAATCCAGAAAGAGCAATTTATTTTCTCGTCTCTCTCAAAATATTAGTTAACAGTTCAAATTCCAGAGAGATATTTTTGAGTATTTAAATGTAAGCAGCCAATGGTCACACTAAATAAAACCGAAAGCATTTAAATTTAATAATTTTAGGTGTTTTTGTAGAAAAAGGGGTTGTTTTTTATTGAAATATTTTTAATATATTTATTTTAAAACATTACTTAATGTTCATTTACTGCAATCGATGACAACGTTTACTGCACATTAAAAATTGAAAGCAATATAACAGTTTCCTTCCCCTTAAGTGCGCAGTATCTTAACATCAAGCGCTCTCTTTTTCTCTGTTAAGTAACATGCTAAGAGTATGTGTATGTTAATTAACACCAGACGCGTATAACAGTGTCAGTATTTTCAATTACGTTTTTCAAGATTATGGTCACACAGAGAAATTTACGCTAAACAATTTAAATTTTATAGCCGTGTTTTACAAACATCAAACAGAATTGTAATAAACATAAAGCAATACAATGGAAAGAAAATGAACTACATTAATTTATTCACACAATTGTCTCCATTGAGACAGTAAATATGGATTAATATATATTAATGCATAATTTAAGTAGATTAGAATGAAATGTTATAAATACAATGATCAAAATAATTAAATATTGTGTTTATTTTAAAACAAATGTTGCTGTTAACGTTTTTCTTTTATTCATCAACCCTTGCACTATTTTTGGTATATTTGTCGACTGTTAATTCGGCCACATTGACTCACGTTAACAGCTGTTAATTTGCGTTGAAATTTTGAACCGAACGGACGTGTGTCGCGGACGCTTTGAGTAAAAACGCGGTCTACGTACAGTGCAACCATTTTGCTTATATATCTATATCAGTGTATATATGTGTGTATGTGTATATGCTAAAGCAAAATAAAATTGCAAAAACAACAACATCAATAGCAAAAATATATTGTACAAGTTTGTGAAAAACTTTTAGTGTTTGTGCTTTTCAGCAGCAACAACAACACAACAACAGCTTCATCAATAACATCGTCGCGTTCAATTTTTTTAACAACGCGCCGCCTGCTGTTTTATACTAGTGTGTGTGTTTGCGAGAGAGAAAGAGCGAGTGAGCGTGTGTGTGTGTGTGTGTGTGTACACGTTAGTGTGAATGCGCTGTCTGTGTTTGTGTCTGCCTAACAATTTGCCGCTAAACACAAAAGCAGCTGAAGGCAGCAGAAGAAGCAGACAGAAGACCAGCTGACGACGACAAAACGAAACACACACATAGTAAAACAAAGTCAACGATCGATTTCGCGTGTGTTTGTGTGTGTGTATATATTATATATATATATATATATATGTGAAGAAGAAACAGTGAACAAACACTAAGCAAAATAAAATATTTGCAAAACCAAAGCAGAGCACACAAGAGAAAGAGAGAGAGTGTAAGTGAAAACAAAAAAAAAAAGAAAGAAAAAACCAAACCAAAACACGTGTCCTGTTTTTTCCCAAAAAAAAGTAACAAAAATTTACAGTTTTGCGAAAGCAACAGCAACAACAACAAACACACACACAATATATATAAAAAATGTCTGCTTTATCGCTGCCCATCAAAACGGAGGAAGTGATTTTGGAAAACGCCGAATACAACAGCGCCGAGGAATTGGATGAAGAGTTACAGTAAGTGCCAATTAAAATGTATCTATTTCAATTATTCAATCGTTTGTTTACTTTATTACTTTAAACGATAGTTTTGAATAACATAAACAAAGTTGCACTTTTCACTATTTATCGCAAACGCAAATTATCGATTATTTGTTGTCTCTGTCTCGCTGGCAATCAGCAGGATGAAAACCAAAGAAAACGTATAATTTTGCCGCCTGTTTTGCCGCACAAAACAAATGCGGCATAAAAACACCACCACCACCAATGCATTAAAGCAGGGACGCAACACACACACACACACACACAGGCGCACACATAAACATACATATGGAAAACGTATGTCAGACATTCCATTCCATTTCCAAATCATTCCCGTGTATTCTGACCGTTTCGTATTTGTACCACTGTCTCGCTGGAAAAAAGATGACGCTACTTTTTTTTTTTTTTTTGTCTGCTCCTGCTCTTCTTCTTGAACCGCCGCTGTTGTTCTTATTGTTGTTGTTGTTTTGACGTTTTACGCTCGCCATGTTTGAAAAACGGCTGTTTTCTCAAATTTATTTGGCTACAGTGGCGTCCAAAATAGTGCATATGCCGCTGAATTTCAGTTAAATTTAATTTGCAATCAATATAAATTATGCTTAATAAAATAGAATAAATTTAACAACAATGCGCTTAAATTTAGTTAATTTCTCCTTCAAATTTGTAATATGATAGATTAGTGGGTCGAATAAGCTGAGGGCCACTGTATGCAGTTGTTGCTTTATTTGAATTGCGATCTACAGCGCTCTCTTACGCTGCCAGCTGCCATACTCTCTCTCTCTCTCTCTCTCTCTCTCTCTCTCTCTCTCTCTCTCTCTTGCTCTCTCACTCAATAACAAACAACTGCGCTGCCGACGTCGCCGTCTGTTGCTTATCATGACACGCTGTCTAATCAACAGCGACTTTTATTTTTTTTTTTTTTTTTGCTAGTTGCGACCAAATCAGCTGTACCGGTATTATTTCTATAATCATCATATGGCGGACGTGTGCTACCTGAGCGAGCGAGTGAATCTTACACTCTCACTCTCTCTCTCACTGTAAACACAGATGCAAGAAAGAGTATAAATGTGTGGGTGTGTGTGTGTGTATGTCTCTGAGAGAGCAGAAATGTACAGTTTTACTGTTTGTTGTTGTTATTATTTATTATTTGCTATTTGCTTTGTTTCGCTGTTGATGATTAGCGAATAGTTTTGAGTTTTTTCTTTCTTTCTTTCTGTTTGTTGTTGGCGAAAGTTGCGCCGGCCCTTTTATCAAAATCATATGGTCATTTGGTCACACGTCACACGACAACATCGACGTTATCAGTTGTCTCTTTGTTGCGGCTGCTTTTCCTTTTGCTTTTGCTACTTTTTCGAACAGCAGCCGCAGCATATGTTCGCACACACACACACACACAGATTCACACAAATAGAGAGCCTGTGCCTGACGTAAAAGAGACCAATCATACACTCTCCCTTTGCCCTCTCTCTTTCAACCTCTCTCACTCACTCTAGGCAGCTGTGAAACTCAAGGTTTTGCCCTCGTGTGTGTGTGTGTGTGTGTGTGTGTGTGAAAGTGTGTTCGTATTTGTGTGTTACCTTATCAATAAGGCAGTCACATTTCCCATATGTTTATATTGTATAACTGCATGGCAAAGGTTTTTATTTACTTTATCAACACTGTAAATCGAGTAATTCTGCGAAACAGCTGACAGGTTTTCTTTTCTTTATTATACATTTGTACATACTATAATCATAGAAATTGCAATTTGAGTGCTTGGGTGGTGGGTGTAATTTCGATATATACATACATATGTATATTTATACAATTTTAGCCAACCAATACAAAAATATAATCATAATAAAAATGCAATTCCGAAATGCGCCTTTTTTTTTTTTTTTTTTGTAATAACAGCTGCCCGGCAAGTGCCTTGGCTAAAAGTCTCCAAAGAGTTGCACATGCTCTCTCACATTGTATGTGAGTATGTTTGCGTGCATGTGGCGTCATTTCCGTTTTCCCCACACACTGGAAGGCGTCAACGCTTTGCTGCGACGGCGACGGCGACTGCGGCGTCGTCAGTACGCTTATAGTGGAGCAATGTGTGTGTGTGTGGATTGCATGCAGTTTTTGTGTTATTTTCTTTATTCAATTACACATTCTCGCTCCCCAGTTGACAGAGTACATAAGCCTCGTTTGTGTGTGAGTGAGCGAGTGAGTATGTTTGCATTGCACTCAAAAGCTTGTTGCTCCTTGCTCATGTATCGCTGCTGCTCAGAGTGGAAGAGAGAAAGCGAAAAAGAGAATAAGTGTGTATGTGTGAGCTTAATAAGGGGAATTTTGCAAAAGTACAGATGCCGCCACACACCGCATCGCATTTTACTACTACTACACACACTTTTCATTGAAAAAAATGTATACACAAAATGCCGCTGTTAACGCCGACGCATCTCACACTATCGAATATAAATGTATGTGTGTGTATGGTATAAATTGGCGAAAAAAGAATGCCAATAAGAAAACAATACCAATACACACACATGTAGAAAAAGATAAAAAGCTGCTGCGCAAATTTTTGGGCGATGGCTGTTTCACATGTCAAGCGTTCCGCTTTGTGTTTCAATTTCCACTGCGTTTTTGCATGCGGTATTTTTCTTTTTTTTTTGTATTATTATTATGGGCAACCTGCGCGTCTTCCCGAGAGTGAGAGTGGGTGAATGAGCGAACAGGCAAGAAATAGAGAGAGAGAGAGAGAGAGAGGAGAAGATGCGGCATTAGTTTTGTGTTGGGTTTGTTGATGCAAAACACATGCTTATTTTTTTTTTTAAACTACAAATTTGCAAATTTATAAACGGACTAGCGGAAATGTTGATTTGTTTGTGTTGTTCTCTAATTTGGGAGGCAGCACAACAGCTGTGACACATACATATATACATACATATGTACATATGTGTAAAAATACATAGAGCAACACTAGCGCACTCAACAGCTGTTGTTTTTGTCACACGCACATTTGTTGAGCAACATGCAAAGACATTACATCTCTCCCCCTCTCTCTCCTTCTCTCTTTGGCATATTCATCTCGGATTACCTCATGAGAGCATGTGTGCTTATGTAACCGTTATGTGTCATACCCTCTCTCACACTTGTCTCTCTCTCACTCTCTTTGAAATTGCAATGGCGTTTTACTGTCTGTTCTCTGTTTATATTTTTATTGCAAATGTGGCGCCAAAAGGCCGACACTTTTGGCTGACTGCTGATTGGTGAGTGGAATGGGTGGTGGAGGAGGGGGGAAGGGGTCTATTCTAAACTTTTTAATTTGTTTATGCTACTTTGTTGCTCGCTTGTTATTGTTGCTGCACATTACGCAATTGGCAAAGTTTATTGCGTTTTATTGCGCATTTTGACATTTTGCTGCTTCTTCTACTACCTTTTTAGCATTTACTACGCTTTAGTTTAGCCTTTATTTGCAACTATGTATGTATAAGTATGTCTCTGAGTTTGTGTGTGTGTGTGTGTATATATTGAGTACGTGACTGGGCATAAAACGTTGTCCGACTTTTAGTGCAACAACTGTTTAGTACCCTTCCCCCCCTTTTTCTTACCACACTCATTTATTCCCATCAACATGATGACTATCCTAAAAGTGTGACCAAATAAAATAGGGAAATTTATGTGAAAATCTTGGCAGTAAATGAAAGGATAAAATCTGCTACCCTATAAAGTGCATCTACATTTTAACGTGTCAAATGAATTAAATACAGGGTATTTTCTCTAATAATATTAATAATAAACAGAGCATAAATCGATATATTTTATATTATAAATGAATGCGATACATTGTTTTTATTAGCCGACACAAACTTGTAGATACAAATGTATCTATAGCTAATGTAAACAAAGCGAGCAAACGACCTGACACAATTTTTTATATTTTACTAGCTTCTTATCTTGGCCAACTCAAGGGAACAAACTACTACCATAAAAATACGAGTGTTTAAGCAAATAACAAAATTATGATAATGTAAAATGATTGTCAACTTAAAAATATTTATTTATTTCTTTCAATATCATATTATATTGTCAACTCAAATACTTACTTATTTATTTATTTCATTATTCTATTATAATACTAAATTGTTTAAAACAAAATATTTCATATAAACAAATGGCATTGTCACTTAGTCAAGTAATTGTTGTGACAAAAATATAAAAGAAAATCATAAATTTGTATTTAGTTTTTTTTTATAAAAATATTTAGAGCCAATAGATCTCTTTATTAATTTATTTTTATCTTGTTATTTTTTTTAAATATAAATTTAGTTAATTGTCAAAACAATTAGTTGACCAGCTGTAGTAAATGCTTACTACTCCTTTGATTACATAATTCGTGTTTATCTTTATGAATTATAAATTAATGCGGCTTCACCTGCAATCGGCAAAATTGTTGCCGACAAATTCCAGGCAAAAATGGTGACGTAAGCGTTGACCCAATAAACGTACATACATACATACACTTGTACACCACACACAAGAGATATATATATGTATGTACATATAAACGTTACATACATGCATACGATTTATGTGCAAGTTGCAGCAGCAGAAACAGAGACAGCAACAGAAACAGCAACATCAACTCGGCGGCACTCGTGACTTCGGCTTTGTCTGTTCTGTTTAGGTTTGTGTATTTATGTGTGTGTGTGTGTTGGTTAGCGAAAAGTGGCCAATGAACTACATTGAACTTTGGGGCAGCAGCAGCGTCGGCCCCCGGGCAGCAGCGACAGCAGCAGCAGTAGCAGCTGTTGTATGTCATGTGTTCTCTCTTGTTGCAGCAAAAAAAAAAAAAAACATATATGCGTACTACAAAATTCAACTGCAATTTCAAATGACACAAAATGCAAATGTTATTCCCTTCCCTTACACCTGTTAAATTAACACTCTGGAGTGGTCACTCTAATTGTAACAGCTGTTAACAGCTTGAACTTATTACTGCTGCTGTTTATTTAACATGATCGCTATTTTTATCAGCCCCTGTCTGTTAATTAAGCTCAACAGCTGTTGCTTGCATGTTATTAATATAACAACAAATTCACATGTATTAATAGGTATGTGTATGTGTATGTGTATTTGTTTTTTTTTTTTTTGTTTTGTTTGCTTTTGACTGCAGCTTCGTGCAACTTTAATGTATGCTACAGCTTTTGTGGCTTTTACCTATTTGTTGGCATATACTTGCACATAGAAATTCCAGAGCAGCGGCAACAACAACAACAACAGTAGCAAGTGCAGCAATATCCGCTTTGCCAACTTTGGCAACAGCACGTAGAAAACTTTAGAATTAATAAACAAATAATCAACGACTCGAAGATACTCTATAATTAAAATGTATAATTGAAATACAGATGTGTTTCAGAAATCTCTAGAGATTTTAAAGAGAATTGCTTTAGAAAACAACCATTTGAAATTTCGGTGTTCCTTAAATTAAGAGATTTCGTTTTTTCAAACATATTTTCGAAGTCTTTAGCTTTCGGAATATTTTATATAATTAACAAATTCATAACAAATAAAACATTTCATTGCATTTTTGAAACATTTAATGAATAATTTAATGTAATTCAATAAATATTGAATTTTGTCAAATCTCTCATCAATTTTTGAGACATTTGAATGCAATTGTTGCTTTTGTTCAGGAACACCAACAATTTGTAGAACAGCTCTGATAATATTATATTTTTGTAACTATTACAAATAGGTTAATAACATTTAATTAAGTTTTCAAATGCTGGCTGATAACACACAGTATATACCCATTGAGCAGCATACGCTACAGGGTATAGCAACCACAACAACAAATACATGCTGCGGAGAACGACCTTTGTTATGGATGGTAATGGTATGTTGCTAAAAATAAACCAATGCAACTAGACGACGTCTAAGATTTTCTATCGTGTTGTCGTTGTCGTTGTTCTCGCTGCCTTGTAGTGTTGCTGGAATGCAGTGTTGCAACTTTACACAGACGCTCTAACAAACACACACACACACAGAGAGAGACAGAGAAACAGCAGGCGAACTCTCTCATACATACATATACATATGCTATGTGAAAATGGTTTTCATTATTTTCAGTATTGTTGTTCTAAAACCGGTTTGAAATTCTTATGCTATTTGCTGTGTAGCATAAATTCAGCTTAAATCCAAGAGTCACAATAATAACATTCAACAACAACAAAATATTTGACAGCTGTGAGCTGTAAACCTCTGCTCAGCTCAGCTCTCTCATTCTCTTGCTCTCGCACTTGCTCTCACTCTCTTGCTTTTGCTCTTGCCGACATGTTGATTTTTATGTTGTTGCTGCATTTGTTATTATTTGTACATTTTTCGTTGTATTGATGCTTTGACTACAAGCAGCGCTGCTGCTGCGACGCGACGTCAAGCGTGGCGCTGTGTGTGAGTATGTGAGTGTGTGTTGGTGCTAAACTAAAACTGAATTGAATGGAATTGTAAATTTATGAATGAATGAATGAATTTTTTTCAACGCCATTGTGTGCGTTTGTGTGTGTGTGTAAAAGCTAATTGCATTTTTTGTGTTATAAATATTCAACATATCCCACTATTTATATGATGATTGTTATTAATAAATTGCTTATGTCTTTACAGATTACAACTGGAAGATTCAGGCGGAGAAAATACGTATCACATTGAGTATACCACCGAGCCGTCGCATCAGGTAACAACAAGCTCGCAGCGTCGTCAATCGAACATGAGCGGATCGAATACAACAAAAGGCGGGGGACAGGACGGCGGAGGGGGTGACTTATTGGGGGATGAGGGCAGCTCGCCAAACGGTAAACCCATTCTAGACACCGAAAAGCGTATGAGACGCGAAATCGCCAATAGCAATGAGCGTCGACGCATGCAGAGCATCAATGCCGGCTTTCAGAGTTTACGTTCTCTCTTGCCGCGACACGAGGGCGAAAAATTGAGCAAGGTAAGTGTCAATTCATTTCTACAATACAGATACAGATTAATGTTATGCAGGTTTATTAAAATACATATGCAATGTTAATTAACATGAAGTTATTCTTATTGAGAGCGGATTACATACAACTGCTAATTAACATACGCTCGCTGGCTCTCAAAGAGACAGAATTGAATACAGTTTGAGTTGCATTAGAAGTGTCTACTAATTGGATTGCATAGATTACATACACACACACACACACACACATGTACCAAGTGGTACTTACTCTTGTATTGGTTGACCATTTACGCCTCAACACCTCGCTCAATTCACAACTCACTGAGCACGCAACTCCAATTACATTACCATAAGAACAACTACAACAACAACCGCAACAGAAACGTTTACGTTAACTGCGCCTCCTTATCACATGTTGACAAATTGCCGCTCTTCTCTCTCACTCCCTTTTACTGACGCTGCAGTCGGTTTGCTAAAACTTTCCAAAATGCTTGCAGTGCTGCCATTTTAGCTATTTTGTAGCTAGACTTGGCTTAAAAACTGACAATTTTAAACAATGTTTTCACTACTTTTTTTTGTTAATGTGAACAAATAGGTTCAATGAATTACAGAAAATGAGAATATATATTAAGGGCAAATAGTATGGTTGAGGAACTGGAATATTTTATAGATGGAAATTTAAAGCATTAATATTGGAACAGTGCAATTTATATTTTATTGTTTTTATTTTTCTGTGATCATTTTGGACAGGAACCCAAAAATTAATAAAATGTGTTGCAACAAGTTCCATAATTCCAAAAAAAGAAATTTTAAATATCATTTTTGATTCCGGCAAATATCTTTCACATCGTAAAACTATTTATTTTTATAATAATTCAATATTTATAATAATTTTAATCTGTTAGCTATTTTAATGTAACTTGTCTATGATCAAACTGGCTATTTATGCACTCGAATATCTGGCAACACTGCTGAGTTGTGCTTTTGTGTGGGTGTCTTGTGTGTGTGCTTTTAGGCTGCACGCCAGCGGCGACGTCAGCAGCGACGGCAGCAGCGCGCCTTTTGCCTCTTGACACATGAAGGTCCCTGTTGCAAGTCTCGTTGATATGGCAACCTTTTCGGCGTCTCAGTCGCTTATTGTCGTTATTGTTGTTGGTGTAACTGTTTTAGGTCTTGTTATTTTTTACCAAGTATTTTTGCATATATGTATGTATACGCATTCATGTTTTATGTGTATTTATGGTATTTTTCACCTTGAGACAAACATCGATTTGTTGTGACGGACACAAAAAGCGGCTGCTGTGCGTCGCCATCTTGAGTGGGAGTCTGTATGTATGTGTGTGTGTGTGTGTGTATGTGTGTGAGAGAGAAAGAGCTTTGGCAGACGGCTGTAAATCAACAAGATGTCATATTAAAAAAGATTCATTTTGTGTGCATACTTTCTTTTGCATTATTATTGTTGTTAAAGCTGTTATTTATGTGTCTGCTGCTAGACATTCTCTTTTGACAATTGGCAAGGGCCGAAAATAAGCGCATTTTGCAACACTGTTTTGTTGACTTATCGAGATTTATGTATATCGTGCGATCGCTGCTGTCCTTTTTACATTGTTGTTGTCGCTCTTGTGCCTTATTTATTGCAAATTGAAAAATGTCAAGCGTAACTAAACTTTGTTTGCTTCAAAGCATAAATCAAAGACGAAACACAACAAAAAGAAGAATGCAAAAAAAAAAAGAGAGAAGAAGCAAAAAAAAAGTCATCAAATGTCACAGCATAAAACAACAGCAAAATGACAGCTCGTGTGTCAATCGAAAGAAGAAGCAAGAGAGTAAAAGAGTTAAGAGGCAAGAGGCAACAAAATAACAATGTAAACAGGAAGAAAAACGCGTAAATATTAAAAATACGACTACGTTACTTTACGACACGCGCCCAAAGGGGAAGCAACAACAACAAGGACAGATAGAAGAAGAAGGAGTAGACAAAGCGAAACAGTAAAGGGGTAAATCAGCAACGCTGGCAGCGACGTCGACGTCGACAGCAACACTGTGCCGTGATGAATGACATAATGGGCGTATAGCAGCCATGACGAACTACAGAAAGAGCAAAGTGAGAGAGTGAGGAGAGAGAGAGAGACACTGAGAGAGCTGGTGGGTGGGTGGTTTAGTTTACTCTGCCTTTTGCCATGCAAGTAGTTTATGGATTTTTCCTTTTTCCCTCTTGTTTCTTGTTACTGCGTTCTTCTGTATATGCAACGTTTATCACACGTAGTAAACAGTGTAGTAGTGTAGTAGTTTAGTGTGCGAGCAAGATAGCAATATCTCCTTGACCAACAACTTGGCGTAAGCCCAATCCCTTACCTTACCATTAGCAACTCTTCATCTAGCTATGCATCAAAGCGGATGAGAGGGTGAAAGGAGAATAGGCCTAAAATGAAAACAAACTGACGACGACGACGACAACGAATGGAAACGGAATCAGGTCGCACGACGAATGAATGCAGCTCACACATACACACACAAATGCACATTTCACACACACACACACACACATGCAAACCAAGCTTTACGTTGACACAAAAGTGCGAAAAGAGAAAAAAAAAAAAATGCAACACTGCAGAAATTAGAGAGACTAAGCCATTGACAGTTATGCTCATACACACACACACACACACACTCATAAGTGCATGCATACATACATATGTATGTCTGTCTGTCTGGTTGGGGAGGGGTATATAACTGTTATGTATAACAGTTGCGAGTGGGCGACTATGCCAAGTAGTCTGTGATTTACTCATTGAGGCGGGTCGTTGAACTTGTGTGTGCGCTAGGTGGCGCCCAAGTGCAAATGTGCAATTGCTATGTACAGTTTTGCCCCGATTTTATTGTTGAACTAACCTACATTAAAGTGCTGAACGTTTGGAAAATATTGATGGAAAGCGGCATTTCTACCCCACCCCACCCCACCCATCCATTCATCTAGCCATCCACACTTACTCTCTAGTGAAAATCAAACAGACTACTGGAATTCTTTTTTGTTGTATATCTATTTGCACTCTCTACGCACAATTAACGTTTGCCAGCTCCAAAAATATCGATCCAAAGTCTCATGGACTTCCAGTGCGCGCCAAAAGTGTCCAACAACCCTCCACAGTTGGGAACAGTCGAAATCTCAAGCCGAAAAGTGAATCCAGGGAATCAGAGATGCCAAAACTACTCGCCACTAAAAAGCATAAACCGACCAAAAAAAAAAAAAAAAAAAAACATTAAAAAAGAGCCAAATTATAAAAATATAAAACTTGACTTATAGCGACGAATTAGAGTTATCTTTATAGGAAAGCATATAATGATTCAAAAGATCGATTATTTAACTAAATTATTAGAGTTGTAAGTTTTTCTAAAAATTTCGGGAGATAAATAGGTAAACAAAATTCCATTTTTATGTATTGAGCGCTAATTTGCATTTGTTGATTACCTTTAACATTTTTGAAACCGAACATATATCAGAAATGTATTTTTCCCTTAACTAACAAGCTACAAATCTATCCGGGAAAAGACTAAATCGGCAGCACTGCGGAAATGTCAGCTTGCCGCAACACTGGATGACAACGAAGTGAAGGCTAAACAAAGAGAACAATGGTCTTAGGTTCCTTTTTCTCAGAGTTGTAGTATCTTTTACGCAAGACTAGGGAGTAAACTTCTCTAAAAACGTCGTTGAACGTCGGTGCACAGACTTAAATCAAAATATTGTGTCTAAAAGTTGTCGACCAAGCCCAATAATAATCCTACCCCACACCGCTGGCACAGCTGAGAGCAACGCTCTCCACATCAAATGTGGGGGAGTGGGGTGTGAGGGATTTGGGAACTGTTTCAATGCCATTTTGTTGCCAAAGCGAAATGAAACGGAATGTCGGCTGCCTGGCGCCTGGTAGGCAGCTGTTTTAGCCCGATGACGACTATTTGGGACTGGAAAGTGACAGGCGGCAGAGAATGGAAGCAAGTTGAGAATGGCAGTGAAGGTGGAGCAGTCAGAAGGGATGGAGAACCCTCCTAAATTTTAACACGGAATTGGGCGTTCAGCTTTCAATGTGGCAGCTGCGCAATGAGCATGTCTCTTCATGTTGTCGTTGGCCCGGCTTGTCTGTCTTCCTCTTTAGCTCGATTATGGCCAACAAAAAGGCGTGGCAAGGGATAGGGTGAGTGGGTGGCGAGGGAGGTACTGCTGGCAGGGTGGGAAAGGAAGGACGCCAGTGCACTAGGCCATTGGCATCGGACAACCTTTGCGCGGGATTGCAGCTCAGCAGCTGTCCGGGATGCGCAAACACCCGGAATACGTACGAATACCCGTATATGTACATAGCTTTACGGTTATGTCAGTTTCGCTATATATACTGTTATATATACTGTTTACGAGCTGTATATGGCGCATTGAGTGTAGCTGTACTTTCAATTTGCTGTGTTTCGTAGTAAAGTTCTCGCTCTCTCTATTTTCCTGTCTCTTTCCCTCTTGCTCTGTTTGCAATTTTACTATGACAGGAAGCGCTTCTTTTCCCTCTTAAATGCCACAGAATGGTGCATGCTAAAAATGTGTGACATTATCTTTGGCCACAAAATGCAATTAATGCAGCTGCCTTCGTAATTTGAAATTATTTTATAGCCCCAACCCCAAATATTTTCACATTTTCTTTACTAGTTTAATTAAAAGCAAATGTCTGAGCGCTTTGCTTAATTACTTTATGTGTGTGTGTGTGTGCTTTTAGTGTGGCCAGAACTGCTTTTTTTTTTTAGGTAAATACAATGTCCAAAAGCTGATAAATAGCAGGACTATGATGTGTTTGGCTATTCCTATCTTTACAGAAATTTATTTAAAGTTGTGTTTAGTCTATTTTCTATATTATGATCGGGATAACGTTCAAACATAGTCGAGATTGCGAAATAGGTTACCCATTACTAATTTCAATATACGTTAAAGTAGTTTAAAGAAATACTTGTATTGCTCTGAAAACATTAAATATACATAACTGCCGTCATACTTGTCCGATCTTGATACGATTCAGTGACATATTAGATACTAATCTTAAAAACTGTGGGTATGGTGGCTTTTCGGGTCGGAAAAGGGCGTGTCTTAAATTGGAAACAAACTTGATCTGCGTGGGGTATATAGAAATCTGTGAATAAAAGTTTGGTATCTCTACCTTTTATAGTCTCTGAGATCCTTTTATTTCATACAGACGGACACACAAACAGGGCTATATCAACTGGGCTGTTGATGCTGAACAAGAATTTATATACTTTATAGGATCGGAGATAACTCCTTCTCCCTGATACAAACATTCCAACGAACAAAATATATCCTTTACTTATTTTTTATGAGTAACGGTTATAAAAAGTTTTAATTCCACACTCTTTATGCTCAACTTTAAAAGGATATTGAACATTGTACATTTATTTTAGATGTTAATAACCATAATTTGACTCCTCACTAAATGTGGCGAAATTTTCTAAAGTTGACGGTACAATTTTCTTTTGTTGTGGGTGTCTTAAATACATATGTACATATGCAAGTGCTGCAAAGTGCCACAAAGCGATAACTTATCGGAGAGCGTCAAGTGCTGAAACTTTCGCAGGCAAAAAGAATGCAATTATGGAGAGCAGAGAGCGCAAAAAATAAACAGAGAGAAAGCTGCTGCAAGGCAAGCAGGCGGTCTAGCAAAGCACAAGTGCAATGGATCAATTACTTTGTGGGTTTTCTTTGCACACACACAAACACACACACACATGGACAGACAGCAAGGCAGACGAGTGTGATTGTATGTGTGTGCGAGTGTGTGTGCAAAAATGTCGGCCGGTCGTTGGCTGACGTCGCGGCGACGCACAGTGGTCGATTCCGTCAGCAAGCAATAATTAATAACTTGCTAACGAGATATGTAATATTTTTATAAATTTGTAAATAATCCAAAACAATTAATTTATCCACATTTTTTTGTATTTTTACTTTTAAAAATAAAAAATTATTTTCAACAAAATTTAATAGATTTTATTTTGAATACTTTAGAATTTTATATTAAATTATTTACAGTAAAAAAAATAAGAAAATATAAGAAAAAAAAGGTATTTAACAATAATTATGCGGCGATATTTTCAAGACATTTTAATTTAAATAATGTAAAAAGCGTGCTTTTTAAATGGAAATAAATTGAAGATTAGCAGAAGGTAACAGACCATTTTGACACTGGACAATGCACTAAGAACCATAATTAGAAATACATATGGATTGAAGCCGAATACAACCGAATATCCCAAGTTATATTCCACGAAAGCCTTGGTTCAGTCAGTCACAATACTTCAAATAAAATGTTAAGTTCTACATCAAATTACCACTAATACATACATTTACAGAGCGCACGAATATTTTTTTTAAATTAAATACACACCAATTTCATTCAAATTTAACAAATATTTCAATAAAATTATAAAAACATAAATTTTGACAGCGCAATGCAAACACACATTAAAAAGGCGCGAAAATGAATTCAGGTATGGGCAGAAAACCACCGTAAGTTTTGAACGCTCACGACCGCTATCGATAGGTAAAAAATTTGAACACTGGAAAAAATATTGGCGGAGTCTTAGTTTGCAAGACAAAAAAATTAATATCAACCAAATGCAAATTTTTAATTTTATAGATTTGCCGGCCAGATTACGCTGAATTGACCACTGTGCGGCGGCGCTTCAAGATCGTCGCCGTCACTTTGTCAATTGCAGGCGCTTTTTCAAGCTGAGCTTTCGGTTAGCTGCTACCTAGTTGCTGTTGTTGTTGTTGTTGTATTTGTTGATTACATGGAATGCCGTCTCGCCGGATTTAATGACTCTGTTGCGTTGTAACGGTGCTTTTTTTATCAATGGTAGAGAAGTGACTGCAACGGCAACTTTGACGACAACTGCAACTGCAACTGCAAAAAAAAAAAAAAGCCATTAATAGCGTCAAATGGGAAAGGCGGTCTATGAATTCCACACTCAGATGTTAGTTCCGTTCCGTTATCTTCTCTCTCTCTCTCTCTCTCTCTCTCTCTCTCTGTATGTCTCTCTTGTCGATTTGTTTGCAAATTGCATCAATGAATCAGCAACAGCTGATATTAGCACAATAAGCCAAGTACCAAATGTATCATGTGAAATAACAATGAGAAATACTGAGTAAAGAAACAACAACAACAACAAATAAATACATACAATATTTCTTTTGATTTAATACACAAATAGAGGCAACCGGCATTTTTGCTGCGCAATTTACACACACACACAACTACATACATACATATGTACATAGACTCTGGCACAGTCTAAGAGAGAGAGAGAGAGAGTGTGTGAACATGACGACGACTCAGCTGGTCAAGCAATAACAAGGTTGACCGGCAAAAGCTCAGCTTTCCCAATTGCGTCGTTTCAACAAAAACAACTGTCAATCACAGTTGACAAAGCTTTGTACTAGAGCTGGCAAATTCTGAATTTTTCGTGAATCGATTCTATTATTATTTCTTAACGATGTTTATCGTAAATCACATGTATATTTATTAAAGTCAAGTTCAATTAAAAGTACTTAACCGTTTACTTTAAATTTCTTGATTTCTTTTTTATCCAAAATAGTTTTCGTGTTAATATTATAAAATTTGTATCATTATAACTAAATATAAAAAATTACAAATACAAGGTTTAGAAAATAATTAATGAAGTAACTATTATTTCCTAAATAAATAAATAGAAATTAATAATGAAGCTTGCAACATAATAAGCTACAAAATTTCAAGAAATCACAAAATTTGTGGAAAGTGATTATATGGTGTAAAAACGTATTAATATAAAACCAAGAGATATGAATTAAATAATATGCATGTTTTAGATACACATTAAATCAATATGCAAGGGTTAACTTTATTTAAATTGTTCTAAAATCTATAGACAATATTTAATATAAATATTTAAATTTTTTTTTAAATATAAGACGTGTATATATTTTTTATTTTATTCTTTTATTTTAATATACAAATTTTTAATTTCTAGAATAATTCACTATAATTATTAAAAATCGGTTTAATATCGACACTAGTGCCATCACTGTTGCACAGTTTGAAAGCAATTGCTTTTGCTGACAGTTGCATTCTCCGCCCGCATTTTTATTTAATTTTGCACTGCAATTAAACATTGTGTTGTTGTGAATGATATATTTATAACAATTGCAGCGTCGCGACACGACGCCTGTTGTTGTTTTTCTTTTATTTGGGTTAATTAAAACAGCTGTCTTGGTTGTGAAGACTCAAACACACACATAAACACAGCACACACACATGCGTATCGAAATAAATACGAGACGCTTCACGCTCTTTGTTGCTTTTGCTTCATTTTATATATGTATGTACATATGTATGAATGTAGGCATGAAATTCGATCAGCTGATCTGCTGTGAATGTAAATGTATGTGTGTGTGTGTGTACGTGTATTTGAGGGTCAGCGTCAACGTTGACGTCGCGACTGCTTTTTATTGTTGTTGTTGTTGTTGCATTGGAACTTGACAACAACTGCCGGCATGAAAATAAAACGAGTCTTGTTGTTGTTGGTGCTTTCATCGCATTTGTTGTTGTTGCTCTTTCTCCTTCTGCTTGTTTCTATTCAAATTCAAATTCAACCAATCTCTTATGTGTGTGAGTGTGTGTATGTGTGTGTAACCATTTTTGTTCTTTTTTTTTCGTATGCTAATTAAATGCTTTCGTTGACCATGAGCTTTTGTATATATGTATGTATGTATGTTTTAGCATGCCATATTGTTGTTGTTGTTGTTCCCATTGTTGTTTGTTGGTTGGCTTGAATGGTGTTGTTCTTGCTTTTGGTTCAACGTTTTATTGACCTTTTGTAATGGAATTTTAATGATGCCGCTGAAAGCGCGAGTGACGACGCGACCAACAACAACAACAATAACAAGACTCATAACAACAACAACAACAATCCCAGTTGCAAGACTTTTAAACTGCTGCCCTGGGGTCAACACTGGTGTCTGCATACAGTGGCTTCCAGCTTAATGGACTCACTTCTCTTAAAGATATATAACAAATTTAAATAAATTTATCATTTTCATATTAAGCAGTTAAAATAAAATTTAATTAAATTAATTTTAATTAAAAAGCGAGAACTAGGAATTGATTTTAGAAGTTTTAAACTAGAACTACGGTTTCTGGATGAAAACATCCTAAAACTGACTGTAGATTACGAATATGGGGTACCATTTGTCATTTTTATGTGATGACCCTTAAAATTTATGCACTCTAATACATATACCGTAACTAAATTAAGCAATAAAAACAAGCAGCTAAAAATGAAGGGGGTCAAATAAGCTGTGCGTCACTGTATCTATGAATATTCTCGCTCTCCCTCTTTCGCTCTCAGGAACACAATTAAGGATTGCATTTAATGTTAACTGTTAGCAAGCAATTTTTTTTTTGTGAGATGAATGTGAATGAAGAGAGCACAGCACGTGTTTTAATTAAATTAGGTTAGCTGAAATAAGTAAAATCTCAATGTACAGATATGTATGTATGTATATATAGAAACTTATGTATGTATGAGTTTGTGTTTTTTATTGACTGACTCAGCCAACGAAAAGCAAAAGCAGCTGCTACAGCGCCGGCGACTCGTTAAAAATTAGCTAAAAACGCAAAATACATTTGGCACAAAAAAGAAAAAAAAAAACAAAATAAATGTTTATATTTAAATATTTTGAACACTGTCAGAACTGACAGCTGTGTTTTTCTTTACACTCCGACACACGGTACATATTTACATACAGTTGGTCAAGAAAGTGTTTTGACAAGTGTTGGGACAGAAAAAGAAAAACCAAACCAAATTTTTTTTATATCAAATTTGTAAAAACTATTGTAAAAATAGAAAATCAAATACATGAATTTTGATGTTGTCCAAACACTTTCGAGATTAACTGTACATATGAGTACCCCAAATGACCTTGCTTCGTAATCTTTCGATGACGACATTTTTGGGCAATTTAAAGAATCGCATTTCGTCTAGTAAATGTGTGTAGAAATGTGTGTAGATTTAGTATAATTTTTGTTTATATGTAAATAGTATTAAATTAATGCAATTGCCGTCAGCTTCTCTCCTCTCTCTCTCCCTTTGTCTCTTTCCCTCGTTGGCGATGTTGTCACCGATTATCATCATTCGCACAAGCAACTCACGAACGGCAGCTTTTCGGTACGGTTCGGTTTGATTTGAATCGGTTGTGTGAGTGTGAGTGTGTAGAAAACACATGTTTGGCGCCCACTCAACCAGCTGAGTGCGAAAGAGCGAGTGCGAGCGAACCAAGACATGTGGGTGCTTTTGCATATGTATTTGTATGTATTTGTATACGTATGTATGTATGTGTACTATATCAATGCCGGCAGCGTTTGGCAGCCGCAGCTGTTTTTTTTTGTGTTGTGCATACACACACACACACACACTCACACATATGCAAATGATCCAATGTGTATGTATATTGCCAAAAACAGCGAATTTTGTGAAAAATGAGCTGAAGCTGCAACGAATGCGACCATCTCAAATTCCGTTATTATTTGTAAATGTATCTGTACATATGTACTTATACCAGCATGTGTGTGTGTGTGTGTGTTTGTGTTTGTATGTATTTGCTAATTTTAGCAATAAAAAAATTCATTTGGCATGCAAAAGCTCAACGCTATGAAAAATGCTAATGAACCGCAGCAGGCGCAAAACACGCGCTTTTGTTTGCTTAAGAAAATGACAACGACAGTGACGAAGATGAAGAAGAAGAAGAAGAAGATCCAAAAAACTACAATTTTAATGTCAGCTGACTTGTTTTCTTAACTAAACGCCACAGTCTCAGCAAGGAGAGCAGTTTCAGTCAAAACTCACCCTCATTCTCTCGTACTCACTCACACACTCTCACACTCACACTCATACTCGTACACCTGTCGTCGCTGCCGGCAGAGAAGATAAGCAGCGAGAACAAACAGAACGCTAATTGTTTGCCGCCAACAAAACGTGCGACGCAATAGGAGACTAAAAGTAAATGCAATTGAATAGATGATAAGACAACAAGTACTAGAAATGTTGATATGTATTTTAAAATATATCGTATATCGATATATGCATCTGCGATTTTTTATAGATAGAAAAAGAGAAGAAAACACAAGTTGTATTCATAAATGGATTTTTGTTTGGTTTTGTGTAGTTTTACACTCAGCAAAAAATACAAATGAACTTAAGTGTAGGCGCCACATTATCTAAAAATTTTTAGTCCTTAAATGACCATTTTAGCTAACACTACCTAAAAAGTTGTATTTATTAAATTGATTTGTTTTATTTATTTATTTTATTTATTCTCTTTATTTGCTTTATGGTAAGAATACGTTTAAGTTAATAAATTACACGTTCCTCAAATTTTACTAATATTTTTTTTCTGAGTGTACTAGTCATGTACTAACGGGTAAAACATGCGTGCACGCACGTAGCCCAAAAAGCTCCCAAGGGAGGGGGGAAAGCGTTACAGTTGAGATCTTCATGCATTTTCGGTGGTTGCCCCGCCCACTGACAGACAGACAGACGGACAAACCGATGGATGGATTGACAGCAGCTTGTTGTGCTTTTGGGTGGCCCGGGTATACAATTTACTCACGCAGAACTGCCAACTCAGCTGATGACGAATCAGCAGTTGGCGCGCTCATTGCAAGCATTTTGCTATTTTTATGCATTTTATTCAATCAAAAATTGTAGTGTAGGGCCAAAGAAACAGAAACAGGCCGACGACGCGGCTGCCGCGCCATTTATAGAAACGCAGACGGCAAAGCAGCAGCAGCAAAAGCAGCGCAGCAGCGAGTCAGCTGCTGATTCGGCTGCTGTACATACATACATACACGCGTTTCGTATTGCTACTGCTGCTGGTGAGAGCGAGAGCGAGAGCGCGCGACAGAGAGAGAACAGACTTTTCCAATGTGTATTGGAAGTAACTGGAAACTTAAGAGAACCAGCACACGTGTTTACGTTGACGCCTAAACAGTGAGAGTGAGAGCGAGAACGAGAGCTCGTGTGCGAACGAGCAAGTAGCGTCACCGAAAGCTGAATACAAAAAGCTTAAATCCACATGTTTTTTTCGCCACTGCTGTGCCATTTCCGTTTCAAGCGAAACAAACTGGCAATGAAACTTAACGAAGCTACGCTCTCTCACTCTCACCAGACGCTGTATATGTGTGTGAGTAGAAGAGAGAGCACAGCACTCTAGCAACATTTGTGACGGCGCGCTCACCACGAAACGCCGGCGAATATTGAAAAACTTTTCGTATTGGAACTGTTGCTGCTGCCGCCGCTTGGTGGTGTATTTTCGTATGCGGCCCCGTCACCGTGTGTGTTGGAAAAAAGTACAGTCGCCGCAAAAACGCTGCCTGCTGTGCTGCGCTGCGCTGCTTTGCTTGTTGGCTGGCTTGCTGTCTGGTTGGTTGGTTGGTTGGTTGTTTTGTTGGATTGAATTGGATTGGTTTGGGTTGGTTGCTCGAACGCGTTGGCTGCTGGGATTCTTGTTGGAACAACAACGAGTGTCTCGCGCGCGCATTTGGATCGGCTTGTTTTTTTTTTTTTGTTTACACTCACACCAACAGACGAATGAATAGCATTTTGTGCATGTATGTAGTTGTTATACGTACATATGTACATGCATATGTATGGCTGTGTGTATTTGTAGTACAGCTGTAGCCTCGGGTGGCGTCGTCTGTTATTGCTTTTTGTTTTTGCCTTTTCGCTGTTGGCGATTTGTGTATAGATTTTTGCCGGCATTTTCTGACTGCGTCGTAGATATGACGACGACAGATTCTTATTAGCCAAGGCCTCAATTGCCGGCCAAAACAGCTGCCTTCATATGATGTGTAGAATTCCAATCAGAAACAATCTATTTATGTTTATTAATCGATTTATTTTTCATATTTCCAATTAGAAATTCTAATCGATTTATTTTTAACCCAAAAGCAATTGTAGGTGTTCCTGAAAGAAAAAAAACTCTGTCAAAATAAAATATTTATTAATGAAAATTAAAATAACTTTAAATTGAATAAAAATGCAAAGATCAATATATGTTCACATGTTCGAAAATATTAAATTTCGGACATTTTAGGAACACCAACATTTCCAGCTGTTGTTTTTTGAAAAACATTTCTCTTTAAAATCTTTAAATATTTCTGGAACACACCTAATAGTTTTGTTTTTATACTTTTTTTAAAGTAAATTTATAAATTTCGATCATTTGAATGATCTAATCTTGAAATTAAATTGAGTTTGATTTTCATTGGAGACTTTCCAACGATTGTCATTTTCCCAAACGCTTCCAATGCAATCAGACAACAACAACTGTAAAGTCAATGAACGGCCTTTGGGAGCACAACAAAACTGAATTGAATAAATTAACATGGAAAAACTTAAATGTGCTTTATTAATGTTATTATTATTATTATATTTATAAAATATGCGCGCGACATTGCAATGCCGTTGACGCTGATTTTTATCACAGCTTAAAAGCTGAGAAAACTGTACACAGAGTACATGTTTCCCCTCTCTCTCCCTCTTCCTCTCTGTATCTCTCAATTGGTTTTTACTGTGTGTCCCCATCATATCAAAACAACATTGGCCAGCTGTGCACTGAGTGAGAGCGGGTGGACAGCAGCAGGAGAGAGAGACAGAGAGAGTGAGAGAGAGATTGTAGCAGCTGTATATGTTGTGTGTGTGTGTGTGTTTGTGTTTGTAGCCGGCGTACATAGTTGTTGTAGTAGTGACCTCCGACAACAAGCGGCGACCAGAAAATGTGAAACAAGTTTTATGCTGTTGCAACAACAACAACAAGAACAACCACAACAGAGATTTATTATTTTTTAATCAAAGCTAAAGCTAAAGAATTTCTACAGAGTTTCGCATTCCTTTGCCATGATGCGGCGTAGACGTCGACGTCGACGTTTGCTGCAACCGCGAACCACAGCTTCAACTGCAGCTCCAGCCTCCCTCTCCTTTCTCTCCACTCTCTCTGCGCTCCGCCTGCGCCTCTCTCAGCTCTGTCGACAGCTGCTGCCTGCACATTCTTTGCTTGGGTGTTGCCAGAGTTTTTAACATTATTTTTGCATACTTTTTTATACTCGTTACTTAAAAAATAAGTAAAAGGGTATATTATGTTCGTTAGAATGCATGTAACAGGGAGAAGGAGGCATCTCCGACCACATAAAGTATTTATATTCTTGATCAGCATCAACAGGCGAGTCAATATAGCCATGTCTGTCTGTCCGTCCGTCCGTCTGTCTGCCTACATCTCAGAGACTATAAGAGATAGGGTTACCAAATTTGACACACAGATTTCTATAGACCCCAAGCAGATCAAGTTTGTTTCAAATTTAAGCAAATAGCTAACCAAAGTTTTTATGATGTTATTACAGTCGAACTTCCCTAACTCAAATCATCATTATCCAAAGAAAAAGTTCGACTAATGGAGATTTTGAGTAATGTAAGCAGAATTGTTGGCTCAGTTATTGCCCCACAATTTTGTTCGAGTCAGAGAAAATTTAAGTTATAGAAGTTCGAGTTAGGGAAGCTTGACTGTATTTCAATACAATCACCTAAAAGTATGCAGTAGTTTTTATTAGGTAGTAATTTCTTTAAAGTACTTTTATTTATATTGAAATAAGTAAAGGGTATCCTATGGTCGGGATCTCGACTATAGCCTTTTTCGCTTTTTTTTTATGTGCATATTGTTTTTTGTTTTGTTTATTTTTTGTTGTTGTATTTTTGTTGGATACTCTCGCCTACGCTTTTGATGCTGGTAATATTGCTAATGTGGCAGCTTTCTATGCAACTTTTTACCGTTATGCGTGGCCCACGCACATTTTCAATCGAAATCGGAGCAGAAATGCATAAACAACTTTTGCATACCCTTCAAATCGCATACAAATACAACAAATATGCTGAGACATTTATTTTCATATGTATGCATGTACATATGTATGTGTGTGTGTGTTGTTTGTGTCGAGAACGCGCGCATTTTGAAGGACACAAGTTCCTTCACCTTTATCGCCAAGACGGCGTCACAACACTGAGCACAACACAACATAACAACAAGACGACAACAACAACAGCAACAAGAACAACAACATTAACATCAACAGGCTTACTACACTATTTACTATAACCGCACTCTTCACTCTTCATTCTTCACTGCCAATGCAAATGGCAGCACAAGAAGAACAGCAAAAAAACAAAAACAACAGCACAACCACTTACTTATTTACTTATGTATGCATGCATGTATAATTATGTGTGTGTGTGTGTGTGTGTGCGTGCATTCATTTGCGGTAATTATCAAAGCTCTCTCGCTCTCGCTTAGTCTTTGGCAATTATGCTGCTCTGCTTGGCGCTCTTTGCCTCTCTGTGACGTCTTGTGAATGAGTTTCATTGTTATCCCTCAGATGTTGTAGTTGTTTTTTTTTATTTTTAAGATATAATACATGTGTGTACATACATATGTGTGCTACTGTGAACTTAATTAAAAGATCTGCAAATTAGAGCTGGGTCATTTATCAAGTTTATAAGGCAGCTAAACCTGAACTAAGTAACATGGTTTTGACTTTTTATTGTATTTGTATTAAAATTTAAGAAAATGACAAAATATTTAAACTAATTTGTCTATTTTTTATACCCTTTACTTTCAAAAATAAGTAAATGGGTTTATTGTAGTCATTAAAATGTATGTAATAGGAGGAAGGAGACATTTTCGATTTTATAAATTATATATATCTACATATATATTTTTGATCAGCATCAACAGCCACAGATTTAAAGGACTTAATTATTTTTTAAATAATTTGATTTAATGTTATCTATTCTCGTTTTTAATCGCAAAAATATCGGTTGAATAAAACTTCAGTAATGTCTATTTATTTAAAATTTCTCGAAAATGTAAGCGCCTAAAAGTATATAACGAGTATACTATAGTCAATGTCTTTACTTTAATTTTTTCAACTTGTCTTTAATTCGTGTTTCTTAATACTTTTATACTCTTACTATTTATTCTCTCACTATTTATTGTCTAGTTAAAAAGATTTTAAAAAAATTTAATAGGCTTTAAAATTGGTGTATATATATCGAACTTGATTCAAATTAAACCGATATATCATCTTAATTATATTAATTAAGAAAGTAATGCATTTTTAATATATGAATATAGCTAATTATTTGCCAATGCTTAAAACTCCTGAGAAGCTTTTACTAAAAATGATTAGACGATTTCTCTGTTTATTATTTGAAAAGTTAGTCTTTGATTTCGGTGGTTAAACTGTCGTATAAACTTGTTAATTTAAATTCTCTGGGGTACTTTAAATTAATTTGAGAATATTTAAAAATATATTTTTTATTAATGTTCATTTGGTTATCTTCAATTTTATTTTTAGGCGGCTATACTGCAACAGACGTTTCAATATATTGTGGATCTGGAGAATCAGAAGACACAGATGCTGACACAGAACAGCGAACTGAAGCGTCAAGTGGGCGAACATGGGGCAACTGGAGGTGACAACAACAGCAATGCCAACGAATCGAGCAACAACAACAGTGGCAACAACAACAGTGGCACAAGTGCTGTGGCAATTAAGAAGCGCAAGTTGACGGACAACGTCATCAATATGCAAACGATCAGCGACAGCTCGGACGAAGGACTCGGCTCAATGTCCCCCGAACCGATGACCCTGTTGTCGGGCGGTCAAGGGGGCGTGGCAGCGACAGCGGCAGCTGTGAATAAATTGAGCAATGCTAGCATTATTGCCGCCAAGGAGATGCTCGAGATGAAGAAGCAGCTGGAGAAGGAGCGCAGCTTGAGGCGTTTGCTGGAGGATGAGCTGCAAATGATTAAGCGACAACTCTACAGTGTTGCCACAGCGCCGCCGGGTACCGCTGTCGCCGCAGCGGCAAACAGCAACAACAGCGCCTACATTCCACGCGAGGTTATCGAGCACACGGACAATTTTGTGCGCGCCGAGGAGCTGGAGGAATTGGGTGGCACCGTCTCCTATGTGGAAATCGACGAGATGACCGGACAACAGCAGGTGGTTGTCTGTTCCAGCATTGAGGAACTCGAATCGGATGCAGCGGCAGAGATAATCACCGAGGATCAGGTGCATGAGGAGGTTATACTATCGTCGAATAGCTCCACAGAATCGGAGAATGAGGTGAATGTGAATGCGATTGCCAAAGCCTATGCCGAGGGTATGAGCACGCCCATTTTGCAGGCGGCCATTAAGGCCACGCCCAAAGTTGAAGTGGAGCGGATCAATGAGAAGATTGTCAAGGTGAAGACAGAGAAACTCGATCAGCCAACGATGATAAGCAGTGGCACGGCGGTGTTTACACGTTCCCGCCAAAATCTCGAAACAATTGTGGAGGCCATACGCCATCTGGAGGGGGATCATCTGTTTGCGGATGGCGATCAGCAGCACAAATTGCAGCAGCATTACCAACAACAGCAACACCATCAGCAGCAGCAGCAGCAGCATCATCAGCACCACCACCAGCAGCAGCAGCAGCAACAACAACACCAGCAGCAGCAGCAGCAACAGCATCATCAGCAACAACAACAGTCTCATCATCAATTGATAAGCACGAATCATGGAGGAGGAGCGGGAGGACATCGATTGGCACAGGATGCACCATTGGCATTGACAACGGGCAAACAACATGCGGCACTTGCTGAACTGCGTCCGTTCCTGCAGCTCAAGGGCAACAAGCAGGTGATTATAACGGCCAAGGCGGCCAAGGATATGGGCAGCTGCAGTGCGACCGTTACGCCCACAGCCATTTTCAAAGTGCAAACAAGCAGTGCAACATCATCATCCGGTGGCACGAGTCATCATCCGGTTACAATCACAACATCTCTCAAACAGTGTCGTCCCGGTGTCATTGTTGCCAAACAGCTGCCGTCATCCTGATTGCCCACCAGCAACAACAGCAGCAGCAACAACAACAACAGCAGCAACGCCTCCTCTCTACTCCTTGAAGCAACAACAACACGAGCTAGTATTAAAGGCGTTCGCAATAACATTACAGTAACAGCAGCAGCAGCAACAGCAGCAACAGCAGCAACAGCAGTAACAGCAGCAGCAACAACAGCAACTCCTAATCATTTAATTAACAAGCGACGCACCAATGTTAAGCAACAACATTGCGCTAACAGAGCTGTTGTTAGGCGACGCTGAGTGGAGCTTTTGTGCTCTCCCTCTCTCTCTCTTTAACAGAGATCGTGCAGGCTGTTTAAACATAAATAAAAGCTGCTTGCTCGAAACTGTTACCAAAATAAAAATGGCAATTGTATAAAATGCGTTAACAATTTTGTGCAGTTAACTACTAAAATTTGATTACATTTTCTATTTTGTTTACCAAAAAAAAAAAAAAAACACCAACAAAAAAACAAACAACAGTTTCAGCACATTTTCCATATTTGCAAAAACAAAACAACAGAGAACTTACAGCCACTGTAATTTATAATGCAAAACATAAACAAAACAAAAAGAAAAATATTTGTTCATTTATTGGTTAAGTTAATGTGAGAGAAAGAAATAACAACAACAACAGGCAGTAACAACAAAACAGAGTACAAAAACAAAATAGACATAAAATTTTATGATTTTCTGTTTATTACAACACAACAAAACAAAACAAAATCACACGACACACACATACAAAACATAAATAAAATAGAGCAAACTAAGAGAACTAAATTAATAAATATGCTAAAAAAAAAATTAATAAAAAAAAAAACACAAACAAAACAAAAAATACAAAAAAATACAAAAACTAACAAACAAAATGAAAAAACAAACAAAACAAAAATGGTACATGCTATAGCAAATACATATATATATATATATATAAAACATAAATAAATACATACATAATTCGCTATATGTATAATGTTAATGTATGATGAGCATGCTGAACTCTATAAACACCATCGCATTAATTTTTACATTTTTAAATTATTTTCTATTATTTAATTAATTTTAAATATTACATTTTAAACGATTATATATATATATCTATATCTATATATAAAACGTATAAAAAAACTTAATTGTATTTTTAATTTTTTTGCCCAAAACACAAAAGAAATCAAAAACATGCGAAATTTTTTGAATTGGAATTTATTGAGTTTTTTTCTGTTGATATGTATATCTTTAATTAATAAGTGAGAGTGCGTGGTAAGAAGAAGAAGTGAAAATCGTTTATTATATAAACTACACATATAAATATATATAAATCTATATATATATATATATAAACTTTATAAATACATGCAAAGTACATACGACATAAGCTAACGCAACATTACATAATATTACTACTAAATACAAGTACATTAATTATGCATATATTACACATATATATACATATATATATATATACATACATCCATACATATATATACATACAAATAAATAAATTGCATGAATACAATATGTATTATGCCTTTAGAACATAAGTTGCAAGCAGCGAGAGTTCAGAGTTGAAGGATGAATAATAAATAATTTAAAAAAAAAAAAAAAAGTTAAAATGGCTGCAACCGCCAAAATGCAACGTATCAAATGCCCCACGCATGTGTGAGTGTGCGACAGACAGAGAGAGAGAGAGATTGAAAGAGAGAGGGAGAGTGTAGACAGGCTGCATCCTCTCTACTAAGCCGCTGGAACGCTGCGCGCCCGCATAGCAGGCAGCTTTTTGTCCGGATTGCGACACATAGTGTCCCTCTCCTCAGAAATGTCTCGATGCATCGGCGCGCAGCGTTGCATCGGCTTGGCTACCCACAACGGAGAGAGAGTTTGAGAATGATGGAGAGAGCGGCGCTCCACCCATACACACACACACACAAACACACACACGACACACACTTGCACATGTATTGGGCATTTGCATATGAAGAGTGCGCGTGTTGCCAGACCTTCAGATTTATTGCTAATCAAATACAACAACAACAACAAGAAATCCACATGATTATGCATTATATAAGCCAGATCATACATACATACAACAACAACATATTACTACGTACATTCATGCTCTATATAAACAACAAGAAAATACATAAAATAATTTAAAATACGATAAAACAAAAAACTAAAAAAAAAATTACAAAATATGTCAAATAAATGGTTTTTCCTTTTCCCCTCAAAGAAATTCAATATGTGTGCTTTTTATTGCTTAATAAGATTAAGATACTTTTGGGGGCATCTAAAGAGTTCAGAGTGGCTATTTTTTAAAATTTGACAGTTTTCTTTTTGAAATTGTTGTAAATTACACACATCAATGGAAACTACAACAATTCTGGAACTTGAGAAAAGAAAATTAATCTATCGAGCAAATATGATTTGGTTTTAAAATTGAAACAAACCGTTTGCAGATAAAACAACAGATGTTTGAAATGTTTTGGGATTCACACGATTTAGGATAAAAAATATTTCAAGTTACTTTCCATATAAACTGTTACAAAAATAATCGTATGTCTATTTATTTAAAATACATTTAATCCAATTGATCTTTTAATTCCTTAAAACCTTTTCTAATTAAAATAAACTTCAAATTTACAAAAATTACTGCATACATTTGGGCGCTCATTGTGCTTAAACTAAGAAATTCTGAGATTTATAATAATCCGTTGTATATATGACAAGGTTGTTTATAAGTCTACATACGATTAACGGGTTTAATAACTAACAAAACTAAAACTTTGATATTCTGCCAGGAAATCGGTTAAAATTTAACAAAGTTATTACAGCTTAAAATTTTCGAATAAGTTTCCAATTTTGGTGCAGAATCGAATCAAAGTTGTGTTGTAGATTTTTCCATATAGTTGTACATCTTTACTAACAATATATAAAAACTAATAACATTATTTAATATGCAACTTAAAACTAAAATTGTATTTTCATCGAATTATGGGAATAAAGCTACAGTTGTTCCTCCTCGATTTGCACATCGGTTGTGAAGACATACATGTCCCTGCGCCTGGCAAACAGCAGCTCCTGTCGCTTCGGATGCGAGGCCAGAGAGTGGACCACACCACCATTGTCACCTGCAGGGAAAGGAAAGGATACAAATTGAGATTAACACAAAGTGTCAGTGTTGAGATCGGATATTTCCAATTCTAGTTTACTTATGCGAATGCGCTGCAGAACTGTTGTCTCCAACAGATCCCAGATGTAGGCGTAACCTTCACTGGAGCCGGCCACAATGTGTGCATCGTTGGCCAAAATGCCGCACTCGATGTGATAGTCATCGGCCTGATGGCCCTTGTATTCGGCTAAGAGTCCTCCCGTCTCGCAGTCCAGCAAACGGACCACGCTGTCCTGGCAGCCGGCAACCAGACACTGCTCATCCCGTGTCTGGGCCAGATACGTGACAGGTTGTCCAATCTTATCGCAGGTCAGTTCGCCAACCCGTATGTCATAGTGCCGCACACAGCCGTCCAGGGAGGCGGCATAGATCTTGTGCTCGTTGGTCAGCACAGCCGTTATGCAATCCCGTGCCTCCTTCATCACCTGCACAGGATCGAGGCGTCGGGTGCGTATGTCCCAGCACATGACGGCATTATCCCGTCCACCGGAAATGGCTATAGAGGAGTCCTCATTGAAGCACACACATCGCACACCTCCAGCATGACTGCGCAGTCGACGCACAGGTGTTCCTGCCCAAAGGTAAATAGTAGTATAACAAGGAATCTGAATGTCAGTTATCTCACTCACCTGTTGAAACATCCCAATAGATAATGCTCTTGTCCAGACTGGCGGAGACTATGTAACTGCTGTCACAGCTGCCAGCAGCATCGGTTACTTCATCGGCATGACCTCCATAGGTTTTGAGCAGTAATCCCGACGCTGGATTCCAGAGTTTCACCTTTTTATCCGAGCCGCAGCTCATACAATAAGTGCCATCCACTGATAAGCAAACAAAATCTGTTTAATATAAGCCCATTAAATCTGTTTCACCAATGTTTACCATTATAACGAACTGCTCTCACTGCTCCCTGTTTGCAGTCGATGGTTTTGCTGCAGTTGAAATCAAGAAATGCCGGCATTTGTTTATATTTTGCTACACTGATCACACGCTAGAGAGGAGCAACTTGCAAATGAATAAGTGTGACTCAGTCACTGACACAGTCACTGCAAGTGAAGAACTTTATCAAACTAAAAAAATACGACAGATTATAAATTAATAAACAGCATAAAACAAAAATAAAGCTAATGATTTTACGACTTTTATAATATTTATTATTTATATATGCAGCACAAATCACCGTCAAAACTGCGACTCCAAAGTCGCAATATCTGCGCAGTTTAAATAATGCCTGGTGGCAACGCCATAGCAGTGTTGATTAATGCGTTATGACCCAGACATCGATTCCCATTCATGATTTTAGCTTCAAAGCTATCGATACATTAAAGATTCTATCGATTACTTAGAAAATAATAAAAAATAAAAATAAACATGTTATTTAAATAAAATATAAATATCCATATTAAAGACTATTTTAATAATTTTAAGAACTCTTATTACTTATATAAAATGATAAACTCGTAGTCGAAAAAATATCGATGCGTCGCAAAAGTAATAAAAACATCGATAAAATCGATTTGACCATCGATGGTTGTGCAGCCCTACCAACAATAATAAAGCAGCGGCAACAACAAACAGTCGACGCAACAGCAGTTTTCAATCCAAAACAAACCCAAAAACCACAAACAATTAACAGAAAGCATAATAAATTCATGCAAATATTGAAAATTGAAAATATATGCTGTGTGCGGTAAATGTTCTAAGTTATAAATAAATAAAAGAGAGCATTAATAATACGACGCAAATTCCGTGGCATACGCACCAAGCACGTGCGTTGGCGGGGGAGGTGAGGCGGTCTATTTTGGATGCTACGCAATAAGACAAAAGCTACGCAATTTCAGCTGTCGCAGTCGCAGTCGCAGTCGCTGCTTTGTGGCACTACGACGCACCTGCCAAACTCGAAACGTCGCTGCTGCTGCGTCCGCTGCTGACGTGTGCAAACGAGTGCAAAGCGACGAAAGGATATTAAACAGCCAACAAAAACAACAAGAACGAAAGCAGTGGCAAACTGCACGACAAAATTAACGAAGTGTCAGTGCAATTGAACGACACTACGCACGCATACACACACAATACAAACTACAGCAGGCAATACAAGAACACAAATGCCAATAAGAAATGCAGCGCCACGGAGAGTAAAGCAGATTGCATAAAAATCCTGCTCAAGAATAAGAAGTGCACACTTAAAAATACAAACACACACACACACAGACGCACATAAAAGCGCGACAAAGAAAAACAAGAAGAGAGCAGACCTACAACAATAACAGCAACAACAACAAAAACAAGAACAGCAGCAAACAAAAAAAAAAAAAAAAAGGGCAAACAGTGCGCGCACAAACAAGGTGGAAAGTAAAAAAGTTGTTTGTCAACTTGTGGCGTCCATTGCACACACACACACACACACACACTACCACCCCCCCTGCGCCCGCTTGCCAACGCTCAAATGTTGCAGCAACAAAGTGTCTGGCTGTACTGCTGCCACAACTGCTACCAACTGGATGTAGATGAAGTGCAAGTCCAGTGTGCATGCAACAGCGCCTGCGGCCAGTGTTAAGTAGCAGCAGCAGCAGCAAAAGAAGAAGAAGTTGAAGTAGAAGTAGAAGCAAGTGCGAAACAAACAGCAACAACTACTTCAACAATTTTTGTGTGTGGATAAATCCTTTTTGGCCATGTCAACGGTAACACGCAGCGCCAGCGCCAGTCCCTGCATGGCTCTCAATGGCATCATCGACGCCAGCCTCTTCCCCCTCAAGTCCACATCCGATGTGGTCAATCTCTTTCGACGCGCTCTCACCAGCGCCATCGAACCCGATCTGACGCTCCTCTCCATTGTCGTTGGCTACATCGAGCTGTCGCTCACCACCGGCGAGGCGGCACAGGCTGCCCAGGCAGCGCAGGCCTCCCTAGGTGCGTATCCAATAAATATATATAGTTCAGATTCAGATAATGTGCTCAGATTCGTATACTCCTCACAAATCATATGCTTGGAGTCTTCAATATTTCTGTAATCCTAGAATAATTTTGAGAAATTAAAATTTAAATTAATCTTAAATTATTTAATTTATTTTCAATTCAAATTTTTATTAATTTCAAATCAAATAAATTCAATTTAAATTTTTATAAATTTGAAATAAAAATACAAATTATAATTTATAACAGTAAAATTCTAACAGCTGCGATTATTCTGCAATCCTAAAAGTATGCATTAATATTTGAACAAGGATATCATACAGGTGTGTGTTCTACAAATCTCTAACAGTACCAAAGCAACCCAAAAACAATTGCTGGTGTTCCTAAAAAAAAAAGAAACCATTGCTTCAAATGGCTAAAATATATTATGAGAGATTTGACTAAATTAAGTAATTATTAAATTTAATTAAAAATTCTTTAAAATGATTAAAAATTAAAATAAAAATATTCGAAAATATTAAATCTCTGACATTTTAGGAAAACCAACATTGCAAACGGTTGTTTTCAAAAACAAATCTCTAGAGATTTCTAGAAACACATCTGATAACCTTTTGTTAGAATAAAAAAAATAAATGATTAAATTAAAATTAACAAGGGTGTTCCTCAAATACAAATATTGGCTTAAACTTTTAGTTCGTTTGTATTTCTGAAATTCCTAATGTTTTTCCTTTTAAGCCATTGAACCAATAATATTTATGAATTTTCTTTATTAATTAGAATTCCATACAAACGATTTCCCAAATTCAGCTTACTCAGAAATTGAATAAAGATTTAAGACTAGCTATTAAAAAACAATCAATATATTTAACAATAATTAGTTAATCCATCTATATTACTTATTTATATTTATATTCATTTAACAAATTAATCATCTTTTTAAATGTATAAAATTGTTATATAATTTGTAATAAAATATATCCGGAACACCCTAATAATAAACTTTAAACGATCTAAAATCTAAAATGTATAGCATACATTTTAGGGCTTGGTTCTAAAAGTCAGGTGTGTTCCAGAAATGTAAAACAACCAAAATCGTAAGGGATTTTGGTTGGTTTTCGGTTGCTTTGTAGCTCTGGAACACCCCTGATATGTATTTATTTAAATTTAAATTCAGTTTATATATGGTACTAAATTAATCTATTTTTTTACTTGATTAGGCAGCAGCAGCGATGTCATCATGGGCAACAGCGTACCGTTTCCGGTGGTCACCCACGAGCTGATAGCCGGACTGTATAAGAAATTCCAGACGATATTGTCGGTGGTGGAGAAGCCGAAACCGCATCGTCAGGCGACACGTGATATTATCAAGAAGGTGTCGGATGTGATATGGAATTCCCTGATACGAAGCAGCTACAAGGATCGGGCACATCTGCAGAATCTCTATAGCTATTTGTCGGGCAACAAGTTGGATTGCTTTGGCGTTGCCTTGGCCACAACTGCCGGTTGTCAGTTGCTTGGATATCGTGATGTCCGTCTGGCCATCTCCGAAGATCATGCATGGGTGATGTTCGGACAGAAGCGTGTGGAGAGCATCGAGGTGACCTGGCATGGCAAAGGCAGCGAGGATAAACGTGGTCAGGACATTGGCGCTGGCATTGAATCCGGCTCCTGGCTATATCTGGGCGGTCTGGCCGTCGTCTGTGAGCGTGGCATGGAAGTGGCTGCCATCTGTGTGGCATTGAACATCTCCCTGAGTGCGAATAGCGATTGTGTTGAGGTTGCAGAGTTGCAACAACAGCTCCTCTGGCTACTCTATGACTTGGGCCACCTTAAACGCTATCCCATGGCATTGGGGCTACTCGGCGAGCTGGAGGAGATTAATCGCACGCATCGCAGCATCAGCTGTGAGCAGTTGTTCCGCGAGGCAATCGAAGCATCCCGAACCTATTACCACAATCATCACGTCTATCCGCACATCTTTCAAGGCAACTACTACAATCGATTGCTCAAGTATCGCGAGGCTTTTGCCGCCTGGGCAAATGCGGCGGATGTTATCCGGCTGTATACGTATCAGTGTCGCGATGACGAGGAGATCTACAAGGAGCTGCTGGACATTGCCAACGAGCTGATACCCTATGTGATGAAGACCGAAAGTTCGGGACACTCGGCACGCAGCATTCTCCGGGATGCGGAAGTCTTTGCGAATCTTTTGCGTTTCTACGACGGCATCTGTCAGTGGGAGGAGGACAGTCTGACGCCCATTTTACACATTGGTTGGGCCAAGCCATTGGTCAACAACATTACAAAGTTCGACTATGATATACGCTCACAGGTGGTCATCAAACTACCCGAGGATCTGGAGGCCGAACAGGCAGCTGCATTAGAGGCTAAAAGGGCAATGGCTGCAGCAGCAGTTGCAGCGGCGGCAGCAGCAGAATCATCACTGCATTTTGAGGGCAACAACAACAATAACAATACTGTTGTTAAAAAAGATGAGGTGAGTTTCAGAATAGCTTAATTTCGAGTCAAAATTGGAAGACATCACTTAAGAAAATCAAAATTATAATAATAAATTAATAATAAGAAAAACTAAATAAGGAAGCTTGTAAATTGACTAGGAAAACCAAAAATTGGTTATTAAATTGAAATATTCAACAAGATCTTTATCAGTTTTTTCATCAAAGCTAAATATTCTAATATTAATAAGCTAGATTATTTTATTAGCCTACTATCCATTTTCCTTATTTTGATGCGTTGAAATTTTATTCTAATTTTTTGTTTGTCTATTTTTTTAATCGTACAAAAATATATGTATTTTTTGGTATTAGGTATTGCTTAAATTAAGACAAACACTTTGTGCTTGCCTTTAGAGTCTGAATGTTTCTCCTAATTAAATGTCCTAGTTTTAGATTCCATTCATTTTCCGCCTTATTTTAAAAATATCTTTAAATGTTATTAATATTTTTCATTTGGTTATTCACAGAAACCGAAGTCGGAATTGCCCACAACATTGGCGGACTTAACAGCTGCATGTGGCGAGAAGATATTGAATCCAGATTTTCTGCTGCAAGGCGGCGGTCAACCATTTGCCGATCAGAAGCAGCAAAGTGTTGCAGTGGAGACGCCGTTGCATAACAACAAAGGCAGCAAAACTAAAGACAAGGAGGCTACAACAACAACAACAAGCAACGGCGGCAGTTTGGCACAGTCGCCACCAAATGAGGCAAACAGCGCCAATGAGGCAACACAGCAGCACCACAAAGAAGCTAAATTGGAGGAAAGCAAAAGCAATAGCAATAGCAACATCGTTGAACAAACGACAAGCACTTCAGCACTCGTCGATGATTATGATCCATTTGAGATTATGCTAAAGCGTCCAGTGATCACACTATATAGCCAGAAAATGAAGGGCCTAAAGGATCTTCTGCTCGCCGAGAAGCTCAACACCCACGCCATTTCACTTCAAGTCACCGCCCAATCGGTGGCATCCCGCAAAGTGCGGGGCGTGGCAGACAGTCGTCAGTCGACGGCAACCATATCGGCCACTATAACGGCTATAGCATCCACAGAGAGCGGCATGGGAGGAGCCGGAGGAGGAGCAGGCAATGCAGCGAGTGCATCCTCGGCGAGTGGAGATTCAATTGCAGCCTCACGACCTAAGCGTACAAGACGCGAGTAAATCAATATCCAAAATCGCGTAGAAATTTGTTGTTTGTATTTATAATTTACATATATATATTTAGATATATAGATACTATATCATACTATATATATGTAGTTTGCTTGTTCACATGACGAGTAAATTTGTGAACGAGTACGAAAGCGCTTTACTCGTCAAGTTTGTAAGCAGCTTTTATCTGTGTGTGTGTGATTAACACATGCGTTTATATTAATGATTAATCCTTTACTATTATGCGTATATATATATATATATATGCGCTATCAATATTTTTGATGTTCGATGTGTATTTATGTAGTTTGTAAGCGCGAAACAAAAACCGTTAGAGAACGCTTAGCGTTTTAAAAGAGTTACACACAATACACACCACACACAACATACCACACACACACAAACCGAAGGAACAAGCACACAAAGCTCTCAACTATTTATAAAGGGGCTAGCGAACTCAGCGAGTAAAAAGCTCCTAGACATCTATGATTAAAGCGATATCAGCGAGTTGATTACACGATTTGTTTGCAAGCACCTTAACGTATTGTAATTGTATTTTAGTCTGTTAATATAATTAATTTTTTTTATATTTATTTCTGAAACTTGTTTCTCCCACAAAATGAAAAAAATCCATTCTTGGTATATGTTAGTTTTTGGCTTAAGCTCAAGCGTAACTTTATTGGTGCTCTTCTTAAAAATTGAAATATGTGTAAAAATGGATATATGAATGTATGTATTTACTTACTACTTTTATGCATTTAATGAGGCTAAGCTGTTTAATTTAATTTACAGAAGAAATATCTTAACACAACTGCAACATAGAACATTTATTAATGCAACAGAAAACATATTTAACACTTCCTCTCTATATGTGATAAAAAAAAAAAAAAAACTGTTTTTTCTAGAAAGCTTTCATATACTATGTACTATATACGTATCTAATAATACACTTACCATAAACAAACAAACATACATATTTACCAAGTCACTTACTTAAAACACACACTTAATGGGCCGTGCAACTTGAAAGGGGAAGGACGCGGCATGCACTTTTTAAATAACTGATCAAAGATCCAATGCAAAATAACAGCATCTATATATGAACAGAGCTATTTGATTTATGAAACTTTTGAAGCAGCATTAAAAAGTATTATAAAATGATACAAAGAAATCCTTGAAATCCATTTGAAGCAATCGGGTGTCAGCGTTGAATTTAAGCAAACTGGAGCTTAAAAACAAATTGTTAAATGATGATAATAAGAAGAATTAATTTATTTTTATTTGTGCGTCGTGCGTCTGTGATGAATTATGTATAGAGTAAAACCAGAGAAAAAAAAGGAAAAGGGAGAAATAATGCCCATTAAATTAAACAAATCACAAAAGAAAACAACAACAAACACACAAATAGAACAATAAGTTCAAAAATGGTATAAATTAATCAAATGTATGGTGTTTTATTCCTTTATAAAAGTAGCATATTTAAACTAAAACAAAAGAAACAAATCTATATTAATACATACATATGTAGATATATTTTGGCATACAAAATTTTTACAATAAGCGTAAAAGAAAAATCGACAGTTTGGCATGCGAAAAACCATTTGGAAAAAAATAGCCTATAACCACAAAAGCAAAACATGCAATAAATCAAAAGCATACCGCAAACTATTTATTATCAATGTTAACGTTACGTATATTTCAAACTGCTCAATAACCCTATTAGCTTGAAATTCAAATAGCCACAAGTCAGAATGTTATAAAAAAATATATATAAATAAATGCATCTTTCAAAAAGCAAACAGTGGGCGCGTATTTTATGTACTTTCAAATTAATTAGCAGTGCTGCCAACTGGTTTTAATATTAATGTCGCAACAAAAACGGGCTAGCAGGCTTGGTTCGGGGATTCAATTCCATTAATTTTCAAAATATATCAAAATTTAAATGCTGGAACTTTTAAGATTGTTGCAGAACTTTCGTTAGATTTTCGTCAAACTATTGTATTTATTTTAAATTCAACTTTATTACCAATATAAAGAAATAAACTACATTTTAACAATAAGCTCCACAAATTTAAAAAATTGAAATAAATTTGCTAATAAATTTGCACAAATTTTTATCTGCCGAAATTAGTCTGATGTCTGATGTCGAGACCGGTCAATTTCGTTCAACTGATGATACACAACCGTTCCCTTATAGAACTTTTTATTTAAAGCTTATAATTAGGAATATATTCAAAACTGGAAAGAGAGCTGCGCTTTCTTTTGGACATTTTAATAAAAAAAATGTTATTATAAATTTCAAATGCTTCTTCGGATTTCAACGACTCCAGTGCTGAAAAAGATACAAAAAAATAAATTAGCTTTCATTCAACGGACCCGCTCATGATGATATAAGTATAAGGTCATCTCGCTCTTCGGCAAGCACAAAAATGAGATAGCAAACGACATTTGACCTCGAAAGAGACCAGCTGTGGTGACAACGCCACCTAATATTAAATTCGCCTTGAACCCGCTGAGCAAAATGAACTATATAGTTCACGAAAGACTGAACAAGTTCGCTCGTTCATTTCAATGACCCGTTCATTTGAACTTTTTCAGAACGAACTCTACTAAGTTGACAAACAGTGATTGCAAATTGCAATGTACGTGGTTTGTTTTGATTATTTTTATAATATTTGTTTTATTTAAATTGATCAAATAAAGTTAATTAATTAATTTGTACACCCACATAGGGTATCCAATACGATGGCACTCAGTGGGCAAAAGGATAAGGCCACATCCGAGGCTGTCGTAGATGATGACGACTACACATCAGCCATATCCCACTTGACGATTGGCGTACAAATCCAGGAGCTATCGAAGCGACTGCAGAACACCACAGAGGAGTTGCATCAACAGGTGCGGGACAAGCATGGAGCACTGTTGCAGCAGGCAACACACGCCGGTCGCTTCGATGCTGCACTTAATACGCTAACTGAGGATGTGCAGCGAGTACGCGCCACAGGACATCGCCTTAAAAGCCAAGTGGACACCCAATATCAGTTGGTGGAGAACCAAACCCAGGTGCTTGGCCGGCTGCATGAGGTGTCGCATCTGTTGCGCTCGGCGGGCACACTGCTTACGTTGACTGCCAAGTTGAAGAATACCAAGGATGTATTAAGACAGGCAGAGCTGCATTTTGAGCTGGGTCAGTTGATAGAAGACAAGGAACTGAAGGACATTGAGTTTATACAAGAGGAGCGCGCATATGTGATTAGTTCCGGCCAGAAAATACGTAATCTAACACAAATGCAGTTGGTCACTGGACTCCAGGAGCGCAATCAAACGCAGGTGGTCAATGCACTCAAGGTGAGTAATTCAAGAGTGCTGTGAATTTTCTCATTAACTCAAACTCATCTGCTTACAGATTTTCATGAACTTCAACACGCTAGAGAAATCGCTGGACAATCTACTGACCACATTCATAGCCGACATGGAGCAGTCGCTCAAGGAATGCTTTGCAGGCACTGACATCTCTGTGCTAAATAAAGCCGATGCTATGCGCTCACCCACCCACGGAGCGAGTAGCTCAGCCAAGTCGAGCACACGGGGTCCCGGCAAAGCGCCGCAATTGACAACGACGCAAAACTTTCGAGCCAAGTTCTGGAAATCCTTGCACTGGCTGCTCTACGATGAGCTCTACGAGAGTTGCACACAAATCAAGTTGCTGAAAACGGCTTTGGAGCAAATCAATCAGTTTGGCTATACGTCCGAGTCATCGGATCAATGCATTCCACAACGCTTCTGGCAGCGTGTCCAGCAGTTGTTGCGCAAATCCTTTGACGAGTGCTCGCAGCATGTGAATCAAACATTGCAGGAGGGTCTCTCCAAGCTGCTTACCTCGGCACGTGGCTTGGAGCAGCGGCTGAACAATGAATTCCAGTTTGACAATGAACTCTTTGCTCCGTTGGAGGTGGGCTACGTTAGTAAATGTGCTGCCAACATGAAGGCTTGCCTGGCTGGAGTTGAAATGCCCGGCAACGAGACGGTGGACAACTTCATAAGAGTAGCATCCACGGAGCTGAGTGCAGCTCTCATTGACAGCCGTCTCAGCACTGCGATTGCCAGTGTGTTTATTGTCTGCGGCAAGGAGTTGTGCACCAAGCTGGAGGCCCAAATTAAACTAGGCGCTGACTCCAAGCAAGTTGTGGACATGCCCAATCTGCAGCAACAGCAGAATACACAGCTGGCCAATGTATTGTACTACTACAAGGATTCGGTGCGTCGCATGCTCAGAGATCTGCAGTTGCAGTTTGAGAAGACAACCGGTGGAGCCAGTGGAAGCATAGCTCGTTCATTGGAGCAGGCGGATCTGTTGATTGGCACTATTCTGCAACAGATCATGGAGTCGATTATAACGACCATAAGCATCATCATACTGAGCATGCATCGTGAGCCGGGCTTAAACACGGATAGACTGTCCACAACAGGACCATCCATGTACATGAAGGAGCTGCAGGTTTGCAGAATACAACTCCTCAACTCTTGTCCAAATCATAAACGATTGTTTTACTTTATAGGAATTTGTTAGCCGCTCCTGGTCGCATCACATAGAGCTCTTTGATGACAAGGAACTGACCAGTAAGTGTGGTCAAGAGCTGGCCAAGCGTTGCATTGAGCTCTTTATTCACAATCTTTGCATTTTGCGGCCATTGAGTGGCGCGGGCAGACAACGCCTTAAGCAGGATTGTCAACACATGGAGCAGGCACTGAAGCCACTGTGTCCCAATCTTGCGGAGCTGGGAAAACCGTCTCGATTATTGCGTGCAATGTCCCTCCTGATTGTGCAGAGTTCCCAGGAGCTGGTTAAGCAAACAGTTGGCCCAGATTCCTTGGTGCCCAGCTACATAGTGCTGCTGCTTCTGTTTGGTCATGCCGGTGCAGATCTACAGTCACCGCACACCACAGCAAATTGGTCAAGTGAGCGTTTAATTGAATGGCTGGATGGACATACGGCGGAACGTGAGAAATTAGAGCTGATTTCGGGTGCGCTTCAGAGATATCGCGATAATGCCAGACGCAAGAATATTCAACAATACGATGAAGTATATCCCATGATGGTTGATTACTTTGAGCAGGCCTTAAAGGCAATCGCATAATTAAATTATCCAATAAATTGTAGCTGCAATATATTTAAAATAAATTATTCGTTATTTGGTTATTCGTTACTATATATCGATAGTTCAAATCGATGGCAGCTATTGCGTCGATAGTCGGCGTATTCACTACAAGTGTCATCACTGACTAGACACACCATTTTGTTTGAGAAAAAAAATCGTGCGAAAACGTTTTCTTGTGCGCTCTGTGAAAAGTGACTTTAAAAATATTTTGAAATAAGAGTTTATTATTAGGCAATCATAATGGATAACATTGAACGACTGTATAAATGCTACGAGATATTATCCGAGGCGGGTGATAAAATATCTGAGGTAAGCGCCATTAAAACAACGCGTTAAAATGTACGGTGCTCAGCAAAGTACATGTGTATGAGTGTACACTGTACATGCATGCACATTCACACTCGCACTCATATATGTATACACAACTATGCGATAATAAACGCGCGCCGGCGCTAGTTAAATGAAATGTAGAAATTACAAATACAAATATATATAGAAAATTTGCAATTTTAATGCTTGCAGCATGTGGCGGAATACAAAGAGATATTACAGGCCGTAAAAGGTACATCGAAAGAGAAGCGATTAGCATCCCAATTTATTGGTAACTTTTTCAAACACTTTCCGGAATTGTGTGACACCGCAATCGATGCACAGTTCGATTTGTGTGAAGATGATGATACACAGGTGCGTCAATCCATCAATAAATAAATCTAAATATGTGAATAACATTTGAATTATAATTGCAGATACGTCGTCAGGCCATCAAAGACTTGCCCAAGCTGTGTCAAGGCAATGGAGAAGCCACAATTCGTGTGGGCGACACTCTGGCACAGCTGCTGATATTGGACGATGCAACCGAGTTGCAGCAAGTCAACAACTCGTTGCTAAGCATCATCAAGCTAGACACGAAGAACTCGATAACTGGTTTATTCCAGCAAATTACAACGGGCGATGAGCAGACACGAGAGCGTTGCTTTAAATTTATTGCCACCAAACTGTTGACAATGGGTCCCAATGTTATAACCAAAGAAATTGAGGACTATATTGTGGAGGAGATTAAGAAGGCATTACAGGATGTGACAGCCGATGAATTTCACCTATGCATGACGATTTTGGGTGCAACAAAACTGGGCAGCACAATTACCGGTCATGCTGAACTCGTTAAACTGGCCACGGAACAAGCCGAATTAAATTCCACGGACACTGATGCCATTGCTGTTGACGATGAAGTTGTGGAGCGTTTCATACAGTGTGCCACAGCAGCTGCACCTTACTTTTCGGTATGCAAACACTATCTAATCAAACTAATCATTTCCATCATATATCTTAATCTCTTTTAATTATAGAAAACAATCAAATCGACACAGTTTGTGAGCTACGTTTGCGACAAACTGTTGCCCATCGACACATGGAATTTGATTGCCACTGCAGTCTCACAAGATCAAATACAGTTGCGTCTGCTTAAAGTGTTCGCCGAGATGATAACAAATACCGATAAGCTGGAGAACGCCAATGAGCGCATTAATGCAGTCTACAATGTTCTTCTTGTGAGTCTCTTATGATAGCGATTAAATTGAATTTTATGCTAAATAGTTGTTTATTTACAGGAGTATATGCCGTTGCCAAAGCTGAGTGATGATGATGTGGCAGATACGCCGCCCTCATTTCAGTTCTCTCATGCTGAATGTTTACTCTATGCACTACACACATTGGGAAAGAAGCATCCAGGCAATTTGACCTTTATTGAAGATGCTGAGAAACTAAAAGACTTTCGAGCTAGATTACAATATCTAGCACGCGGTACACAGGGGTAAGCAAAAGTCTCAAATATCAGGCAAATCAATCAACTAAATTGTTAATATTTGTAGCTATATTAAGAAACTGGAGGAGGCACTCAAAGGCAAGACTGGAGAGGAACTTAAAACGGAGGAGAATCAGTTGAAGCAAACCGCTTTGAAGACGACATCAAATATCAATATATTGATACGCGATCTATTCCATTCACCACCCATTTTCAAGCATGACATTGTCCTCTCCTGGATTGTGCCGAAAAGTGTATGTATTTATTTATATTTACATGTTATTAGTTTTATTTATTTTAATGCCTTTATCTCAATTGTAGAGCAAACTTGGCAAACGACATGTGCCCATCACATTTGGCGACAAGGGTGCCGCCAATGGAAAAGAGGAAACGGATCAGCAGGACAAGAAATCGCGGCCATCCAATGAACAGAAATTCTACTCACCACCATCGGGCAAATACTCTGGCAAGGTGAATCCCAACTATGGCAACAACAACAGCAACAACAATCGTGGACGCCAACGTGGAGGAGGAGGCGGCGGTGGAGGCTATAGGAATCGACGCTACAGATATTAGATGTCCCTCTTAAGCAACACTTTTTGCATGTTTGCTATCCTAGTCGTTAATCAACAAGAAACACCGTAAAGAAAACTTAACCGAGATTCTGAAAATTCTCTATCAACCTTCCACGTATTTACGAGTAATAAACAACTTGCGAAATCACAAACAAGACTTGGCCTATAGACGAACTTTGTCAAGTTCAATCCAGCATTAACAACTAAAGCAAGAATGAACATCTCTAAGGGCACGGGTGAGTATCAAGTAAACTTTCCTTGTAATTGTCTACCTTTGATATATTTCAGAGCGCCTCACAGCATCAATTATATGAAGTTCTATTAACAATTTTCCTGTCTTGCTTTCTCAATTTTCGAAACACACAAACAATGGCTTCGTATGTGAAACATGTTTGCAAATTTAATAATGATATCTTCAAGCAACGCCACGTTCACTTACATTCTCATATTGTCATCATAGGGCGTGAGCGTTGTTTTAATATATCAGACTCTAAACGTTTTCCTTCTATATCTATATATACAATAATATATTAAAAATAGTTTGTAAACAATTTGCAATATCAGCACTTAAAAATAATAACAAATGAGTTTGATAGAAGTAAACAATTATGAAGTCCCAATACATATGAAATGATAATGATATATATGCAAGCAATCTCGTGTTAAAACTCTTTTTAAAGCAGCACTAGATTTACAAACATGTGCGAAAAGTTTGTCAAAACCTTTTAATCACAAGCCTAATTAGTTCTTTTGTTTACATAAATACTTAACAATTGTACTACGTAGCAAACAACAGCAACAACAACAGATAACATAATATGCATAATTTGAATTTGAATAAACGGAAAACTAGAAAATGGTTTCCTTAGAGACCCCAAAATTGAGTTTTATTTATTTCCAACGATTTTAGATTTTAATATCATAAACTACTACATACATATATGTTTTTAACATAAATTACAAAAAATGTGAAATAATATAATTTTAATTAAAAAAACTAACTTATTTTTTACTAAAAACAAATCAGAATTGTAGCTCCGAATATTAAAAGTATTGGGAGTTTAAGAGCCGAAATGAAATATGTCCAAGTCGTGTATTGTATTTATTTATTTAGCATTATTAAAAATATATATGTATTGTGTATTATAAGCATTTTTAAACATTTAAACAATCGATTTCAGTTTTAAGCATAGGATGAGTACATATGCTAACATGCTAAGTGGACGCTGCACACATCTAGATACTTGGAGGCGGCTGATTGCCCGGTTGCTGGCCACCAGTTGGACCTCCGGGTCCACTACCGGGATTGGCGCCACCTTGCTGCTGGGCGCCGACCAATTGTGTGGCAAAGCTCTGGAACAGTTGCAGCATGTCATTCGGCATGGCTGGCACTTGACCGGGAGCTGCTCCACCTCCAGGTGCGGCACCCTGAGCACCGCCCATATTCGCAAACAATTGTCCAATGGTGTTCATGACCATGGGATTCTGTGTCATCGACTGCAATTGCTCCAGATCGATCTCAGCGCTGCTGAACAGATTGCGGACAGTGGGATTGGTTAACATGGCATTGAGGCCATCGGTCAAATGTGACAATTGTGGCGGCTGATTGCGAGCATTGCGAACAACCTCCAGATTGTTGCGATAGTCGGCATTGTCCGGCTCCAGTTCAATGGCCTTGGCATACGCCTGCTCCGCCTCATTGAATTTGCCCAGATTGGAATAGGCCACACCTAAGCGGCAATACGCCTTGCTATAGTTGGCATTATAGAGCAGTGCCGATTTGCAATCGGTAACGGCGCGATCGTTGTCGCCCAGACGGATGTGAGCAGCGGCCCGGTTGCAATAGAAAATTGGATTCTTGGGATCAAATGTGATGGCGCGATTATATTGGAGCAGTGCCTCATTGTATTTGCAGTCCTTCATCAGGCGATTGCCCTCGTTCTTGATAGATTCGGCTAGGGCCAAGGACTCGGGATTGCGTTCAATGTACAGCGATTGGAAGAGCTCAAACATATCAATGTTCTTGGTGTTGACCACGCTGTTGCTACCACTTCCACTGCCGCTGGCAACTGCAGCGTCGCCGCCGGGAGCTGCACCGGATGCGGCAGATGCCGTTGTACTTTGTGTTGTTGCCGTTAGCTGTTCAGGCTCCTCGTCACCCACATCGAATGCGGCTTGCAAACATTGTATGGCTACTTCAATGCTTTCACTCTGATCCGGCGACATCACATCCACCTGCTTCTTCAAGTAATCAATGAAGGAGCGAACAAAGCTCTGCTGCACTGCGTCCGGCATTTTGATTTGTGTGTGTTAGTTGAACTTTTTATCTATCACTTTACGTATTAAATTATTTGTGGAAATTCACTTATGTGGCTCATTGGGGGCTCTTCTCTCACACACACACACACTTTATGAAAATTTTGTGAGCATGCGACCGATAAATCTAGAAAATCATCACTATGAATGTTACTTCTAGGGTTGCTCAGCTCCGATAGCTTGATGGCAAATGACAAGCAGTTTTTTTTCGCTATCGTTCAACCTATCGTTATCGAGCGCGTGAAAAACTCGTTTTTTTTTTTTTTTTGTATGTTGTTGCTGGTAGCAAAAGTTTGGAGGAAGCTTGCGAGCTTTTTGACAGCATGCAACAAAAGACTTTTCAGTTAAACACTCTCTGGCATTGCTGGCGTTGGCTTGCTCTGTTTTGGTTGTGCGCGTATTTTCAACTGGTTGTTGTTGTTGTCGTTGCTGTTTTTGTTATTGTATTTGTATTTGTTGTTGCTGTTGTCGTGGCGTGTGTATATAATAACAAAGCAAGTGATTATTCAAATTACTTTTTAGCATATGTTGAGGCACTGCCAAAATTAGCAGCGCAGTCAACATCTTATAAAAGTGTTTGAGTGAGAGAGAGAGTGTGTGTGTGTGCTTCCTTACGTGACGTCACGTTAGTCCTCCTTGCGTTCAATCCTTTACGTCTTCGGTCAGCTCGCTTGATTCGCTGCCAACCGTTTTTGACATCTCTCAGTCCCCATATCCCAAGTCAGTGGCGCCAACATGGTGCGTTGGAGTGCACGTTCGCGTCGGGCGCGGCAAGACCAAGTGGAGCTCTTGGCCAGCAATAACAAAATTGGCGAAGATGACACAGATAACGGTAAGCGTTAAGGCCGAATTAAAACAGTTAAAATAAGCTAAATGAAAAGAAATAAAAATAAAATATAAATCGAAACGAAACGAAAGGAAGTAGAAATAAAAAGAAAAACCATAGGAAAAGCTTAAATGCTTACAAAAGATACATTTTATTATGGTTATAGTATGTGTCTTTATATTAAACAAGTAGACGGCAACTGTCGAGCATGCTCATTATACCCTTTTCAGCACATTTTCAAAGGGCTCAGGGTATAACAACTTTTAAAATAAGATAGATCTTAAATAAGCTAAACTGCCAACACCAATGCAGTTTGTAATTCTAAAGCAAAATGTAAAATCATCGATACGCTCTAGTGATCCCATGTCTTCCTCCTTTCTCATTTGCAGCTGCCTATCGCAATTCGGGTGATCTATCGGACACTGATGAAATCTTTCTGAAGGGTCTTTTGCTTAGCAATCCATCAACGCCGCACAAGGAGCTTATGGTATGTAGATTAAATCGCACACACATCGATATTACTTTGTTCTCGTTGTTGTTGTTTTTTTTTGTTTTTTGGAGCATGACCCAAATCCAAGTCAAACCATCTGCCAATGCCGGCGTTTCCAATAAGAAAATGATGTAGATTTTCCCCATATTATTGAGAGCACACACACACACACACTTGTACAAGGAAAATCATTGTTGTTTACTCTATCGATGGCATTGCTTGCTGATTATGTACACACGTCTGGAGGAGTCCAAAATGTTGTGTGCGCTTACGATTCTCTTTATTACATCATTTCGTTGGCTTCTTCACACTTGATTTACTTGCGATATCATTTACTGCATTAAAGGGTCATGGCTGCCCTTTTACAGAGCTTTCACTTGAGTAAAGAGTACACGATGCTGCCTTAAAGCTTGAGAACGAAGAGTACTTTGCCTTCTGTTGTTGTCTCATTAAGTGCGAAACGTTTTATTGCTCTTTACTATATATTGTGACCGTTATGGGACAAGACTTTTATGACAATTATCTGACAGAGCAATTAACACTATTCTTTGTTGGCTTATTCGCACATTAAACTTGACCTCCTATGCTGGGCGTAACTTTATTAAAATGAAATTATGTAAAACATTAGATAATTTATGACAGCTATATTGATTTCCTCTTCATTGCAATGTAATGCTAATAAAGAGAAATAATATTTGTTAGTTGGTTTATTTTTGTGGCAACACACAGAATTGAAACACGCAAAAGCCAACAGACCAGATTTAGTCAAAAGCGACGTCGCGTGTCGCAGGTAATTAGAATAAACATTCGTATAGGTATGTGTATGTATATATGTAAGTAAGTATGAGTGTTATTACAGTGACCTGCTATTGAGGAAGGCAGTGAAAGTAATTAAAGCTACAAGTCACGAGACTTTCTTGATAAGCGAATTAAAAAACAAATATGGACATAATAAAAAGTCACTGCAAATTCCACATGTTCATTTAGGAGAGTCACATAAAAAGCAGCAACACAAACGACAACAACAGCAACGCCCTACGAATAAAAAAAAGAGTGGAAACGAAGCTTTGCGTGAAACCGGTTTGAAAAATGTTTTTCTAAGTAAATGCGCTTGCATGTGTTAATTATGAAAACTTAACGATACCTGAGCCAAAAGCAAAATCAACAAATGCACAAGAAAAGCAGAGTTGTTGGCCTACTAATGCTGTAAGTAGTTGCTGCCCAATTCAAAAGCTCTGAGAGCGGCTTTAACATTCCGCTGAGTCGCTGTTCCCTGACGTCTGTGAATTAACAGTTGGTTTACAGTGGCGTACAGTTGTAATGTTATGGCCAATAAGACTTTAGCCTAACGAACGCACTAACACTAGCACAAGCAACTAAGAGCGACGACTAACCAGCAAGCTCGCTCCCATGCTATGGAGCTAGCCCTAGCATGCTCTCCCTCTCCCTCTCTTTCTCGCTCTCTCTGTGTGCGTGTGTGTGTAATACGGCCTCTCTGTGTTGTATCGCTCACACCCAACTGTATGGTAAACTGGGTTTCATGCCAGTCAGTTACTTACGAGCTGTGCTAAGGTGAGGTTCTACTATTGTTTCGTGCGCTTGACTTCATAGACATGTGTTGGTGTGTATGCATGTGTGCGCTTCTGTGTGAGTGTGTGCGCGCTTTGCTCATTTGAGCATGGCTTAAACGGGGCAGCGACTCGGCATAAATATTCAACAGTTAGTTTTGAATGCTCGCCTGTTTATTCACTCTCTCTCTCGATCTCGATCTTGATCGTCGCGCTCTGTTCTCTTTTAACTTAAAGACGCTGTTAATATTAAAGTAAACGTTTTTTTAAAGAATATATATATATACAAGTGATTTGAGTGAAGTTGCTTCATATGTGTGCCATTGATAAATAGAGCGAAAATAGCACAAGTGTTTTGTTTTGTTGTGGTGTGTGCTGTCTTGGTTACTCAGTTGCTCCGTCAACAACAAACCCAATTTTAGCCAGGCTAACTGCCACTCTGTTTGATGACGTAGTCGTGTTACGATTCTCGACTCGCCTCGACTCGACTTGACTCGTATTGTGTAACGTCTTAACTGTGTTTTGGCATTTCCAAAACCAAGTGAGTTGCATTCTCACACACACACACACACACACACACACACACACACACGCACAGATACTCGAGAGTCAAGTGAGAAGCTCGCTCTCCGGCTTGCTCACACACAGACACTTACACCTTTTGGACTTGTGTCACGCTCCGCTCCGCTCTTCTCTTCTTCTCTTCTTGGCTTTAACGCTGCTCTCACTAGCGCGCTTTGGGAGTGGCTCCAAAAAAAAGTGAAAAAAAAAACAATTGAAAAAACGAAAAGTGCTATCTTCAAATTAAATAAATTTAATTTGTTTAGCTCTTAAATGACAAGTAAACAACTCGAAATAACAACAAAGGAGCACAAATTAGACGAAATTCGCATTTTTAGGTTAAATATCTTAAAGATTCGTCAGTTTTTCAACTCGTTTAAGCTTCGCACGTATCTGAGAGTTAAGAAACACACAAATTTCATTGTTATTTATTGTGTGTGGAATTATAATTTGTCTAATTAGAGTTAACCTGTTGAAGATTTTTTACACAATTTGAAATATGTGCGTGTTTTTTATTATTTATTATGACAACAAACTGGCCAAACAGTTAACCTGGCTGTAAGGTGAAAGCCCTTTTCGTTAGCAACAACAACAACCACGAACATGGCAAAGCTCAGTGTCAATAACAGTTGTCATTTGTATGTGTGTGTGTGTGTGTATCTGTGTGTGAAAGGGCCAACATAGGAAATTCTGTGGGGCTTCATTTCACACGGAAGAATGGAAATTCGATATGGGCCAGACACCACAATGTCCAAACAAATAAACAATATAATCGCTGATTAGATTCTCCCCTGTAAACAAAAGCTCTGAATTAGGATCAAGCTTATTCACACTCTAAGTATGACTTAACTGCTCTGTCTCGTCCAGCCAGTTATTCTTTCTCTTTCTAAAACAATTTCTAAGGAAATTTGTCATCAGCAACGAGAGAAATACTTTTAAAGAAAAAGAAAACTTATTTTTCGCTTACACTATAAAAATTGCATGTGAGTGAGTCGTGGAATCGTGGGCGGAAATTGTGGCAGAGGCATAATAATAAATATAGTCTGACAGACAGGCAGACAGACAGACATACAGACAATCAGTGAGAATGCTACATGCTGACAAAGGGATCTCGCCGACGACGAAAGTAAATAAACTAAGCTAGAAAAGTGCACCGGAAGACAAGAATTAATTGCAATTGCAGCAAAATACAAATTCACTTTTCCAAGACAGAGAGAGAGAGATAGAGAAAGGGGGAGAGAGAGGATTGATCGACCCAAATTTGGAAGCACATTCGACCCAATTTCTGACCTGAGTTACGAATGAAATAGCTCAAAGTTCGCGGGGGTTAAATAAAAGAGGCTGCCAAAAAAAAAATAAATATAAAAAAAACTAAGAGTTGAAGCGTTCAATTAACGGACGTGAACGTCAATTAAGAAGAAGCAAAGATGACTTGACCTAGGGCAGTGAGATGATGAGACAACTTAGAGCGAGCGATTTAATTTAATTATGCGTACATGTCTCATCTCATTTCATGTTCTGTCTGACTTCCACTCATACTCATATATACATATATATATATATATATAAATTCACTCATCATAGCTGAATCCAACCGAACCGCAGCCCGTGCCCGCCTTTCTGCCCGCCCATCTGAACAACAAGCCGATCTGTGACGATATCATACGCAAATTCTCGCCCTCAAGACGTTTGGAATCTCGCGAGCTTGCTAAGCTCTTGGCCCAGCCACACTTTCGAGTAAGCACACGTCCAGCGAGAGGAAAGAAAGCACAAACCAACACACTCACTCTCTCTCTCTCTCTCTCTCCCTCTCTCCCTTTTGCTCTCTTTAGGCTCTGCTGCGAGCGCATGATGAAATAGGACATTTGTACGAGCAACGTTTGAAAGCTGTCGGTGGATCGATAACAAAGCTCGAAGCGACAAGTCAACGCCAATTGGGCGGATATCTATATACGGAAGACATATTAAATACCAAAATGCCCGTGGAAACAATTAAAATGGTCGGACTACGTCGGGATCCAAAGCAGCCGTTGGGTCTGACCGTCGAGGTGGATGAGTACAAGCAATTAGTGGTGGCACGTATACTCGCTGGTGGTGTTATCGATAAACAGGGCATGCTCCATGTAGGCGATGTCATACTGGAAGTAAATGGAACTCCGGTGCGCACAGCCGATGAGCTGCAAGTGGAAGTGTCACGCGCCAAGGAGAATTTAACACTCAAGATCGGACCCAATGTCGATGAGGAGATCAAAAGTGGTCGCTATACGGTCAGTGGGGGTCAGGTAAAACAGAATGGCATCACAAATCTTGAAACGGGCAAGAAACTAACGGTAAGTTGTGTGCTTTAACTGTTTTTTCTTTTAGCTGAATAATAAAAAGTAATAAAAAGAAACGAAAAGAAAACAGAATTTGCTACTTTTTTGCATGGATTTTTAACAAGTAGAAGAACTAGAGATATTTTTGTTTAGTTGTTAAAAATTTTTACTTTAAATACATATCTATAATATATGCAATATTCAATCACCGATTGAGCTTTTAAATATTGAATTATATAGTTCTATTGAGTCCAAGACAAAATTCTAAAACACCTGCAACTAAGTAAGTAAATCTTGAGTTTAGCTGAAGAAATTTCTCAAATTATTCTATTTTTACCTAATCTTCCATTTTATTCAATTAGTGTTATATGCGCGCCCTGTTCACATACAATCCATCAGAGGACTCGCTATTGCCCTGTCGGGATATTGGATTGCCCTTCAAATCAGGCGACATTCTGCAGGTTTGTCAACGTTGACATTTTCATACTATAGAAAATAGATCTGATTCATTTTCTGCTTGCAGATCATCAATGTGAAGGATCCCAATTGGTGGCAGGCAAAGAACATTACTGCCGAGTCGGATAAAATTGGTCTGGTGCCATCGCAGGAGCTGGAGGAGCGACGCAAGGCATTTGTGGCACCCGAAGCGGATTATGTTCACAAGATTGGCATCTGTGGCACAAGGGTAACTCGTCAGATCATATGTATATTCTAAAACTAATTAACTAAGTGAATTTTTGCAGATATCGAAGAGGAAGCGGAAGACCATGTACCGTTCGGTGGCCAACTGTGAGTTCGACAAGGCAGAGTTGTTACTGTACGAGGAGGTGACACGCATGCCACCGTTTCGAAGGAAAACTCTGATATTGATTGGCGTCTCTGGTGTGGGCAGACGCACGCTCAAGAATCGTCTGATCAACAGCGATGTGGACAAGTTTGGCGCTGTCATTCCACGTGAGTAAACCAATGATTTATACTAAAATCAATTGAAATTTAATTATACTCTTCCTAAAAAAAAAAACAGACACCAGTCGACCCAAACGCGCCTTGGAGGAGAATGGTGTGAGCTATTGGTTCATGGATCGCGAGGAAATGGATGAGGCCATCAAGCAGAATGAGTTTCTGGAATATGGCGAACACAATGGCAATCTCTATGGCACCCACATGCAGTCCATCAGGGATGTCATCAATAGTGGACGCATGTGCATTTTGGATTGTGCGCCAAATGCGTTGAAGGTACTGCACAATAGCCAGGAACTGATGCCATTTGTCATATTCATTGCTGCGCCAGGCATGGAACAACTGAAGACTATCTATGCCGATCGTCGCGCCACCGGTTCCAATAGAAATCTATCTGTATGTTAAGATAAAAGTGCTAAGAGTAGTGCTAGCTTAGAACCCGAACCCGTTAACCATTTGATCCTCTTGCAGTTCGATCGTCAAAGTTCCATACGCTTCAGCTCCAGACGCGCACGTACGCTCGAGTCCTTAGCATCACTCTATGAGGTAAATGTCGAAGATGTTGGCCAACTTTATAATGATGAAACATATTAATGTTGAATCATGCCATACCCTGCACACATTAGGCCACCTTTGTAGCGCTCATAGATCTCTGCTTGAACACAGAAACATTGCTTAACACATCTATCAATTATCATTATTATCAACAGGATGACGATCTCATTTCCACAGTGGAGGAGAGCAGCTTTGTTCAACGAAAGTATGAAAAGTATTTCGACATGGTCATTGTCAACGAGGACTTTGATGAGACGTTCCGTCAGGTGGTGGAGACCTTGGACCAGATGAGTCATGAGGAGCAATGGGTGCCCGTGAATTGGATATACTAAGAAAACGCAATTTGCTAACGAACTCTTCTATTCTAATAGTATCTATTGTATTCATCACAAACGAAATAATATCTAGATACATATATGTATATGTATTTATATGCAATATTGTACAATTTTAAAATTCCCTCCGCTTCTTTTAATTGGTTTCCTTAAGTTTAAGTCTAATGTTACTATATGAAACGTATTCGTCCATTCGCAAGCTGTTTTATTTTTATGGCCCTATTTTATTTATAATTTTAATTTTGTTCATTTACATTTCTTGAGACTATTGTTTCATTGTAATGTGCTCTAGCTATTCTATTTTTTCATAACTTTTTGTATGCATATCATATATATATATATATAATTTAATGAATCTCTTGAGTACAACCAATTTTAATGATTACAAAACCAAGCTCTGCCAATATTTTTATTAGTTTTTAGTTCAAATACGTTTTGTTTCAGTAAAATGTATCAGTTTGTGCGATAAATAGCAAAATGTTGATGACAAATAAATGCGCATTTGGCTCAAAGAAACTGTCGAGGATTCCACCTTAAAGGGAGTTTTATTTTTCCATAATTGTTATAATTGTAGCATGAGGATTGGGAACTAAAGGTAAATGCCCATAGACTTTTCCACGACGGCATGGGGTTGACGCATCTGCTCATTGTGCTCGGGAATGCTCAAGAAGTCCTCGAAGGCGATTTCATCACAGCGTCCAGTCAGAACATCCTCCATTACATTGCTGCAAAAGCACAAACACATGTTAAAGCTTTTGTCAAACATCAAATGGTGATAATGGAAATTTACCTGGATGACAAAAAGGGCAGACGACCAATTTGACGAGCCGCAAAGCGATCCATGCCCATTCTTAAGGGTGCACACAGACCCTCGCGATTTCGCAACATTTGCATATCAATATTGTATCTATGATCACGGTAGTTCAGTTCCGAGTCACGCAAACGATGAATGTGGGACAGTTGGCTTAAACAATTTGGTTCAGTGGGCAAAACGGCTTTGCCGGATGCATTCAGGACGGGCACGTCTGTTGGGCGAACTTTAAGCGACTGGTTGTTCTGTAATGCAATACAAACATACTCAATATCATGTTAACATTATATTTCAACAATTTCTTACCATTTTATTAGTTATATTTTGTAAATTCCGAGAGTTTCAATATAAAACAAATTTACAATGACAAAACAGAATTCAGTTTGACTTGAAGTTGGCTGCGAGTTATTTTTTAGGTCTTTATTGAAAACGCGTTTTTACCGAGGTGGCAACATTCCCAACGACAACGATAAATTTTTAATCGAAACCAAAATGCCGCTTAGAGTGCGAAAGTAAGCAGCTTTTGTTTGCTAGCGTGAATTTAAAAAATACAAATTGTAAAATTTGTAACGCAACTGTAACTAGATTTTTGACAATATGAATTCAGTAATAAAAATTATGAAAAGTAAATGTAATATACGGAGATTGTTTTGATTAATTTCAGCCTGCACAATTTGTGGAATCTCGTGCTTGACACACTCGACTGTGTTGCACTCTAATCAATTCAATAAACAAATCAAACGCACAACGCCACAAAATTGTTGTTATATTTTTATTTTCAGTGAAATCGCCCACACCTTTTAGCAGCTTTTATGATCCACTGCTCCACAGAGCACCAAAATTCAGTTTCAGCTTGCTTGTTTTTAATTTCTGTGGTCACATTGAGTGACAACTGCTAGAAACAGACAGAATTTAATTAGTGCATGGTTACTAATAAAACTCGTTGCTTAATTTCCATAAACAAAACAAAATCACACAAAATTGTGTTAATCAAACTCCCGCATAAAAGCCACAAATTGTCTGCGTACCCTCGATCTGAACTTGAAACAAGCAAACAAGAAACCGGATAAACCTATGAAATTATGACGACGACGACGACGACGACGTGAAAAAAACAAATATGTACAGAATGTATGTTATGTACCTAGACATAAATTAATTATCTCGATCATGCTTGAGATAAAGGACCAGCATTCAAGACCGATCTCTCTGAAAAAGTTTTTAATATTTTGCATTCATTTTAAATAAAGCTTAAATTAATATCACGCCTGAAAAACTGATTAGTATTCATACGAGTATTCGAATCATGTGATTGCTGTGAGGGTGTTTTCTTTTAATTAAGAATGAAATGGAAATTATTTCTAGTATGCCAAGTAATTTGGTTTGTTGAAATAAAAAATGTACATATTTTATTTATTTTTAAATTTGCAAAAAATACGTAAGTCCAAGTGGGTTTCTATTTTTAAAGAAAATATTGAAACTTATTTTAGAATCCATAAACAATTGTAATTAAATAATTAACAATAATTAAAAATAAAACACCTATAAATAAAAAATCGGTTTTATAACAAAGTTAAACATCTTTTCTTGGTATTGTTAGTTTTTACTTTCTTAATGATTTCTAAGTATTTGCAAAATAAAGTTAGACACTAGTAAAGTTGTTTAAGTAATTAACTTATTATGTTAACTTGAAAGATTACTATATATTATTATGTAAAAATACCTCGTTTTTTTTATATATTTTTAATTGGAATTAATTCAAATAAAATAAAATATGTGAGTTTCTTTGTCAATGCAAATTCATGAAATATATATGTTATATGTGACATTCGGGAATTATATTATATTTGAATAATTTTTGAAGATCGACTCAATGAGCTCTGATAGTATATGGCAGTGGAATTATTCTAACTTATTCTTAGTTCTCAAGTACCTTTAGCAAAAACCGGGCCGAAGAGCCTCTCAACGCTTGATTTATTATGCGTCAGATTAAGAAAATCGGAAACGTCCAGACCATACAAAACAAATGTGAAATGTGAAAATATACAACCTGTCTAGATTTGATACAACAACGAATCGACTCGAATCGAATCGGGTTTTTGTAGATAGATTACTAAAAAGGTTCCTTAGTCACATCGATGTACTCGGATATTGACGTTGGTCAGCGGGTTGCTGCTGGATTCCTGTTGAGCCCAAAATATTTTGACTTTTATGTAAGCAAATGCAAAAAAAAAAACCCAAACAGCAACAACAACTGACCAAACAAGCCGATACCGATAAAGGAAGTGTGCGCTACATTTTCACACCTACATGCTAAAAAAAAAGAAGAGGAGAAAACGGTACACAGGCAAACGGACATGTAAAGAGAGCGTTGGGGAAGGGGAAGGTGGAGGGGTAGGGAACAGACAGATAGGGGGAGGCGGATTGCATTGCGGCTGCGCAGGCGCTCTGTTTGACGTGTTTGCATTTGTTTATGCCGATTTTCGATATTCAAGTTAAATTGAAATTCACTTGAGTTTTTATACCCGGTACTCGCAGAGTTCAAGGGTATATTGTATATTTTTGAACACACACTGTATATTTTATTTTATTTATTTTATTATAAGCAATCGTCTTAGTTAATCGCACCAAGATCGTATGAATATATTTGAAGCTAGGCCTGTTTTAACGGGAGCTCCAAAATATATGTTGTAATTTTATTAATCCTTAATTTTAAATTTCAAAATTATTTTATTTTTAATTAAAACTGAAAGGAACGTTAAAGAAATTTAACACTAAACGTATAGAATACAATTGAAACTTGTTTATTCACTCGTTCTAAGAAGCTTGAGTATGATAATGATAAAAAGAAATATGGGTTTTTCTTGAATAATAAAATATGTAATTTTTTTTAATGATTTAAATCAGTTACTTGTTAGCAGTACCGGGTATTCTATAGTTGAAGTCTCGACTAAATATTTTTCTTACTGGCTTTGGTTTAACTCTTTTGCGGGTACACTGGCCTTTGGTCAACTGACTGTAACGAATTCGAAGTACGAAATTTCAAAAATGTTTGACTTTAGCCGCCGACTTTGGGTAGCTACTGCATTACACATACCTACTTATGCACATATACAGACGTACGAATGTACTGTGGAACAATTGTGCAATTACGGGGAATTCACAGCTTATGTTGCACCATGCGCCATTTTGTGAGAACTTTGACATGCTCAAAAATGGATAAAAAAAAGCGAACAAATGTCGATGCAGATCAAGTGATTTATGATCGTTATTCTAGTGAATACGAGTAGAAGATGAAATGCAGTTGGCTGCTCTGTTATTCTCCATCCCTTTGCCCATCCCTCGCTGCCACACTCGTAAAATGTAGGAATGATCTTTTTAAGATCGCTCACGAAACGGAAAATGTTTTATGATATGGCGGCTGTTGCTGCTGCTGCTGTTGAATTGGTGCTGTCTTAATTGGCACCCATAGGATTGCCAGAATCGAACCCCTAGAGATACTTATGGTATACTGATACTGGCACTCTCTGGCATCGCATTATCAATTCTCTCTCTCTCTCTGTCCAATCATCGTAACTTCTGCTTACAGCTGCGCCATTGTCGCGGATGATCCATAAAACTTTATGGCACTCCGAAAAGTAACGTATGTACGTTCGAAATTCAAAGTTTTTGTCCGCATCTCTTCATCTTTTTTTCCGGATCGGTTTCTTCGTCTCCTTCTGTCCAGCTGCTTTCGGTATGTCTCTATTAGTGACGACAATGCAAAAGATTATAAATTTTATACCATATCGACATATGTATATCTGTATATATATGGATATACATACATACGACTCATATATGTATATATTTTAGTCTTTTATGCATTTATTGCTGTGAAACAATTTTAATTCTTTCGTTATACTTTTATGTATTTGACTTTTACATTTCTGTTCCTTTGGCTCTTTGATTTTGTGTTGTCTTTGTATTGAGTTTCGATTCAAATACTATGTATTAATTGGCAGCATCTATAAATCGGAAAGTGAACATTGTAAATCAATCGAAGCGAAAAAGAAAAGAAATATAAATCTGAACTTGATGCGTTCAAAAGGCCAACATCATGAATGAAATACAACTTACAGAACCTACACACCTTCTTCAATTTGGTTGATTCACTGCTTGACTGTAGAACTGATTGACTGACTCAAGTCGTAAAGCTATTAAAGGATATTGATCTGAAATCTCGCTATTATTTTATTGTTCTTACGAATTAAAGAAAAAGGCTAGACTGAAGTTCTTTTCCACACAGATAGCTTTTATCTTGTACGCTTTTAAAGATGAAAATTCTAATAGGAAAGGCAATAATAATAGGAGAGTTTTGTTTAAAATGTCCTTATCTCGGTTATGTCATTGCATATCCTAGACACTCCTTTGTCAAACAAGAACTTTGAAATCTACGTATTTGTCAGTAACTTTGTAAAACTTTAAGCTAAAACTTTTCAATTTCCCTCTTTTAAATAAGCTCCTGATATTTTAATGGTAGTTCATCGGCTTTAAACTGCCTAGTCTGACTAAAAGGGTCTTAAAAGAATACGAAGGAGTATACTAAACAATATATTGTGCATTTTTTAGAACAATTGAACTTATTAAAATTCAAAAATATCGTTATTGTGTTAAAACACTTTCTTGCCTAACTGTATGTATTTACTAAGTGTATTAAACTTGCATTTATTTAAGTTGAGAAATGCGTTTCCTGAGGTTAGCTTGGTATAAATACAAAAGTACGTTTGTGCTAATAGATTACAGTTAATTGACTGTTTCAATCAAATTCAATCAAATTACATGCAACTCTTACATTTATTAATATTTTACAATCAACGAGACGAGACGGCACTTTGCATTGGTGTAACAGAGCAAGCAATAGTGTCAAGAGTCTCAATGGCGACGAAGGCGTAGACAAAACAAAACGAGAAACTATTGACAGGTCTGTATCTTCCTCTTCTTCCTCTTCGTAGGTGGAGCGAATCAGCTGCTGCGCTTGTTGTGAATGTGGATTGCATTGGTCTGCTATTGTGAATACAATCTAATTGAATAGCAAATGAATCCCTACAATAAAAATATTGCTCAATTGATGGTTTTTTTTGTAGTATTTTATTTTAATTCAAATAGCACATGGATTTTACATAAATTAATCGTAGCCATAATTTAACTAAACATTAAATTACATGCTTGTGTGCTTAATATTGTGATATGTAGGCAACTTTAATATTTAATTTATATTTATAATTTGTTGTGCACAAAATATGTTTATGTATTTGTTGTTGCAGTTTTTTTTTGTAATTAACATTAAATTCAAATTACACTAGTAGCTAACTAATTGTTATTACAGCTCTAAAGTAATAAACGTTAAAATTGTTTTGGGATACATATTTACATGTGTGTGTGTGTGTGTGTGTGTGTGTCTGTTTGGGTGTGGAATCAATTTGCACCAAAGCTCAATTAATTTTGATGCACTGTAATTATAATTTGTTGTTGTATGTCGGGGACGGCTATACAAATTATAATTTATGTATATTAAATTACATTTAATTTTGATTTGTTTGCTTTTACGCCCTTAATCACTAAATGTTGTTGTTATTATTATAATCAAATCTTAAATTGTAAACATTATCTAGAACAAAAAACAAACATAATACATATAAAGGGGGACAAAATAAAAATTACAAGTTACAAATTAAATATCAAATAAAATAAAATATACATTTTACATGGTTTATTCAAACATTTATATCTTTCATACTGGAACCTCGTTGCAGTGGTGGGTTGATCAGATGGATAGGGGGGGATGAAGGGGGTGCTGTCTCATTGTGTCAGCGTTAAACACCACGAATATACAATCACAAAAATTAACAACGTGCAATATTCAAAGGTGCCGCTGCACAGGAAACAGAGACAGAGACAGGAATCTTTGACAAAACAGTCTGACTGTTTTGCTTAAAGTTAAAGTTGCCCCCCCCCCTTAATTAAAAGTAGCCTATGCCAAATCCACCGCCAGATCACTAGGACACGTTGCAAAGCTGGTGCTGCCCTCCAGTTGCTGCAAGTAGCTGCCACCTCTGATGCTGTTGCTGTTTCTGTGGCCATAACTGGTTGTTGTTGTTGTTGTTGTTGCCTCGCCGTTATCTATGTTATCACCATAGTCATGTCACATTGAGAGCGTGCCCACGCCCACTGCCGCAGCGGACATTTGGGCGCTGTGCTGGAGCTGATGGGAATGCGCCGCCGCCGCGGCCAGCGAGTGACTGTGGGCGGCCAGATGTGGATGCAATCTCATGGCGGGTAGGTTCATGGCCATGGGATTCATCGAATGCAGCGTATGCTGTAAATGCAATCCCGGCTCCAGCTTCGTCTTGGCATCCAACAGCTGACTGTAATCCGTATGCTGTACGCCTCCCATCACATTGGGATCGCTGCCCTTCTTGTTCTGCTTGCGTTCCTTGGCCCGTCGATTCTGGAACCAGATCTTCACCTGACGCTCCGACAGCGATAACGATTGCGCCAGCTCACTCTTACGGCGTATGGTTATATAGCGAGACGTGCAGTATTCCTTCTCCAGCTCCAGACGCTGGAAGTCTGTGTAAACCACACGATACTTGTCCTTGGTGCGGGTTTTACCTAATCAAAGATAAATAAAAAACAAATATTTCATTAGTATTAATAATTATGAATTGTTAATATTAATATGCTTCAAAAAATCAATAATAAGAGATATCTGTAACAAATATTTTCTGTAAAACTTTACATTTAAAAAAAAACAATCATGCTTGAGTCGATAATCGGTTAAATTTAAATACTTTTATTGAAAATCTTCAGATACATGCTAAAAGGAACACTTTTATCTTCAGATTGGTTTTCAAAAATAATAGCATACAAATAACTGGTAACCTCTATATTGCAAATATTCTCTAATTTTCTGTATTTATAATTTAGCTTCAAAAAAAAAAGATCATCAAGACCTTAGTATTAAAATCTACAAAAACTACTTTAAATGCGCATGCTACAAAAAAATATTTATCTCAAGATCGGTTCCAAAAAAGAAACCATAATAACTTGAAACTGATACCAGAAGTAATATTATAAAAAAAGTATAATTATTTTAGTATTGTTCTAGTTATTTAACTGGGGAAACTCAAGAAAGTGTGTGCTAATTTGTCGTCACATCAACTGTTGGGCATCCACGGTAATGGAATGAATGAGTGACTGGCGTCAGTTGGACAAACATCTCAAGCCATCCTTATGTGCCCATCATCATCACCATGATGATTATCATCTTCATGTTCAAGTTGTCATAACAGACGACAATATTTGAATTAAGATAGGCCATAAAAATTACATATATATGAAAAGAGGCAAAATAAAAAGCGTTGCGGTAAACATCAAAATGCAACCTCCGGGAAAATATATTTTATAAGAAGAAGAAGTTACTTATGACCTGACCAAATAATGGCGCTCATTGCGCAATTAGTCAATCAAAATTCAAATAAATGACAAGACGAGCTAAAGACAAGGCATGAAAAAGGCCACGGGATCATGACATGCTATAGTTGTGTCTGTCTACGTGATAAACACACACACTCTAAAGAAAAACTCTCTCAGATTGCGACTATCATAACAAAATGAAATGCAAACATATAGTTAATTTTTCTCTTTTTTTTTTTCTTTCGTTGGGATTTTGCTCTAATTTTTCTATGTAGCACTCTGAATGCGTTGGTAAACCACAATTAAAATCGAGCAAACAAGCGAGTAAATAGACAAATATTTTCACAGATGATAAGTTCAAGCGATACAGCAAGAAGTACAGAAGACCATGGCCAGAAGAGCAGCAAGAAGTAAGAAGTGTAGGTGTTAAAGACCTTAAGATCCTCTACACCTTCTATGATATATGATTCTTCACGCTCTTGATTTTCATATACTCCAAATTCTTAAAATTATATATTTAATGATCTATATGTTTATTACAATCTTTATATTACAAAAGTGTTCCTAATTGATTTTGGGTTTAGTTGTGAAATACTAGTTTTATGGTCTTTAAGGAGAAACAGCCTAAGAGGCCTAATAATGAAATGGTCTGTCGCTTTTGGTCTTATCTCTTGAATTCGTATTTATTTTTTACACTTTTGTTTAGACGTGAATTTATAACGTTCGCTTCGTTGTTGTCGTTGTCGTCATCGTTGCCTGTTTACTCAGTTAAAGCCTCATTCTTTTTACGTTTTTGTTGTTATTGTTGTTTTGTTTTAATCTAAAAATTCTACAGCTTTTCGTCGTCTCTGTGCCCAATAATAAATCTCAAATTTTCAGTCTTGTTGCAATTTTAGTGGGGGCTCTAGATTTGAGATCTAGAAAATACTCTTAACTCAACTCAACTCAACTCGAGTCGTCACTTTTGGCCCGCGCGTGTTCTTGGCTCACACTGCTGATAAGTGGGTGTTGTAGAAGCCATAATACGACTAATGCTGATAACCCAAAACTGTTTAGACAGACTTTAGATGGCAACGGTGGATTTGAGGAACTGCACAAATATTTGTCACCATTAAAAGGCAAAAAATATTAAGTAAAGAAATTAAATAAAACTAATAATAATAATTTTAATAATAACGTGTCAACCAAACAATCATCAAGTTGGATTTGCTTGTGTAAATTGAACAAAAAACAAAAATTAGTATTATTCCATTTGAGACTATTTCGCAATCTGATGATAACTCCAAGTTTTTATATAACTAAGACTTGGAAATAATAAGAATATATAATTCTTCGAACTGTATTGCAAAGTTTTATAATTGTTTCTTACAAAGAAGAAAAATTTATTATAAAATAACTATAAGTATTTGAAAAATACTATACTATATAAAAAACCTTTCAGGAAGAAGATAGTAAACACAAATATTATTTTTATCCTGTTATCCTTTTTAAAATTTGTTAAATATTCCACGTGGTGCTCCCATTTTAAGTACATATATAAATCTGTCTACGACTAAGATCTTCTTCCATTTAATCTATGCATAATTTTTATCTGTTGCCACTTTCAGTTCCAATTTCTCACACCTGAGCACGCTGAGTAAACAACAGTCTAAACTGGAGCACATTGTGTTGTTATTGTTGTTAGCGGCATTGGGGCTATGGTTCTATCTGACCTTCACGGCCATAACCATATAATCCAATAAATTGTGTATACCATATATAAAACTATAAAGTTACTAACCCGTACTGAGTGTTTTATTATCTGCACACAGAATAAATACGCACACTTTATGTGGACCAAGTAAAGTTGTCTAACTGAGAATTCTAGACAAGCAGACACAAATCTGCTTAGAGGGATCTTCATAAGATCTATATGATAAGATATCACGCTCATAACTCAACCTCAATACCCCAGATACACCCAAAAAATATAATACGAAAAACACTAAAGTCATTTTTGCAAACAATTAAAAAAAATAAAATAAACAGAGTTGAGTAAACTCTTAGATATCCAAAGGTTTTTCTCCTATACTATATGTCTCTAAAATATATATTCAGAAAGTCTTAAAAGTACAAATACATTTTATTCGTAATTAAATAAAATGCCTTTTTTGTTTTGTGGAAAAAAGGTGTGATATTTTTTATGGCTTTGTCACTGGCAATTCGAGGGGAGTGTTTAAGGTAAATGCGTAACAATATATTTATATAAATAGAGCTACTTCTTCTTCTTCTCTCTGCTATACTTTGGGGAACAGCTTGTTCAACTCCATTAAATGTGGCAATGATTTGTAATTGAAAGTTGAACTGGGACTATAAATGAGTTCTCCTATATCTTACCCATAATGATGGATTAGTTGACATTACATTATCATAGTTTACAAATCGAGTTGTTGGTGTTGTTACACGATAGTTCTGCTATCGATTGCATACGCATGAGATGGCGGCATAGTTCAAATGCACGCACTCCCTAATCCCAGTTGAGGTCTATATCAACATTAAGAACTCCGACTCCAAGTTGCAATCAGAGTCGGGAGTTGTACTCTGTTAACCTGAAGTTGCTGGGCTTTACAACGGCTTCTCCGATAAGCTTTAATAGCTGTTTGTCCCGTATCGAATGTGATACACATGTCCACATTGTCGCTTCGAGCTAGCCAACTTAATTGGCCCTTGGATAATAATGGCAATTTCATTCACATCCAATAACTCTAGGAAAACACTGCGAAAAATTCTAAAAGTTCTTTTATCCGATAAAAATTTCATGTCATTACAGAAAATCTTCACAAATTTCAAATAATTGTAGTAACATAACTATTTTTAAAAATTTTCTTTAAAATTGTTATACATTTTAAATCCAATAATAATTTATTTGTGGTATAATGAAAGTATTTTATTAATTGTCGGAACTCACTTTAAACTCTATTAGTCACCTAGTTGACAAATCATTTTATAATATTCGTTTTGATTATTTTCATTTGCATTGAAGGACTTTAAAGTCTAACCCTTATTCTAGTAGACTATATCCAAGTTAAGGACTTGCTACTGTTTTTCCTGAATTTATCAATAATATAAATGTATACATACATATATCACAGTGTAATAATTCACAACTGGTACGCGCCTATTCTCAAACAATCGAATGGTTTATGAGCGTGTATCTGTATCTGTGTATCTGCATCTATCTATTCGTGTTTGATTCTCGCACTGTGACTATTTGCCGACAAAGGAAATAGTGTAAATAGCAAATGCCAATAGTTGGTAGGCTTTAAGATTTTATAGCCCCCAAGATTATGTAATATATATTTATATACAATTGATTGGTTGCTTTGTTTGGCAAACAAACATAAATTGGAGCAAAGTTAAAACCATAAATGATTGTTAAAAGACAATTGACAATTTTGTGCTATAAATTAAAAATATATACAACGTAAAGGAATAATATATATACTGTGAAATTATAGAATATCTATCTATATATAAAAATATAATTACTCAAGCAGCTGTTACAGTTGAAGATGTTGATGTTGCCACCGGACAAACTATGGAATCATGAGATTGCGGCAATTATCTGTTCAGTTCCCAGCGGGCAAATCACGACCCAAGGACACTTACAGTTAACTGTTAACTGTTGCGGTTAGTTACGGCCAGTTGTCATTTGGTGGTTGTGTCGTGGTTGCCCACCGACAGCGTGTTAATGTGGGTTGTGGATTGTGGACTGTACTCCCCTGCTGTGGGTTCATTTGTCACTTGCATGCCGCCTAAGAAGAGCTCAACATTTTTATCTATGTATCTGCGGGCATTGCCCAAACATGATGACAAAATAAATAGAGCAAACCAGATGAGCAACTCTATTGGGAGACATTTGTTACCTGCAACCTTTGCGCCCTCTCTCTTTCTCTCTCCCTCTCTCTCTCTCGTTTTTTCTTACTCTGTCTGTTTCTATTTAAATTTGGAAATTAAAGCTGCTGTCTGGGTCAAAAGTTTACTCACAGCCTCACACTCCCCCTCCATTTGCCACATCTCGCACAGCAGCAATTTCATTTATTGCACCCCTGGGACATAGACCAACACTGGCAGCAGCAGCCAACTTGACTTTTCAACACTCAACAATTTGTTCTGAGCCAAGCTTAAAGTTCAACTGCAAATATTTTTTGGGTTTTTGCTTTTATTTTTGGCAACTTAAGGGAGTGTGGAGAAGGAAGAGAGACAGGGATGCAGCATCATAAATGTAGCAAGAGCAGAGAACAGTGACTACTAGCAACACTCACCACCCAAGCGACAATATAACAATAACATTTATTTGGCATTTTGCTGCTGTTTTAGATGCTGTTATATCGTAAATATTAGCTCAAATTACATCATAAAATCATTTGATTCGATTTGACGTTTATTTTATTTTCCTTTTTCTCCTTTTTTTTTTTGCAGTCCTTTTACATGGGCCTTGTGCCAAATTTACAACCTTTGTGGCAGAAGCTCAGTTAAAAGGATAAATCAATGTAGGTTAGTTAGAATGGAATTCCCATTGGGTACTTTATAATCAACTAAGTATGGAAAATGTTATAAATTTTAATAAAGAACAAAGTCAAGTTAAGACAAATTTCATTAAACACAGTTCTTTTTAGGAAATAAACCAAGATTATTTATTTTGAGAGAAACTAAATTGATTTTAATATACTTTATACTAGAAAGATTCTTTTTAAAGATTTCGTGTATTAAAAACAGCAGTCTCTTCTATAATTCAATCGAAACATAGGACTATTATTTAAAAGCCGACGGCACACATCACTTTGAATATATTTTAACGTTTTTTTAACAAACGTCAGTTCATGAAAAAACAAAAACATTATAACATAAACATACAAATTGACAAACTAAATCGATATAACTTTAATAAAATTAGTATACTTCATTTGTGTGTACTTCATTGAACTCCGTAAAAAAAAGCTCGACTATATTACTAGTTTGATATCTTTGATCTCTTCTCATTACTTTGAATACTATTTATCGAAATCATTATAACGTAGCTCGACTGTAATATAACTAGTTTAATTCCTGCTCTCTCTCTCTCTTCATATCTTTATTCTTTAAGCTAGAAAATTAGATCAACTGTATAATTTCCATAAAACGTAATTAAAGTTCCACTAATGCTAAGGGGGCCGTCAATAAATAACTCTTTCGCTCACACACATACTGATGTACATGTGCACACGCGAGAGAGAAATTCAAAATGGCGGACATCAAAGTGGAAACATGCGACATGGAAACGCTTTATGAGTTTATGCCATGAATATATATGCATATGCAAAAGTACAACGCCTCCATACAGACACTGCCAGCAGACCTGTTTCCCCTCCCATCCCCCTCCTTCACCACCCCATTATCGTCTTAGTTTCCGCTCCCCCTCCATCACCATCCCCATCCCCATACCCATACCCATCTCCACATTCAAGCCGCGCCCAGGCACGCAGCATTATAAATGCCAAAGAAGAAAAAGACGTAGAATGAAAAAAATATTATCAGATCGCGTGCAGCGGCACAAACGAATGCCGCCTGTACGTGCCGCAGCCAAATGTGGCACGCAAGCCAAGAGGCCCGAAGGGGGCGGAGCTGCAACTGCACAAGAGGATGTGAAATGTGGCGATATAGCAATGGACGTGGACGTGAACGTGAATATGGCCAACACGCCATTGGCAGCAAACGGAGTTTAGAAAATGGCAGCCGTTGGCCAGAATTTAACGGTTAGAGGCCGCGGCCGAAACCGCGTTCAACTCAAGTCAAAGTTGTAGTCGTAGTCGCCATTAAAGTCATAAATTGTCAGGCGGGTAAAAATTATTTTTCTTTTTTTTTTTTTTTTTTTTTCAAATTTGCGTTAATTATTTCGAATGCAGAGCTGGCATGCAATAAACATTTACAATCATGCGCTATATACATATTTATATGTATGTACATATATGTAGAAACGATATAAGATATATATGTATACACATGCGATACAATATACGACTTGAGTTTATTTATGAGCGGCACATGCAAGCCAAAAAACAGAAATTAAAAAAAAAAAAAAGAAAAGAGAGAGAATAATCACAAAGAAAAGAAAAAATTTGAGAAAAGATCTTAGGATTGGGATGCGTACCACCTGCTTCCAGTATATCATTAAAGTCCTCTAAATTGGGTGTGCTGCACAGTTCTGTTAAGAATGAAAGTTAAGATTTGTTCCATTTACAGATAGTTTATAAATTGATCAGACAATTGGTTAGAGATTAAGTTTATTAAGCAATATTTATATTCTATGTAAAAAGATATAAATATAACTTGTAGATTCAACATCAACTTTCATTTATTTCAGATAGATCAGTCTAAACAATTGTAAATTAAATGATTCATTTCTTGTATACGTTCCTAAAAAGACTACTCAATCAGTTAGTTTTACTAATTCCAAATCAAATATGATTTATTAAAGATTTATTTAGCCAATCAACCGGATGGTTTCACTTGCTGGCAACAATTGTTTACCCAACAGCAGCTGTTTGGGGTTGAGTATACTAAATATTATAAGCCAGGCCAACACATTATTGATAATTTGCGCTTCATAAAAATATTAAACAATAAATTTTGGGCTGAATTGTGTGTATGCTCCTTGGCTTGGTGTGAACTATAAATTGTCTACTCTGCTCGTTCCGTTTCTTATCTCAGTAGGTTAAACTCTTCGGGTCAACGTGCAACAATATTTGAATAATCTTTGAGGACGGACACTAAGTAAACAAACTGCAACTTGGCTGCAACGATGGGTATTCACTATAACGGACAACCAATTTAGATTTAGCAACAGTTTATTTGTACAGCTCGTGAAAAGTGTGACCAGTGATTGGCGAGTAACGAGAATCATGAGTAACGAGTAGCGAGTGGTCATTAATAAATGAGAAACTAAACGAGCGTCAAATCACAAAACAAATCCCAGCTAATAATCATCATAATTAAAGTGGCATAAAAATCAGAATATTGCTACCATATACAATATTCATTGTTATGGTTAGGGTATATATAAATATACTGATATATGTACAAGTATATGGCGATATATGGCAATATATATTGTTGACTTTGGCACAGTAGCTGCTGAATGAAATGAAACATTTAATTTAGTTTTTTATAATTATTGCTACTTTATTGTATTGTTAAGCGATTAACAGCGCAAATTACGCTCACAATATATGGTATATAAGGTAGTAAATGGTCTATGGGACCAGTTGGACTGCAAATCTTGGCCATAAAAAGAATAGCCCCCAAAGTAAACGTTTTTCCCATTGTACGCACTTCATGAGAAACGTGTCCACAATAAGCTTGACACGTTTTCCGCAAAATCAGTTAGTCAGTCACCCAGTCAGTCAGTCAATCAGTGGAATTATGCCTGAGATACAAGGAGCTGATATTTTGTTTATACACACAAAATATTTGTTCGTACAATGTGTCGTATGAGCGATTTTGATTGACAATCGGATTTTAATGTCGTTGGCGGGACTTAAGAGACGAAGCAAAGTGCCAGGCGAATTTTATTTTATGGCAAAAGGAAATGTTCTGCTTGACACATTTAATTTTAATTTTAGAACAGTTTCAATGTTGTTTATTTCTCATTTTTTGTTTTGGTTTCTTTTAAGTCATTAGCTGATAAACATATAAACAATTGAGCAAATTAAATCTTTAGTGTACAGTGAAAAAACTCAAGAACTGTAAAATTAGAAGGATTCGGTAGAAGCTTTTAGCCTGAATTTATCATTTCGAATTTACAGTGTAGAATTAAAGGTGATAAAATGACTTTATACATAACCTTAGAAATATTAATGCACTGCGAAAGCTCTTTCTTATTTAAAAAAAAGCTATATCTACAGATTAATTGTTTCGATAAAAATTGAGAATGATATTACTTATTGAAAACTCTTTCAACAGAAGTTGCTAATGAAGCTCACGCTCAAGAGAAATCTTTAAATATTATCTTCTTTGCTTTATCATGTCTTTCTTTAATTAATTTAAATTCTTTAAGCTCTGAAATCCACGGCGCCTAATCGAACAACCGAAAATAAATGTATTTATACACATTGTAACACCTTATAGGATCCACATACATACATATATAAAAATGTACATGTGTATATGGTATTGAAAGGGCTTTTGAGCTACAAATTTCAGTTATTACCAATATCAATGCCAATACAAATAACAGCGCACACATTTTATTTAAACAACTAAGTCCAAAGTAAATCGATGGGACATATAACTCATGTCAGGGGCCTACAGAATGGGATAGAGCGAGTCAGGGTAGAGAGAGATTGAAAGAGAGAGAGAGAGAAAGAGTGTAAGAGAGTGATAGAGTGTGCTAATCCTGGCATGTCAATCATGGTACCATTTGTCAGACGCAATGTCGCTATGCCCGGATAGATGATGAACTGGGCTAATCAACAAACGGACTTCATTTTGACACATGCCCCGGGACTGACTGACTGACTGAATGACTGACTGACTGGCAGTGTTAACTCTCTTCGACTGCTGACGGCAACGTCGCACAAAAACCAAATATTGATAGCACTGATAACGATCGACATCGACGAGAACGTCGCTCTGACTACACCTCCAACTTAGTGGCCATTTTATTGGCTTATCAATTCTACAAACATACATACATATACATACATACATACATATATAACCTATGAATGTCTGTATGTTGTGTATCAAACTAGGAGTAGTATCATATTTTCAAATTGGAGTTGGTTTATTTTTTTTCTTTTTGGGGCCAGACATTGGGGCAACAAAAATCTATGCTGACTATAGATAGTTCTCCCTCGATATGTGTGTGATATATGTATATAAATTTTGTGCTTATTGACATATTAAATCTCAATGTGTCATGTGGCATTATGTTTTGATCCCACCTTCATTCACCTCACCCGGAATAATTGCTTGACTGTTTCTGTTTCTAACGCAATGTATTCCCAAGTTTGATTTATCAGTATTTCTTCGTGAAACATTCTCGTAACATTTATTATTCGTATATTTTTTTTTGCTCTTTTTTCTATTTTTTTTTAATAATGATTGCAAAGATTTGGCCATAAATGTCGCTATTTAGTTTTTATTGGAAGTAATACTAATTTTTATTGGTTTATTGGCTATATTGTTTTAATCAATACGCAGGGCGGCGCTGTTATCAGCCATAACCAGGCTATGGGATAGAGATAACACACACGTTTTGATACGAGTCTCGTATCACCCCAAAAAAAATTATTGGAGCAACACAGAAACCCCGGTTCCATAGAACGGACCATTGACAGGCGGACGTTCATTTCACAAAGGTGGCCTATTCTAACTCCCACCCTACCACCTTCCACCTCCCACCAGACAACTTCCCTGACACCCCACCCCCTCCACCCTCCCCTCTCGCTTATTTGCTGTATCGCTAATCTAATCGCGAAACCCGCTGAAACAAAAGTACAAGCAACAATAACAATTGTTGAAGAACTTTTATTGCCACACCCAATACCTCAATACTGAATACCTGTATGGATTCGAATATGTCGGGTTTCCAGTGAAATGAGACTCCAACACGTACGCCCCACAAATTTAATCTAAAACTAAAAAAAAAAATATGGAAACCAAAAATGGCTCCGAAATCGCGTAAAAGAATTCATTAAATGATCACGGTTCTATAGATATAGATACTCTGTATGGCGCCAAAAGTGCATGCTCCGTTGAATTGTTGGTTATTATTTATAAGAATAATAAATAATATATATAATCTTAATTTGTCGTCTTGACCCGTTGAAGGATTAAAGTGAACAACAGCAACGACGACAACAACAAAAACAACAACAACAACCGCAGGGCAATAAACGTTAATTGCATACCAACAGATTTTATGGGCTTAATGGATATCGTCGATATCGAAACGTCGTCAACTTGAAACGCTGCCTGGGGTCATAAATTGTGAGCGCTTGCGCACGTGTTTTAGTGTGAGTGTATTTGCTTGTTTGGCATTAAAATTTAAGAGTGTGTGTGCATTAAAAGTGTCAGTGTGTGTGTGTTAGTATCGAAATGCATTGACATTTATATTTACATTTACATTTACATTGCTGTACGTGTTGTTGTCGCTCTGCACAAAGAGAAAAAAAAAAAAAAGAGTTCAATGCTGTGCCAAGAGAGCCACAAAGATGGCCGAATTGAGCTTTTGACATTTGATCCGGCAGCGCTGCACAAAGACCAAAGGTGAGAGAATGAAAGCGCATTGTGATGAAAAGAGCTTTTTCGACAACAAAAAAAACACAAACGTGTCAAAAAGCTCAATTTAAAAACAATGACTCAATTCAATATAAAGCGTAATTAGAATGATTTATGTCTGCATCTTGCATATCTAAAAGGTCTTTATTTACTTTTCAAATTCAATTGATTCGCATCGATGAATTTGACGGGTTCACTTTGAAATTTCGAACTTATTAGAAGCATTTCTCACACCGCTAATTGCTGTGAGAGCGGTGAATCGGCGCGTTCTTGTTCTTCCCTTCTATTTGCATTTTTCATTCGAAACTGAAGAAATGATCAACCCTATTGAATTTCTATACTAAAATTGATTTACGACACAAAATTAGTCAACATAGTCGACAAGTTTCGTTCGGTATGCGGACTGTTGAACCGATCTGAGTTGAGTATCAGACTGGGGTATAAATCAAGGCAGTGTGCCAGATCCAGGGCCGTAAACTGAAGACAAACATTTGATTTTTATGAGCTAATGGCCCTTGGTTCGACTGAATGCAACCAAATTGCTTATTGTTGGTTATAAAATTATGTTTCTGTTTTTCTTCTTTTTGTTTTGTCTTTTCTTTTAAGCGCGAACAGCACGAGCTTTGACCAAATGCTGGTGAATACAATGCAGGCACTGTGCTTGCGAATGCGGGATAAACCCAAGAGAGGTGACTAAATTCGATTGAATTTACCCAATCCATGGTGGACGTAATAAGGTGAAGTTGAAGTTATGAGAGCGAACGCTCTCTTATTTCAGAGAGCAGTCGCTCTCAATGTGCTATGAACGAATATGAAATCAAAACAAAGTACGATATCTTTCTATACCTTTCTATCCGTTAGTTTTAAGGCAATAAATGCTCAAAGCACAATTAATACAAACACTAAGTTTATACGATAGCTTAAGTCAATTTAAATAGAATCGTTTTTAAAGCGCTTTCTGTATTAAACACGTCGTTATCGTTTTAAAGTCGTCTTATATTTTGTTTAGTTGAGAGCTTATGCAAATGGAAAGCATTTTAGTTAATTTAAAAGAGTTAAGCAGCTAATTGAATTTTTGTTAGATTGGTGGAAATTTTATATTTAATTTATTCTATGCCTCGACGTATTTTAAATATCAAATTGTGTTCTATTTGTATTATTTTAATATATAAAAACTCTTTAAAAGGCATTTAACTAAAAGTTGAGAATTTGCTCACTTACTTTTTATACCCCTTACTTCAAAAATAAGTAAAAGGGTATATTGGCATCTACGATCCTAAAAGCCATGTGTGTCTGTCCGTCTGTCTGTCTGTACGACTGTATGAACAAAAGGATCTCGGAGACCATAAGAGATAGAGATACCAAATTTCCACTCAACGACTTCTGTATACCTCACGCAGATCAAGTATGTTTAAAATTTAAGCCACGCCCCCCTGCGCTCCCTCCAATCGCGAAAAACCACTAAAGCCACAGTTTTTAAGATAGTACGTTTCTTGGGATAATTAACTTTATCTATTAGTATTATCTATTATCCCACTGAATCGATCCAGATCGGACAGGTAAAACGGAAGCTTAAATATATTAAAGTAGGTAACGGGTATGCTATGGTCGGGATCTCGACTATAGCCTTTCCCCGCTTGTTTTAATTGAAGAGAAAAATACTATCATAATTGCCTCAAATTAAACACTTAAATGAAGAGTTGTGGCTTAAACACGACATTGGTCTAAAAGCTGTCTTATAAACCTCTTAAATGACATTTACATATGTGTGTGTGTGTGTGTGTGTGTGGGTTTAAAGGAGATGAAAACTTACCAGGTTGCGGTTGCGCCGGATACGATGGCTTCTTCATCCAATCGTAGTACTGAGCCTTTGCTGGCGATGTGCGATGATTATTGTTGGTCGTGATGCTGTTATTGTTGTTGTTGTGTGTAGAGGGGCTGTTGTTGTTGTTGCTGGCCACGGCGCTTAAATGATGGGTCATGTGATGTGGCGACGAGGCGGACGTGGGTGCACCAGGGCTGGATATCTCACTGCCCGAAACGGTGATCGGTGGCGATGGCAATCCCTCGGCAATGTGCTGTTGTTGCTGCTGCTGCTGCTGCTGTTGTTGTTGCTGAGAATGGGACACAGGATCGGTGGCAATGCTGCCGTTCGTCTCGTTCAGCTGTGTGCCACCACCAGCCGAGGCACCCACAACGGGGGCAGAGCTGCCGCTGCCGGAGCTGGCAGAGCTGCTGGAGCCGCCGCTGGCAAGGCCGCTGTTGATGTGGGCATGATGCTGATGCATCAACTGGTGCGCCGATGTGGGCACATTCTGTCCGAAGTTGTCGCCCGCTGCCGAACTGGAGGCAGGTGAATGCCACTCGCCGGCACTCGCTGCCGCCGCCGAATGGAACATGTGATGGGGATTGTAGTACATTTGATGGGCGGCCGCGGCGTGATGGGCGGCATGGGGGGAATCCACATCGCCCAGGAACTGATGATTCGGCGTTGTGTGATAGTTGGGCGTCCAGTTCCATGGCTGACCAGCGGCGGCTGCCGAGGCATATGCCAAATTGGCAGCACTGTGCTTTTGCGCGTACGGCAGGGTATTATAATAGTGTGATACCATTTTTGGATATATATATATTTTTTTTTGGGGGCTGCTCCTCTTTTTTTTGAGGTTATGGCGCGCAAGCAAATCTCGATTAATCGTTTATATTGTTTATTCCTATCTGTTCGGCACTTTGCGTTGTGATTTTATGTCTGTTGATCACCTTTTCTCTGGTTTATATGCACATTTTGTAAGCTTTACTTGAAATTTACTTTCAACTCGTTCAATTTTTGGCGCTCCTTTTTGTGCGCTCTTTTGCTCACTCACTTGAGTTTCTTTGTATTGGTGTCTTTGCGAGTTATCGATTATCAAAGTGATCGCATAATCGTCTAGTGTCTTTTTTAGTATTTTTTTGTAATTGTATCGAATCCACATACGCGTTATTTTAACTGATTTAAATGCTGATGTGCGTTTTGATTTTCAACTGCCGTTGCGTTTGGCCTGTTGCGACGTTTACCGCAGTCGAATACGTACTGAAAGCAACGAGCGTCGCACTGATAAACAAACCAAACCAAAAAAAAAAAAAAAGAAGAAGCCGAGGCACCACAACCACAACAATCTTACTTTGCTCGCAGCGAAGTCGACAACCATGGTATTACTAGTTGTCTCACTCACACGCACGCAATTGAGCGTACGTTTGCATTTTTTAACCCTCATCGCAAGTCCATTTCCGTTGAGTTTGAAATTCAAGATGGCTTATGTTTTCGTGCTTGTTCTTTCTCTGCTGCTGCTGTCTCGCTCGCTCGCTCGCTCGAGTACGTCATGGCTGGCAGGTAGCTCCGCCTCCTCGACTTGAACCTGGGCAGGTACCATTTGGCGATGGCAATGTTTAGATGGTAGAAAGACAGACCCCTTTTCCTTTACGACTGCTTCGATTTGTACTATAAACTACTATTGCCGTTGGCTGTCCCTAATTAAGTAATTTCATACGAGTATGCATTATGCAATTAGTGGCTGTAAAATCATGTTTGTAATGCCATAACTACGGATTTCATTTATTATATTGTACCATTGTACATACGATTCATTGAGCCTTTGGCATTTTCCAAGCGCCAATCAACGTTTTAATGTTCACATTTCTGATATGTTTTATAAGCCTTCACGGTTCCCGCCATTCGTTTGCAAAGAAATTGAAGTTTTCATACAAATATCAAACTAATTACAACATAAGTGATATAACACCTTATAACACTTAAAAAATTGATCATAAATTATAGAATAATTGGATAAAAAGTGTGTGAACATATTTAATACAAATTAAATGTCTTTACTGTTAATATGAAAAGAAAGAAAGATATTTCTACAAATGCTAAGAGTGTTTTTTTTTTAAATTTACATTTTTACAATTCGAGAATGTATCTCAACAATCATACATTTTGTAAAATTAAAAGTAACAAATAATTTGTGAAATATTACATTATATTCCGTCGATTGAGTAATCCGTTACAGTTCAATTTCTGATTACTGCATGGATTTGTTAAAAAGCATATTCATTGATTATTTGGACCCGAATTTGTAGCTGATGCCATAAAATTGCATGTTGTTCGCTTTTCAAAATATGTGCACGGTGAGCGCGAATAATTAGAAATGCATTCAGGTGACACAATGGAAAATTTCACACAGACAACCAGGGAAAATCAACAGATCGGCAGTTGTTGGCCATGCCAGCAGTTGTTGGCAGTTGTCCTCGCAGGCCAACACTTCAATTTCACTTATTAACGCTGAGGACCTGAAAATACATATTTGAACTGTTTCGTTTGTGCTGTCTAAACAAAAAACCCCTTAATGCCCAAAAACAAAACATTGTAAAACAATTGAAAGGCAGCCCTAAAGTTTTATGATCGCGCGAACTCAAACGCGATCGCGATCGGAATCGCGACCTAGAGCAGCAGTCGAAAGGACACTAAACAAGGCCCAAAGAAGATGGCCATAAAGTTCGCACAACAATTAAGCGGTCGCAGCCCATTTTTCCTTGGTTTTCTTTTCTATATTTTTTTTTTTCGCAAAGCGATAATAATTCAAGAGAATTCTCTGGGCTGGTTCTGAGGTAGGCAAGGAAGGGTAGGGCCATTTTTTGGTCCAGACACCGGGCAAGTCATGTAATAGGGCATAATGTTTACCTGGAAGTCATTAGAGGCGCAATCTGCTCGTGCCCGACAACAGAAAACAGAAACTGGCGACATAATTCTCTTAAAACAAAGCCAAACCGTTAATAATAAAAAAAAAATATATCGAATCCCTTCTAATGCATCTTTGTCTAACACATTATGAGTCACACAACTCATAAATTAGAATATGACCATACCATTACCATCTACAACTTTTATAACAAAAACAAAAATCGAAAATTTTAAAATGCAATTATGTTAATAAATCCATAAAGAAAGCACAGCGCCACAAGCCATAAAGCAGCCTCAAAACTCAAGCGGCAATTAGAGCGAGCGAGAGAACTGTGATACGGATGGGCACCGACTATATACGAGCCCCAATCCCAGATACAAATACGATCACATATACATATATACAAATACACCCATAACATTTGCCGTCGCCAGACCGAAAGCAAAAAAAAATAAAAAATAACCAACTCAAAACTGACGCGATGTTTGATTGGACTGTTGAGTTTCTGTCGCTTGTCGGTTAATTTAAGGTTGAAAAGTTTTATAGCCATGACTCCCAACAAGTGGGCACCGATCGCCTCTCCCCCATTCCCCTCTCCCGGTAGTGGGCAAGTGCATTTTGCGTTGTGCACACCTTTATGGGTGCCGCGGCAACAGCGATAAAATATCTTTGTTAATAAAACATATTAAAATTTTTGCTTTTGCGGCAAAATAATTAAACGCAAGTGCCGAAATTTGATTAAAAATGGACAAATATGCAAAGATCATCATGATGAATCAAATTTATTTTTCCAAAATGAAAGCATAGAAAGCATATCTTAACTTTTCTTCAAAATAGTAAGTTCATTATATTGTTGATCATCAGTTCATCATCAATAACAATGACTCAGTCAGACAGTCTGTCAACAAGAAAAGTTGAATAGATATAGTTAGTCAACAAGAAAAGTTTAATATATAGAGATTACCGTTTAATCTTTTGTCAACGCTCTATTAAAGTTAATGCTCATCTAGTTGTTTCTAAATTATCTAATTTCTAAATAAGTCTAGTCTCAATCCCACAATCTCTTTACTTTATTTGACTTTCATTAGACTCGTTCAACTTTTCACTAAAAACACAAATTCAGCTTAGATTTCTTTAAGATACTGTAAGATTTTATTTTCACAAATTTAAGCATTGGGAATTTAATTCCTAAATTTAAGTTACATACATATTTAAAGAATTTTGATTTCCAAAAAATAAGTTTAATTGCTCAATTCGTATTGATACTAAGTATTAATATAAAATTACTTAAATACATATGATCATTGTCCAAAAATAGATAAATTAACAAATCGTTTATATATATTTATAAGTAGTAGAAAACAGTTTAAAAGAAAACGCAGCAGTTAACGCAGTTTAATTAATATGTGACTTAAAATCGAATTAAATACAAAAGGAATTCTATTTTTAAGATCGTTCGTTTGGTGCTCGGAAAACAAAGTGACATGCAACAATATTAAAAGCAATCAAAAAGAGTCATAACGAAACGCGTTACAAATAGTATTTGAACTAAATTTTATGATAGCAAGAAAGCGCATTCATTTCAAAAAGTAGTATATCAAAAATATATATATTCAGATTTAGGTATTATCCCGATTGTGCAGCACTTTGTGGCTGGTATATTGATTGACTTGAAATAGCTTTAGTTAACTGCAATTGATGGTGTTATAAACAAGGCTACAGATACCACTGTTTATGTCTAAGCACTTAGATGTCTATATATCTATTTATATATGTACACAGAAGCCAATTGCCCATGGTCTATTCATACTACGCCGATCCCAGTACCTCGTTTAGTATCATTTCTCGGGTCATTAGCTGGCCATTGGTGACCCTCGTCCGGGAACGACTTCGACTCAATTGGGCGCGACGTTCCGCACCCGCAGGTCGTTGGCGACGCGGTTGACGAGTTCGTTGACCAAAAACGGAGCCCGTATGCAATGCCTCTAGCAGACTGTCCATTACACCCTCCTGCGCCTGTGCGGCATCCATGTCCACCACAGCCATCTTGCGCTGTTGTCGCTCCATTTGCTCACGCTGCGATTGCTCACGTGCCTCCTGCATACGTCTCTTCTTCTCCAACTCCTCGCGTACGCGAACATTATCGTTGTGCGCTGATTGGAAGGCATCCTTAAACGTCTTGATATCCCCAAAGAACTCCTCCATGGTGTATTTACTGGGATCAAAGGCGTAATACTCGCTAAGATCCTTGAACAGCTTCTCCATTTGCACCTGCATTTTGCCTATAAATATATTAATTGTTAGTTTGTTTAAATTTTTATTAAAGTAAACATGTTGGTAAATAATATCAAGAATATCAAAATCGGGAAACAAGAGTAAGACGAACAAAACTAGGAGACTTTTGATTGGCGAATACAAATGTTTGTAACAATATTACTTCTTTTGGCCGCCTTAAATAATGTTTATAGTTTTTAAAATTCTTACAAAAATATTGGAAATTCACTGAAGGCAATGTCCTTATTACTTACCCAGCACATCGACCTGCTGGCGACAGTCGACGGCAAACTTGCCCATCACTTCGCTGAACTTGTCATCATCGCACTGCGGCACTTTGTTATTCTGCAGATCCGTTTCAAGATTCTTGACTGCCGAATTCATTTGCCGCATGGCCTTCTGTATGGCATCCATGTTGACTCGCGATGCTTTGTCAACGTGCGACAAGTCATCGTAGAAATTGAGCGCATCGGGAAACCGCTTTTCCACCAAATCGACCAAGTAGTGAAGCAGCGTCTGCTTATTATCCGTATCCTTGGTGTTTGTCAATTTGGTCAAATAGGAAATCTCAAAGCCAAAGGCGGCTTCATTTTTAGAGCCAGTGTTCATATAGTTTCCGAGCAGTAGAATGAGCTCAAGTATCTTTGAGAACTTTGCGCTGTTGCGTATCTCCTCACAGGCCGCTGTCCCGGCCACAATATCCGGCTTGATATCCTGCACCATGTCTGCGTAAGTCAGCTTAAAGTTAAGGTTATGCAGACGTGGCGACAAGCGTTTGATTTCACCTGAAAGATGTGATAAGTTAATAGGATTCTCCTTTGAATGCTCTACTTTGATTTACTCACCTATGGTAGCTGCAAACTGTTCAATTGGTGGCAACGGTTCACCCTTTGCCTTGATCTCTTGGAGACGCTTCAGCTGCTCTGGCGGCGGCAGATATTGAATTAGATTCTGTAGTATGTTGGAGGAGAGAATGGCGGTATCACAACGCAGCAAGCAAATCTTGATTTGCTCATAGGACAGATGCTTAAGTGAGCCTCCTAGAAGAATGGCCAGATTCTGGGCCGATTTTCCGTCCAAGACGCGCAAATCAATGTTTTTCTTGGTCAACGTTGTTGGCTTATCCACCGAGTCCTTTTGCTCCTTTTTCACGGGCTTCGATGAGAATTTAATAGCGAGTTCTTGCAGGAAATCATCTGAAGCTAGTTTATCCTCCTGGCACTTTACCCAAAAGGCGTTCTCTGACATTTTAGCCGGCACAATGGCCTTCCAGTTGGCGCGCTTCATGGGAGTCTTAGTATCCCACTTCTTCTTGGGCTTCAGTCCATGCGGCAGCACAGGAGCCATAGGCATCATCATCATAGGCGGCGGTGGCGGTCCCCCAGGTCGTATCATCCCAGGCATTGGAGGCGGCGGCGGGCCACCTCCCATGCCGGGCATTGGCGGCGGTGGTGGCGGTCGTGGACCGCCTGCCATGCCGGGCATAGGTGGTGGTGGCGGAGGTCGTGGTCCTGCCATGCCTGGCATGGGTGGGGGAGGTGGTGGCATAGCTCCTCCGGCACCTGGTGGTGGCGGTGGCATGGGTATGTTGATTTTGGGTAATTTATTGGGTGATGGCGCTGCCACACCATTGGCCTCCATTAGCTTGACCTTCTCCTCCAAATGGGCCGCCTTGGCCTCCGCCTCCTGTTTGGCACTCTCAAGCGCCTCAATCTTCTTCTCATACTCCTCCGAACGCTGCATCTCTTTGGCCTTTGCTTTCTCCACAATGTCGTCGAGGAGCACCGATGTGTCGATGTTGAAATTACGATTCTCAAAGTTCGGATCGCAATATCCCTTGTGGAACACAATCTGCGCTATGCACTCCTCAATCAGTTGATAGTAGGCGGGACGAAAGTAGAAATCATCGCGAATGTACAACAGATGCTGTAATATCGATAGGAAATACGGCTCTGAGGCGGTGTCCATCACCAGATTCTTTAAAACATCGAAACAATCCTGAGGATCATCCATGTTAAAGGTGACATTATCAAAGTTCTGCACAAACTCCTCAAAGTCATCATCGCGTATATCCTTGAAGATCTTGAAATGTTGCTGCAGTGCCTCATTGTTGCTGCTATTTACAATGTCAGTGAATTCATCCATCCGATCAAACAGTCCCATACGCATAATCTCACAACGCAGATGCAGACGAAAATTGAGATCCGTCGGCGTATTCGTAAGCGTATTAATAAAGATGAGACTGTGACAGACCAGCTCACGCTTTGGATCCTCCCTATCCGATACGAACAGTGCATCCACAATGGGTCGAAATCTCTCGCTCGCCTTATAGGATGTGGCTGCTATTGTGGTGATCGCTCTCAACACCTTCTCATAGCCATTCCGCTCGTAGACCAGACAAAAGGAGGCCAACCCCTTGAGAGCCTCACACATCGTTTGTGGCTTGCGTGGATCCAGCGATTGGGCTAATAGAAGCACCACACTATGCTGATCCGGTGTCAGGACGACATTCAAGCCCCACGTATTATTCATGATGGCCTTGAGGCAACGTATTGCCTCAAACTCAATCCGTCCATAGCTGCGATCCTTTTTGGCTCGTGTTAAGAGCTTCTCAATCTGTTCGATGCCCGCCTCGCCAAACTCTCTGATCCAGGATATCGTATTACTGGTCAACGCCACACGCAACGACTCCACGCACTGATAAACCTTAGGCTCGCTGTGCTCTCCATTCTGCAGATATTCAATGTAGTCGATGGGCTTCTCGAAGCGAGAATTCGCGCTACGCTCCGCTGGATTCTTACCTGCAATGGAGCAAAGAAAACGCAGTATTCAATTAGCAATTGGCAAGAAGCAAAATATTAAAATAAAAACAATTACTTTTTGTATTATAAATTATCATAATTGTATTCACCTTTAAGTTATTTTATTAGTTAGTTAAATTAAATGAATGCTTATAATTTTATAAATTTTATTATTATTATATTTGTAGGACTAATTTTTTGATAATAACACATATAAATGGTTTAAATTAGTATTGGATTATATTTTTTAGTTTCACAGTCTAACTAAGCTCGATCACAACTAGTTTCAGATTTTATGACTCTGGATACCACAACAACTTTGTATTTATCCCGAATACGTCATCATCATCATGGCTATTTTTAATCATAGATAAAATCTTTGCAATTAACCTCAAGCAATATTAACCACAAATATCGTACCTATAATAATTTTACTTCTTTCAACAGTTTAAATTGAAAAAAAAAAAAGGTTGGTTTTAAGCAGACTCCACTGTACTGCAGATTGCACGTTTCGCTCCAGTTACGCGCTTTGCTGGATCCATAATACTATAGAGTTGAGTGAGGCATTATCAGCTGGAGGAAACGCTGCTTGGTGGTTTCTCAAAATGTAACCTTGACTTTTATCAAAAATCCCCAACGGAATGTGCCAGATGAGCACTTAAATATACATACTTATACATATAGTACATATATTTATTATTAAGAATAATCATTTATATGTACATATAAAACATATATTAAAATTACGTCAAGTGGTTTCAATGCAGACGCCTTGCCGTTGATTGATGTTATTATTATTATAGCTCGAAAGTGCAAAATTCAAGTATACACGTACAATGCTACAACGCAACAATAACAAATAAACAATTCTCTATATTCCTCTCTCTCTCTCTCTGAGAAGCTTAAAAAGAGAGAAAATGGCATCAAGTGCATCAACTTTATAGATCGAAAAAGTTGTCATCTGATTTATTTTATACGTAGATACAACTACGGGCATAACATACATACAATATCAGAGTCTACAGAGTTGGGTATGACAAAATCAGCTCAAAATAAATGCTGTGCAATAATGAGCAACAAACGAATGATGAGAAATCCAATTGCTGATCGTAAACATTGAGAAGAAGGCGTCAAAGTAGAAACAGGTGGAAAACAAAATATATAAATGGAAAAATGGTTGTTTACTTTTGTAGCGACGTGAAATATTGAAATTATTATGTACCCAAGTTATAATACCCTGTATTTTATATTACGTATTGGAAAGAAAATATACACATAAATAGAAAATTGTATTGTGACGTTTAGATCATTTTATAGGGTATCTTGCAGCCTACGTTGTGCAATAATTAGCATAGCCTTATCAGACTGCTCAGACAGAACAATTAGGACTCTATCTTATCAGCTTGATGCGCTAAATTACTCTAGACATGTTTTTTTTCTTACACTTTTTAGTTCTTTTTGATTAATTAGTGCTAATCTTGAGACTTATGCTTAAACGATAAGGTTTATTATAATGCTAAACACCCAGCTTAACTTTGAGTAGAACATAGAAGCTCTATAAGATACTCTTTTAAAAGCTATCGCTAATGACAAGTTGTTAAATATACTTAAGATTGGAAATAATCCATCTTCCAACTCTGTATCTTAGCTATTTTGATCAAGAGTAATACAATAGTGGCTATTATGTGGTTACATTATATTAATTTAATAAATTTTCCTATATATAAATATTAATTTAATGAGCTGTGAGTTACTGTTCGTTTAAAATAATTAAAATGAGATCTGGAAAACAACTACTATCTGCTAATATTGTGGCTATTATATTTAGCAAATATCGCGGGCAATTATAACACTTACGGTATAAAATTGTTCATCGATAACTACATTATTTTAAATGAGCTTTCACCCAGTGTTCATTTAAAGGGTTTAATTGAAATCTGTATTAAGCTCAGTGTATTCAATTTGTTATATAAAAGTATATTAATTTCAATGAGCTTTTACCTAGTGATTATTAAACTGCTTTAATCGTTATCAGTCAATCAACTTGATCTCATTTTAATTTAAATATTGAAATATATTTATTTAATGAGCTTGCAGACAGTTTTGACTAAATAAATTTAATTTAAATCTGCAAATTAGCAATAAATTTATAGATATTGTGCTTTCCATTATCACAGGGTAGTTAGTTTTCGATCTTTAAGCACATTAATTTTTAAAAGCTTTCAGTCCATTAAAAACCGAGCAAAACAAAAGAGTAAGGTGTTCATAAAAATACTTAGGCCGTGCGATGGGAGGGGGAAGTAAGGAGGGTGAAAGGGAGGTGGGGAACGTGCGCCGCTTGAGTTAATTAATAAAAACAACTTTGTGTTGTGGGTGGCCCGGATTTGGCGACGTTGCTGGCAGGTGGGCGAATAAAAAGCAATTGTTTTGTATACAGTTGTACAGTTAATGCGGTTACAGTTACGATCTGCATATGATTAAGGCCAGTTAATTGAAATGTGCAGAGAGACAAGTCAAGCTTATCAGTCGGAGAAATGGGGAACGTAGAAGTTGGAAGTAGAAGCGTTGTGAACACTCAAGCTAAAACAATTTGATAATACTTGCTGCAACACTTTTTTCGTTTTAGATAAGACAATCTATCTATATCTTATACAAGCTCTGATAACACTAGCACATTCCCCTAAAATGCGACCATGAATCATCATTGCCATTTCAACGTAAATACGAGGCGATAATGAGTAGGAGAAACCAGTGAATTGGCAAATGCAATGGAAACTTGCAACACAATACAATGGAGAGATATTTGTTTAGCTGTTATCAATCTTATCTATAAATTGAGGTGTCTCTCTCTTTCTCTCTTACCTTTCATATGCATGAAAATCATTTTTTGACGCTCCGCAATTGATTTACTGAGCAGCGGTTCTCGCTTATCCTTGGGTATATTCATGTCCTCAAGTATTTCAAGGAATTTGGCATTCACTTGTGCCTCACTCAACTCATAAATATGCCGCTCCAGTTCATCCACACTGAATCCGCCATCGTTATCTGTGGAAACGGGTCGTCCAACTCCATGTGGCAGACTGTTGCTGTTGTAATTCCCACTGCCCTTCGATTTGGAGGGACGACCGAACCAGCTCTCCAGCAGGCCCCCTCCCGTTGACTTTGATTTCTCATGCCGTGACATTCTGTAAAATGCGTTAAATTCAATAAGTCAAATCGCAATAAAATTTAAGTAAATATAAACAATCCAAACCCAAAATCCTTGAGACGCATTTTGTGTGGTTACCAAATCCACAATAGACGACCCTTTAGTGTGTGGTTGTGTGTGTGTTTGTTTGTTTTTTGGACATGCGCAGCTTTTATTTAACTGAACAGCTGTTCAGTGTTTACAACTTGAGGCAATGCAATCTCTTAGAACCGCACACATTGAGCTACAACGCGGCACTAAAAAGAAATTCTACATCTCAACAAATGAGCTGCCTCATTATCTGTGATGCTGCTGGTTTACTTTCTTATTTACTATATAACAAAGGATCGGGAGCGGCAACGTAAAGCTGTCATTGGAGATGAAAGCGTGGTTGTGCTTACAGTCAGCAAAGTATTTATATTGACAAAGAACAAAACTCACATTCTAGTTATTATTATTGTGTAAAAATTAATACGGTTTTATATTTGAATTTTTAGTCATCATCATAAAAAACACACTATAAAAAAAAATAAAAAATTAACAGCAGATTGTTTTTAAGCAATTATGTGCTCTCATCCACAAACTATAGTAAGTAAGTACGACTTACATTAGATTCTCAATTTATCCTACGATTTTAGGGAACTTATAAAGATAAGTTCTACAAATTGTCAGTATTTCTTAAACTGCTTTGGATTGCCTTGAAGTATCTTAACAAATGTTGAAACACTTGATAAAATACATCTGAAATGCATTAAAACAATATAAAAATTGTCACATTTTAATATGTAATTTGAACTGAATTTAAAATTGTAAACAGACCACATTTGCCAATTGGATACATTTTTAAATGTGCGATAATTATCGTAACAAAACGATTTAGGCCATCCCTAGCTAACAAATTAACATGTAAATAAACAAAAAAAAAAAAGACAGGAGCGGCTGCGGGGGTGGGATTAGGGGGAATTGTGAAGTGGTTTTAGAACTGGGCACGTGGTGCGTGAAAACGGTTGATTAATATCGCAAATAAAAACATTAAAATGACAATAATAAAAAAACTTTAACTAAACAAAGTAGCTAAAGTACATAAACATTAAGCGTTATTATGGAGCGAATGCAAAAAGTGACGCGATAATTACCAAAATAGGAAACAACAAATTGTATGATGCCTATCAGAAGAAGAGAAGAAGAAGGAGAAGAAGAGCGTGTAAGCAGAAAAAAAACGATAAAAATTGCGCGGGGTCATCGTAAGTTGCTTGTGTGTGTGTGTGAATCATTTGGCGGCCTATAAATGCAATTCTGTCTGTTAAGTTTGAATTTGCGTCTCCATCGATAGGATTGCTTAGAATAAAAAAAAAAAACGGTTAAGCTAATGATTCATTTGGCAGACAGGTTTTGGCTTGATGATGTTGTCATCAGCAGCAATAACGCTGTGAATGATCTAAAGCAAATGTATCTGGCCGGGATTGCAAAATAGCAGCAACATCTTCCAACAAAGTATGTACAGTGGTACTTAGCTGATTCGAACGAATTCATTTTAAACTATATTTTGTTATTCCATGCTTAATTGAGATATTAAAAAAACCAAAATATCTTGCTCAGATTAAACAATATTTATTAAGATTATTAAGATTTAAAAGATTAATTTAATCGAAGTGTGTTATAATCAAATAAGCTGTTAGCCACTGTATGCATACACAGTACTTTAAGCAGAAGGGCAACAATTTCTTTTCATGTCGAGGAGGAAATGCTTTCAACAAGATTTCTTTAGCTCAAGAATGTACCGCTGCTTCTGGTGTTGTTGCTGTTGCAATCGCTTCACTGGTTGAATAGGCCAAATGCAACAACACGCTGTGCAACTCGCATTGTTGTTTACATCGAGGCAAATGCACTTTGTAGCCGCCTATCGTGTGAATACCTAATGAATATTAACAGCAACAGCAACAACAAACAACAACAACAACTATGCCAATTGTAAACAATCAACGTGTGGCGGGCTTTTAAATTATTTTTTTGAAAATTGAAACGGACACCAAATGCTAGAAACGTGGTCTGTTGCTCAGATTCCAAGAAGTGACGGATTAAAAACAACTACAATACCTACCGATTGAGAGAAAGACAAGACTCAAAGCAAGAATTCGAATACGAATACGAATACGAATTCATAAATGCGCTCACCTTCGTTTCGTATATGTGCTCACTTTTGATTTTTGGTGGTTTACGTCATAAGACTGAAAAAATAATGGCTTGGTTGGCAAAGGCGAACACACACACACACACACACATGCAAACACAGACATACACACACACACACGCACACATACGCACACACACACATACACAATCAGAAAGAGCAGTCAAACACCCCCCGTTCCATGTTCCATTTCGTGTTGTCGCAGTCGCAGTCTCTGTGCTTGTTGTTTTTGTTGTCATTGGGTGCGCTGGCTGATTTTTTGTTTGTTTTATATGCCGCGAAGCGACGCTGGCCTAAACAGAGCTGCGCAGCGCACTTTGAAGCACACACTCTTCACACACACATACACACACACACACGCACACTCACGCACATCAGACACTATGCGTGGTATAATTACAAGGCGAATTTTTAATAAACTACACAAAGTAACGAGCAAATACGAATAAATCTAGCCAAGCTGCAAGAAATTTGCTTACATTTTTTATTTTATTTGTTTATTTTTGTTTTTGGTGATCGCTTGGTTGCTGTAGCTGCTGTTGTTTGTGGTCGCACCACTTGTTGCTGTCTCGTTGGCGCATTAAACGATGCCCGAACTCACGTCAATTTTAAGGCTCGTCTACGTGCGTGCGCTTATAGATAACTTTTTCAACAATTTAACACGTAAATATTGCGCTTCCATTCGTCGTTTGGCACGAATACAAAAAAAATATTAAATCCCAGCGGTGCGCTGGATTTTGCAGTTGTATCGAATAGTTCGCAGTGTTGCCACTACAGTTAAAATTTTCCGATCTGGTTTGATCTTTGTACTTAAAAAATAAGTACATTTCCGAAAGAAGGTATTCTGAATTTTTGTACCTTTTTCAAATTTATTTAGCTGGAATATTTTTTAATTTTTACAGAGTTTTTGTTAGCGTTTTCTTGACTTTTTTATACATATTTTATTTTCTTCAGCATTAAATTTTCTAACTTCTCTTGCCGAGGGCTGACGAACTTTAAGCCTTCAATAAGAGATTACCTTAATTTTTATCTAATTTCGAATTTTAATCAAACTAACTCATTTTTATTAAGTTTTAAGCAAATTTTAAAATTTAAATTTACAATTATTATTAGTGATGGCGGGTTGGCCCGTCAGTGACGGCACAGTTGACGACAAGATAAATTGTCCATCGATAACAAAGTTTAGTTCGTTCATCAAAAATTGAACTAGTGAACTAAATCATTCAATTGAACCACTACCTGTAATTAATCGAGCTATCGTCAAAATTACATTTGTCATCAAATATGATATCGATAAGCTTTGTGCTATCGGTAAATTTTTAACTAGGAACTCAAAACTATTTTTACTTAAAACATATGATACAGAGAAGTTATTCTAACAGTTTCTGCCACAAATCAAACTGCTCGCTAGATTTGACCATATGGAGGCTTATAGATTTGCGTATATTGCATGGAGTAAGACCGATTCGTCTGTTGATAAACTCGTAAACGTGAAATCGTTCAATATTCAAACTTTGCGCCACAAAACCTGTGATGAAGACATCCTCCAGCTTCAGATACGCCGTCTTCAGTGATCCAACATATAGATCGTGCACAATGTCACCAGTTATTAAGTAGGCAGGTCCCGTGGTGAACGAGGGATACACTTTTTCTGGATACTGGTCAATGGATACATAGTACTTGGATTTTTTGTTACGAACAGGCCTCCATTTATGGGCCAATCGACCGAAGATGGCTCGCTTCTGCTTGCGTTTCTCCCGATCCGCTGTAAAACTCAGGAGCATGGGCACATTGATGAACATATCATCATCGGTCTTCAGCAAATAATTGACATGATGACAATGCTGATCCACCCACTCCAGAGCCGAGATAACTTTCAGCGTTAAATTATCATAGGAATCAATATAGTTTCCTCTGATCAGATCGCCATACAAAGAATTTTCCTCACTGAGAGCCTTATTTACCGTCCCGTTGGTACTGCGACCCAAAACAAACGCTATGCCAACATCACGACGTGCTCCATAATGTCCCCAGGTCTGGCGGATGGACATGCGTGCATCCACATGATCCAGTGCTGAGGTGATCAATATCACAAGCTTTGTGTTTAAGCCATTAATCGAACAAATGCGATCCACATCAATTTCTTCACTTAAATGCCCGCTCTTATACAGTTTTTCTGTTTCAATTAGTAAAATGGGAGTATCTGTTATTTCCGAAAGCACCTTTTCTTTCAGATCGACTCTGAATTCCGGATCACTCTTGTTCTCGTGCATTGAGTAGTCAAAATATGGTTTAACTGTAAGTAATTGCAATTAAATTAATAGTTTAATTTGATTTTAAATCAAATCTTTCAATAGAAGTATGAAGTTAAAGTGTATTCTCTGTCATTCAACAAACTAATCAAATTCCAAATTTATTAAATTGAAATAAAGATCTTCAGTTGCTTCTCACCTGTATCTTTATTTAGCTGCTGCTCAAGCAAATCACCTAAATTGGAAAGCTCAGCCGTAGGAATGGAAGTATCTAAAGGATGTGGAGATGGTTTTCTTGGTTGCTTCTGTTCCTCCACTCCTGAAGATAGTCCAAATTCGCCAGTGTTATTCAACTCCACCATTTCCATTAAAGATGGCAGCTCTTTCAGCTGCTCCTTCTGCTGGAGACTCAACTCTCCAGTTTTTTTTTGTGAGATGGGAATCTCGGGATTAAACATCGATGTCGTCGAATATAATGCATAAATGAAAATAGTGACAATTATAAATAGTAAAACTAGCAAAGAGCGCAATATGCGAGTATTGCTTAAGCTGCCGACTGCCATTATTTTCTCGATATTTGACTTGATTTCGTATTTATTATATTTATAAAATGATGATAAAATACGCGATACGTTTTCTATAATCAGTTCTGTGCACTGTTTATAGACTGCAACGAAAAGTACACAGAAAAACTGGCGAAATAAAATTATGTACATATTTTCAATAGCCAACTTTGATATTTTACTTCTGTAATCTGATTAAAATAGAGTTAAAAATTTTTGTGAATATCAAGTTTATCTATTGCTTTAAAATGAATTACCCATTATTTCTTTTTTTACACTTAGAAATCATTTTAAATAGCATTTTCCACAATTCCATTTGCTCCTGAGGTTTGATCATGTGTAAACTAATGGCACTCTGAATGTTGCAAGGAGTAAGTTCGATTTGCCGGTTCACAAACTCGTAGATATGTAAACGATCGATTTCGAGATTCTGAGCCACAATACCTGTGGTAAAAACATCAGATAAACGCAGATAAACCGTTTTTAATGATCGCACATACAGATCGTGGACAATATCACCGGTCATAAGATAGGCAGCTGCCGTTGCCTACGAGGGATATAATTCGGATGAAAGCTGATTATAGTATTTGGACTTAACATTGCGATCAGGCTTCCCAAAGATTAGAACTAACAGAGCGCGAAATAAACTTAAATTACTCCAGCAGCTAATTGACATTTTATTTAATATTTGAAACAAATCTGTGTTAAAGGAATAATTTACCAAATAATATGATTCACGTATTTTCAAAAGTCTACTGCAATATTTAATATAAGTAAATAAGCATACTACTTACTTCAACGAATACGAAACCATCTTTGACCTTTCAAAATTACAGAAAACAAACACAATTGAAATTCTTATAAGAGCTGCCTTTTATATATTTCGAAAAACACAGATTATTTGATGACCACAGTAAGTCAATAGTGTTCTTTGAGACTGTTTTCGTTTCGTTTTTTTGGTAAAATATTGAAAATTTTACCTAGCATTACGGCTATTAAAGATGTGAGTTGTGAGAGTGTGTTTATGTGTATATTGTGTTATCATACTTATGACCACAGTTATTGCTAATTATCAGTTAAATAATGGCATTTATAATGCTAAAGTTAGACTACCAAAACATAATTTAAAATATATATATATATGTGTGTACGCAAAGTACATTATATATTGGGTAACTCGAGAGTAGACATCAGATACATTCCTAATACTTAGAAACTAAAGTATCTCTAGATGCTGCATATAGCTGCCTTTCTTTTTTTCGTTTCTTTTGCTAATTCCATTGCTCTAACATTTAACATAGATTAAATTCACAGCTTAAACCTAAAATACTATTTACATTTAGTAGTCTGGTCCAGCAGTTTCTTCCACAGATCAAACTGTTCGTTCGACTTGATCATGTGTACGCTAATGGCATTGCGAATGTTGCAAGGATTAAACGAGATTCGTCGATTTACGAACTCATTGACGTGCAGACGTTCGATACCCAGACTTTGGGCCACAATGCCTGTTGTGAAGACATCCTCCAGCTTTAGATAAACTGTCTTCAACGCTCGCACATAAAGATCGTGCACAATGTCGCCTGTCATTACGTATGCAGGTCCTGTGGTGAACGAAGGAAACACTGCAGCCGGGAACTGATCAGTCGACACGTAGTACTTGGATTTCTTATTACGAATCGGCTTCCATTTCTTGGCTAATCGGCCAAAGATGACACGCTTGTCCTTGTGCTTCTCTAGCTGTTTCACAAAATTCAACAGCTTTGGCACATTGATAAACATATCATCATCTGTTTTCAATATATACTTCGCACCATTGCAATGCTGATTTGCCCATTCCAGGGACGAGATCGTCTTTAGCGTTAGATTATTGTATGAGTCAATAAAGTTTCCTCGAATCAAGTCGCCATACATGTAGTTCTCATCGCTGAGAGCCTGATTCACCGTCTCGTTGGTGCCGCGACCCAAAACAAAGGCCAAGCCAATATCACGACGTGTTCCATAGTGTCCCCAAGTCTGTCGGATGGACATGCGTGCATCCGCATGTGTCTGTGCCGAGGTGATCAGTATCAACATTCTAGTTTTGGTGCCATTAAGCGGACAAATGCGCTCCACGTCAATCTCTTCATTCAAATGACCGCTTTCATAGATTTTGTTGGTTGTAATGCCCTTGGATGGATCCATTGGACTGCTGGGAGTCTTGCTTTTGGCTTTCGTTGTACGCACCAAGGGGACTTGCGGCTTTGGTGGTGGCGGCTTCTCCTTTACTTCCTCTGCAGTTTCCTCTCCGTCCACTTTCACTTGCATCACGGCGTATGAAGACGCTAGCGGCGCAGCCGCATTGTTATTGTCCAGCAAGTTAGATTGCAAATCATCCATCAAACCAGGCTGATTGGTTTTATCTGCAAACAGTGGACAAATTAAGTAAATGTAATTGGGTTTATTTGATATAGTATCTATGAGAGTGTCATGTGCGGCCTGCAAATTGCCGTTGCGTAATATGCAACCTAATAGTTTCTAATGACAGTCGTCAAGCATAAAGCAAACTAATCGAAAAGGCTACACAAGCTCGACCGTGAAAGACCCAGTACTTATTAAATATTTTGTTTTTTATAAACACAGTGAAAAAAGAAAATTTGTACGCTATCAAGAGCGAGATTTTTCTACATCTTTATAAAATTGTTTCTTCCATAACAACTGAGTTTAATGTACGGTTGTTATTAAAATTTCGGCACAGATGCCCGCCAAAGTAATATCTAAATCTAAACTCAAAGAGTGGTGACTTTTATACAATTTTCAAGTTTATGATGCAAAATTATTGGTTAAGTCCTATTCTGTATTGTGTTAAAATAGCATATTCCTATCATGTATACTGATCAAAAGATATTTACTATTCCCTGCAAGGTGCTACTGAATGGAAAAGGGGAGATCGTATTTATGGGATTACGACAGTCCTAATGTATGTAAATAAACTTAAAACACCCTTTGTTATTTATATTTACAGAGTCTAACAACGTAAACGCTAATGTTTGTCTGCCTTCCAAACCGTTAGGAAAGATGATACCTTGGTGTTTTCCAACTGGCAATTAGCCTGACGCCCGCCTATTTAATCTGCTGACAATTGTGTAGAACAAGGCAACATGGCACTCCCATTTTGTTATGGAAATGGAAACAAACCCGTGTGTTGTTCGTTGGGCAACGGGCTGTTGTTGTTGTTGTTGTTGCTGCTGCTGCTGTTTGATGTCATGTTCTTTAGTATCTTATCGGCATTCTCAATGAACTTTTGCAAATTGGAAGTCGGTATCATAAGAATCTCCGCATCTGAAGGCGACTGCTGCTGCTGCTGTTGTTGTTGTTGTTGCTGCATCTGTTGATGTTGTTGTTGCTGAGGTGAGGCAATTGCTGATGCAGCTGCTGCTCCAACTGATTGCTTAACAGTCAGCGACTCACTGTTGTTGTTATTGATGTTGCCTACGCAATAAATTATATTTAACACACGCTGTCAATTGGCATTATTGTTATGGCCAACTCACCTGTCATGGCATCAATGCTTTGCACATATTGCTGCTCTTCGAGCAACTCATCGGCAACATTGGGAGCCTGTTCACTGCCAGCCATGGGACTGGCACCAGCAGCTCCTCCATCCAATAGCGCATCCTCATCAATGGTGGGCAAACGATGCTGCATTGGAGGCTTCCTATGCAACTCCTGTTGTCTAGATTTACCATTATCTTCCGCTGCGGCGGTGTTCAAATATCCCGTGTTGTTCAGATGTTGTGGCATCTGCTCCAATTGTTGTGGCTGTGGACGATTGGCCACTCCTGTTAGTTGTTGTGGCGTTGGTGGCGCCGCCGGAGCGTGCATATGTGTTGGCGTCAATGTTGTTGTCATTGTGGAATATGATGCATAGATAACGATAGTGAGTATTACGGCAATCAATACCAACAGAAAGCGCAAAATGCGCGTATTATGCAAATTTCCAACTGCCACCATTTTGATCCTTTTTATTTATATATCAATCTCAAGCTTAAATCAAAAATTTAATCTTTGATTATTGAGTATTCGTTTTAGTATTTATTTATCTATACTTATTCTTTAAATATTTGTGATGATTACAAACTGCAAAAGATAAACAAAGAAAACTTCACATTAGAAAATTATGTTTAGTAGAGAAATATTTTACCAATGAGTAAGTTTAAAATTATAACATAAACAACGATTCTAGTTGTCGCTAGAGAATAGCTCATAATTGATATGCCGAGAAAAGAAGTGAAAAGAGCACGGAAATGGTGCAAGATATCAGATATGTATAGAGTTCAACTGAATAAATGCTTACAAGTTTCCTTATGTTTTTTTTTTATGAATGAAAATAATGAAAGTATAAAAGATTTGTCACATTCATTTGAACAAAACAATTATGCCCTTTATTTCTGATTTCCCATAGAGGGTATAGTAAAGAGCAATCTATTCACATACATAATATAATGTGAACAATAAAAAAAACGATCGATCAACTGCGTTAAATATACAAAACACGTATATACAAATTCGTACACAGTTGGATGATTTGAGAGCAAAAATAATTTGGTCATTAGAGTCGCAGACACGTTGAAGATGAAGTTCAAATGTTGTTCTGGGCATGCTAATGAACTGGACAAACGTGAAGAGTGGGAATATACTCAAATCAGCACATCCAGCATCCAAAATTGTTGTCATGGGCTTCAGTCTTCAGTCTTTTCTGGCGTCGCTTAACATTCTTGACCCGATTTGCCAATGGAAACGAGTACTTGAAGAAGCCGCCTTCGCAATCCACTTGACTGACAATGTACACACATGTACATACATGGATGTATGTGTGTTGTCTCCACTTGACTTGCCCCGACCCACATACTCATAATAGAAGTAGCTCCTCCAGTTGTACCTTTATAATCGGTCTGTGATCAAATGGAAATTTGATTACAATGTGTATTTTATTCTTATCATTGGTGTACTTATTGGCGTTTATTGGCGCTTTTGTCAAGCTACTGACACTTGACGCTGACGGATTAATCGCTTTAGTAGAGGCAATTAAATGGCCAATTCAATTCTAAGAATGAAATTACAAAGGAGTTTTCTGTTGAAGTTATAACTTCAAAAGAAGTCATCGCCAACCCTTAGGACTTGCAAATCAAGTTTATACCGAATATTTATATAAAAAAAAAGAAACAAAGTTATTCACTTGAATTTTTGTACACTTAATAAATACTGCTAGATAATAAACTCAGAAGATATTCAAAAATCAATATTAAGCAGTCTTATGAAAAATAAATAAGGGAAAACACTGTTAGTAAAAAGTACATTGATTTGGGTATTGTAAGGTTATTTAAGTGCCTGGGTACTGGGTCTCTCACAGTCGATCACACCAGACTGTAGCGTTTCTACTAGCTGAATACAGACATTTTCAAATCACAACACTAAAACTAATAAAAAATAAAAGCCAAACCCATTAATGCTATTTGTTTAGAATTTATTATCAGTTTTTGAAATTTAATGATTGATTCAAAAGTCGAAATAATCGTAGATAAAGCGTCATCGGGAAAATTACAATTCGTAATTGTGATAACGATATCAAAATAAATAAAAATGCAGGACCGGGAGTGTTTATCTAATCTCTAGCTAATTAAAAAAAAAAACGAAAACAGGTGGACAGAAATCTATTTAATTATATAGTTATGTGACAGATAACAATATTGGGATAGATGTAATTATTATGTAATACCAAATAATTAATGTTTTTGATTAAAGATAAAAAGTCTGAGTTTTTGAAATACGAAATACCGTAATCTTATCTATCAATGGACAGTCATAAAGTTTAGAGTGGGCCGATTTTTGAGAGTAGTTCAATGTATTGCCAATAACAAGGTATTACCAAAAAAAAAAATTTCCTTCGAAAACATTTGATAAGATGTTTCTCTGATAGGACCGTTTCCGTCCAAATGGATCTGTTTACGAGTCCAAAAATAAATGTAATGGATTAGTAGATTTATTCTATAATTGTTGATATTGTTGTTATCGCGATAATGTTTAGCAAATGTCATGTTGACACGGTTTATGTGACGCACTGTGCAATTAACTCGACAAATTACGAGTCAAGGAATATTCAAGCGTAAATCTTAAAGTACACAATGTCTAAATGAAAACTAATCAACCATTTTATTGGAGACTGCAGCGTGACGCATTGAGGCGGGTTAATCTAGAAAGCGAGAGTTTCTTATCAGCTGAATTTATTACTGATTCTACTCTTGCTTGATTTAGAGTCCATTCCTCTGGCTATTACAGTGAATTATAAATCATAAATGATGATAAAAGGGTATTTTAGTACCTGTATTATGATAATTACCAATGTTAATTAATGATAAAAATAAATAACTAGCATATAGTGAAACATTAGCATTTTTGGTGCTAACAACTAGTTCTTATCAGCTAACCAAGACTACGGAAATACGTACAACTTCCAGCAATTGTATTAAATCATTTATCTAAAGGAAACCAAAACTGTATAACATATGTATTTAAAGCATTTCTTGGGACTCGCATAATTTATGCAGATAAGCGAAAAAGTCAAATCAACTACATATGTTATATATATATATATATTTCTCTCACAAATAATTGCAAGTGCACGTGTATGTTCAGCTGCTAGAATTAAATGAGGTGCGAAATGGCGATAGATTCGTTAGAAATTGCAAATAATAAGTATAAGGTCTAATAAGCAATAACATACAGTTGTTGTTGTTCCTTGTGAATATATAATAGGAGTGCGGGGGAAACGGGAGATGACTTAAGCTAGACGAACTTGGAAATGAAGTAAGTATGAACCATGACAAGTACAATGAACCGCAGAGATAATCGTCGGTTATAGTGAGAAAACGGGTTTTAGACTTAAGCCGAATTATCTGTTGGTTGAACCACGTTGCTATCAATCAAAGTCGCATCAAAAACTTAAAGAGGGCGTTGACCAGGAAGACGATATATCGATATGAAATATGTTGTGTGTAGCAGCTGATTAAGCTTCCAAGTTGGCCAAGTTTGCTTCCGGCCACACTAATGAAAAGCCATCGCTCGTAATACGCACATGCAATTTGGGAATTTGGTAATAATCGTGGCGCTTACCAAAAGTATTACTCAATCATTAAGCAACGCTTTGGTTATGTTAATAAATTTAACACAAAACAAAAAAACAACACTGTCATTGGTTGAACACTGCACGGTCACTCTGTCTCTGTCCCTGTCTCTTGTCTCGGAATGGACACAAACAAACTCTCAAACTAACTTACCTGCAGCTTAGACGCAGCGTTCGACTTGCCGACTAAATTTGTTAATTGAAGCAGCGACTGCGACGTCGACGTCGACAGCGACAGCAGCAGCGACGTCAGCCTGAAGACAGCGACAATGTCGTCGGTGTTGATGGGGCTATGGCTATGGCTATTGTTGGACCAGGGTCAAGCATAATTACTAGATGGCTGGGCCTGGTCTATCAGCCTTATTGTGTTGCCTTAATAGTTATTTCTATTTTTTTAGTGTTTGTTCATAATTCATTTGCGTTTGTTGACAATAATCAAACGATGACAACGATAAGTTACACACACACACACACACACGCACACACACTCAGACGTCCGTGTCCCACTGTGCCAAGTGCCTTGTATTTCCAGTTGCCTTGGGAGCCTGTGCTTGAGTTCCGAGTATTTAATTAGACTTATTTTCGCACACTTTCATTAGTCATGCAGACCAGGTATAAAGACAGAAAAATGCGTTTATTTCTGGCTAATACATGTGTACATATGTATATACAAAGGTTTCGGGTTTTTTTTTTCTTTTATTTCTCAATTACTGCTGCTGCTTTTTTGCATTTTGGTTGCTGCGCGACGTTGAATTGCTTTTCATACGCTGTTTATTATACCACTGTAAGCTATGCACTTTATCACGAGCACGTATGCAATTAATGGCCACAGTATTTGGGGTTTTAATCTCATTAAAATTAATCTCGAATACAGTTTTGTTTACTCCGTGAGACGTGAACGGGTGCGATTCGGCCGTCTTCGTCCGCAAGTCGTTTTACACTTCTGCTTCTATCCACATAATGATAACCAGTAGAGGTGGAGAATCATCGATGGAAGCATCGACGCACGGATACATCGATGTACAATTGCTACTATCGATTATTTATTTTCAACGTATTAACGTTTATATAAATCTGTCGGACATTTGATTGGTTGTTAGGGTTGGCGCAGGCCATGTAAGATAATCAATTTATTAAAAAAAATCTATTTTAAAAAAACCAATTTTACTATTCTTTTAAAAAATGTTTGAATTACAATCAAATCTGTTTTCCATTTAAGAATGACAAAACCAATTAAAACATACATTTTAAAAACATCGATGTTAGACAAAGTTTTCTTTATTTATAAAAAAAATTGTTGCTCGAAAACATCGATGTTCACATACATCGATGTTTCTCTAGCTCTGGTAACCACCCTGTTGCAGATAACGCAACATGTTAATTGACTTATGTTAATCTGTTATTTAGAGCGAGAATTATTTTGATTAAAATACTAAAATGTTTTTAAAAGACTAACAAGCCAAAGATAATTGTGTTTATTTAGATTGAGTTGAATTAATTTGAAACAAAATTGCGCTTAAGTCCGTGGTCCAAGCCTGCCAGTACGTTTTATGCTGGCACATGACTATTGAAACAAGTTGGCAGCACTAAAGCTACATTAGGAAATCAGCTGTGCCGTCTCAACATTGACGGGCCAACCAGCCAGCACTGATAAAACTCAAAATTAAAAAACCCAAAAGACTCAATAAAAAATTAAAAAATTAAATGAAAATTCAAAACTAGCCAAAATTAGTTGAACAAAAAATCGAGGTTTGAAGTTTGTCAGCCATCGGAAAGAAAAGTTAAAAAATTTAATTGTAAAAAAAAGAAAGGTAATTGTCTATTAGTTAGGGCCCACCTCCAAATCAAAAAAAAAAAAAACCCCAAGTAGAGGGCCATTTATCATGAATTTAGCCGAAAAAATTAGTTGGCGGTCTCAACTAGTTTTTTTTTTAAAAATGTTTAAAGTTTCCATACAAAATAGCCTATTTTTGTTGTTGCTTGTGCAACTTGTCACTGTTATGGCCCGTTTACCAACACTACTTTTCTTTGACTTGTCCATTTTATGGCCAGTTTATCAAGTATATAATGGATTTGTGAGTTTTATTTGGAAATTCTCAATCGAAAAATAATTGAATGAAACCAGATAATTATTTGGAATGTTTAGCCAAGCTCCAATTCCAAAAGATGGTTGAAGTGAAGTGTAGAAACAATCATAATATCTAAATATATGTTAATGAAGTGTGTGTGAAACCGTGAAAGTCAAGCGCCGTAGACAAAAATTTTTTTTAAAAAAATCGCGCGATTTTTTTAAAAAAAATTTTTGTCTACGGTCCTTTATTAACACTCTTCAACACCCCTAGGATGAAGTTTATAGAAATGTTTCACAAGCTATTTGTGACCGGGTGACCAAATCAGTGCTGGTAAACGAGCTGTAAGTGACAAGTTTCACAGGGCAACAACAAAAATAGGCTATTTTGTATATAAACTTTAAACATTTTTTTAAAAAAAACTAGTTGAGACCGCCAACTAATTTTTTCGGCTAAATTCATGATAAATGGCCCTCTATTTGGGGTTTTTTTTTTTTTTGATTTGGAGGTGGGCCCTAACTAATAGACAATTACCAAAAGAAAATATCATAATAAAATATAAGAAAAATTCCGAAAAAATTAAAAATATCCAGCTGAAAATAAATTAAAAAACGGTAAAAAAAAAAATCAGTGTACCTATTTTCGGAAATGTACTTATTTGTTTAAGTACAAAAAATCAAACCAGATCGAAGGTTTTTACTCGATAGGCATCCATCGGTTTGACTAATAAAAAACAGTACGGTGACTCTTTTTCGTGTGAGTTGTTAAAAAAAAAACAGAATTGTTATTGTGCACACGTAGCGGAAACTTGGTTTTGGTCCATAATAAGCGTAAAGTGAAATTAAACGCGTATGTTTTAAATAAATTGTTGTGCTTAAATGTAGCATGCGTATAATGCATTAAGTGTCGTTCGCTAAACAAGGAGGCAAGGAGCACAACAACAGCTGAAACCGAAAAACCAACAACGCATAACTATGTCATTTGTGGGTGGAGGGGTTGGTGGCGGCACCGATGTGCATAAATTTGTTGAGGCGCTGCAGGCAGACTTCAAGACGCTCTCACTTGAAACGAAGAAGAAGTATCCGCAAATAAAAGAGGTAAGTAGTGCCTTGGTCCCAGGGTCATATGCACTGCAGTTGACGTATGCATTATTTTGCCATCTTCTAATTGCCGCAATTTGTGGGTGGTTGGGTGGTTGCATAGGATGACAACGCCTTATGTGGCATGTGGGGTGGTGTTGTTGTTCTGCACCTGTTTCTGTATGCGCAACGACGCAATTATGAAATTGATATCAAACCGGTCGGTCAGCAAAGAGAAATAAAATTGATTTTATGACAATTACGTTAATTGAATTGGACATCGTCATTATTGAGTACATAATAATACAACTCAATTCGATTTTCTTTCAGGCATGCGAGGAGGCAATCGCCAAGCTATGCACAGCTGGCAGCAGTCAACAGAATTCGGTGTATTACACCGTCAATCAGATACTCTATCCGCTGGTTCAGGGTTGCGAAACGAAAGACTTGAAAATCATCAAGGTGATTCATCGTTGATATCAGCAATGTTAAGCAATAATTTCTTACCTGATTCCCTTTTTTACTTTTTATAGTTCTGCCTAGGCATGATGCAACGCCTCATCACACAGCAGGTGGTGGATCAGAAGGGCGCACTGTATATAACCAATGCCTTATGGACGCTAATGGAGCACAACATCGAGGAGGTCAAAGTGCTACAAACGGTGACATTGCTTCTGACCACAAATCTAGTTGTGCATGGCGACACATTGGCTAAGGCATTGGTGCTCTGCTTCCGATTGCACTATACCAAGAATCCAACGATTGTGAACACGGCTGGCGCCACAATTAGACAGCTCGTCTCACTGGTCTTTGAACGGGTTTATTTGGAAAAGGATTCGGTTCCCAGTCTACAGCCACAACAGCAACACCAACTATCTGTCAGCCCAGATGGAGATGGCAATAGCCTACAGGATGGACAAACATTTGCCACGGACGCCTTTCATTTGTTTCAAGATCTCGTGCAGCTCGTCAATGCCGAGCAGCCTTACTGGCTGGTGGGCATTACAGAAATGACACGTACCTTTGGCCTCGAGCTGCTCGAAGCGGTGTTGAGCAACTTTAGTGCAGTGTTCCACGAGGTAAGACCACAACCAATCCTATTAGTTTATAATTATTTTTAGTATATTAACAATTTGATGCCCTTATCTTAACTTTGCAGAATCAGGAGTTTCGTTTGCTGTTGAAGGAACGCGTCTGCGCTTTGGTCATAAAACTATTCTCGCCAAATGTAAAGCATCGTCAGCTTCCAGCACCAAGTAATGGCACCGCTGCAGTCACAGCGGATAAGCCATACTTTCCTATAAGTATGCGGCTGTTGCGTTTGGTGGCTATACTTATACAAAAGTATCATACTATACTGGTCACTGAGTGCGAAATCTTCTTGTCGCTGATTATCAAGTTTCTGGACCCGGATAAACCACACTGGCAGCGTGCCTTGGCCCTGGAGGTTATACACAAACTGGTGACACGTTCCACACTGATTGCCTTCTTCTGCAAATCGTATGATTTGAAAAATCATGCCACACACATTGTACACGACATGATCGCTGCAATGGGCAGCTATGTGCGTTATTCTCTGATCAATGCCTCAGCGGTACTGAGTAATGGTGGACAGCAACTAACTGGAGTCGCTGGACAACAGCCGAGCACATTGACAGCGCTGGCAAGCGGTGGCAATAATCAGTGTGGTTTTATGTTCCGTGGCGCATACCTTCCCTTGGTGGCCACCTTTGCGCCGGGCGTCTCCAAGTCTGTTTAGTAAGATAAGCTTACGTTTTAGATTAGAGCAAGTTGTTCACAATTTTTTGTTTTAGCTTGGAAATGCTGGACAAACTTGATGCGCCTAACATACTCGATAGTTATGGTATTTCCTTGGCCTATGCTATTCTATTGGATATGACGCGTTCGATTGGGGGCGTTATTCAACGCACACCTGAGCTGCATCCCACACATAACACGGCTGTTATAACCGAGGAGGAGCATAAGCCATTATGCCTGCAGCTGGTCAACTCCAGTTGGTCTGGTCTGCTGAGTGCATTCATTCCGCTGGTGGAAACATCCATTGATGAAGGCACCACTGAGAATATACTAAAGGCTATGCAAAACTATGCAGCACTTTGTGGAATGCTGGATCAATTGCAACCCCGTGATGCCTTCATTATGGCAATGTGCCGCGCCTCCTTTCCGCCCCACTATGCCATGTCCATCTTTGCCAATGTCGTGCAACCTGATGCAGATCTCAGATGTAAGCAAAATATTACTTTTTATGCCGTTAAAATATGCTAATAGATTTTATTATCAGGTCACACTCGCAGCGGGAGTCAGGATTTGAGCAGTCAGTTTATCAACAGCTGCAATGCGGATGGCGGTGACTTTCGGCCACAGATTGTGGCAGTGGGAACGCCATTGCCCAGTGCCTCGTTGCCACACAGTGTGATGCAGGCACCTGTAATGCTAACCAATAAGAATCTACAATGCATGCGTGCGATTCTCCTGTTGGCCCACAATAATGGCAGCATTTTGGGCACCTCATGGCACATTGTGCTGCAGACGCTGCAGCATTTGGTATGGATACTGGGATTGAAGCCCTCGACAGGCGGAAGCCTGCAGGCAATGCCCAAACCCGCCGTGGAGGCCAATGTGGGCATACAGACGGCAGTGATGGCCGATCTGCCAGTGCTGTCACAAATGATTGGCCAACTTTTTGAATCCAGTCAGTATTTGGATGATGTGGCATTGCATCATCTAATCGATGCGCTCTGTAAGCTCTCGCATGAGGCCATGGAATTGGCCTATGCCAATCGAGAGCCATCGCTATTTGCTGTGGCCAAGTTAATGGAAACGGGGCTTGTTAACATGCCACGCATCGAAGTGCTATGGCGTCCGTTAACAAATCATCTGCTTGAGGTGTGCCAACATCGACACATACGCATGCGTGAATGGGGTGTGGAGGCCATCACGTATTTGGTCAAGTCCGCGTTGCAGTTCAAGCATAAGCAGCCGCTTAAAGAGAATCTGGTAAGTCGTATTACCTCATAATAAAGCGTGTACATTTTCAAAAATTCATCTCTAAATGTCTATCAAAAAGTCAACTACAAAAGTTTTACTCAAACTCTTTTTATTTTAAATGTGTATGATTTCATTATATTACTCTTGTTGAGATAATTGTGAGAATATATATTGGTTTGATAGTTTTTTTTATCAAATTTCTTTTTTTTTTAACAAAAATTTGATAAACTTTTTAATTAATATAAATATTTGTTTTGAATTACTCTATTTCTAATTTAAAGTTACACATCTCTAATAAAGATACACCTCTATAAAATGCAGTCTGTTATACATCTTCTATATATTTTTTAAAGGAACTGCAAACCATGTTGCTGAGTCCTCTCTCGGAGCTATCCACAGTGATGCATGCGGACGTGCGCCAGCGTCAATTGGATTGTGTGCTGCAGATTTTAAATACGGCTGGTGAAATTCTATCATTTGGCTGGCCGGCCATCATCGAGATAATTGGCGCCGTTAATGATCATCATGGCGAGCCTTTGATCCGCACCGCATTCCAGTGTTTGCAGCTGGTCATCACAGATTTTTTAACGGTTATGCCTTGGCGCTGTCTACCATTGTGCATCAGCACAGCGGCAAAGTTTGGATCACAGACGCAGGAGCTGAATATTTCACTGACAGCCATTGGTCTTATGGTAATAAAAATTAAAAGTAAGAGTCTGCGAATAAATTAATAACTTATATCTTATGCTTGCAGTGGAATATATCAGATTTTTTCAATCAAAATCAGGACAAGTTAATGTCCACACAATTGGAGGATGTATCCATTTTGCCGGATTTTCCGGGAACCGTTAAAATGCCGCAATTTGATAAGCTGTGGATGTGCTTGTATGCCAAACTGGGCGAGCTGTGTGTGGATTTACGTCCCGCTGTACGCAAATCCGCTGGACAGACATTGTTCTCCACAATAGCAGCGCATGGCAGTTTGTTAAATCCTCCCACATGGCAGGCGCTTGTCTGGCAAGTGCTCTTCCCGCTGCTGGACAATGTACGTGCTCTTAGCAGCTCAGCCAGTAACGAGAAGGTGGATGCCAGCGGCAACATTCTTATCCATCATTCACGCAACACCGCTCAAAAGCAATGGGCCGAAACACAAGTGTTGACTCTTTCCGGCGTTTGTCGGGTGTTTAACACCAAGCGAGAGTTGCTCCAGATGCTTGGTGACTTTGAGCGCGCCTGGTCGCTGATTCTTGAGTTTATACAGAATGCAGCGCTTAGCAAAAATGGTGAAGTCTCTTTGGCGGCATTGAAATCTCTGCAGGAGATTATGTACCACAACAGTACGGAGCGTGCGCTAAAGGATACACAGACATCCAAACAACAGGACGATGAAATTTGGAACGTAAGTTTTATTAGTAAGAATTTTGCTGTAATACTGCGATATATATTTTGAAGTACGAAATCAATAATGCATTCATTAAATACATATTTGCATTGGTAAAAATCTTTTCAAGTTTAATTTCAAATATTTTGAAGTATAACAACTAATCCCAAACCCTTTTGTTATGTTTGTCAGATTGCCTGGAACATTTGGCTAAGCATTGGCATGGAGAGCACCAAAATGTCAGCGACAACAAGACAACTGTCCGGCAATGGCAGCGCTAACGACAGTCAAGAAGACTTTTACATTCCCAGTCAGGCATTTCTAACGGCGCTTATACAAATCTTTCCCGCCATTTTTCAGCACATTCAAGTCAGGTGAGCAGTTTGTCTGGGCTTGCAATTAATTACCATTTATTTATGAAACTATTTTATTTTAGATTCAGTGCCTCCGACTTTGATCAATTCTGCACGGTGTTGACCAATGCAGTTTGCATACCCGTACAAACGGATGCCGTTCCATACATAATGTCCACAGTGTCGGATACTTTGTTGACGCCGCTGCATGATGGCATACTGGAGTGCATGGAGCTGATCCAAAAGGAGGCTATTAGATCGGACTCGGATCCCAGTATACGCCAACTGATACCCGCCATCTTTCGCCAGTTGTTGATCTTTAGCAAGTTCGCATGCGCACCGCCAACATTTCAGCAGAGTGTGGAGCACAATAAGTATGGCAAACCAAGTGGTCATTATGCCAACAATGCATCCATTGAGGTCGTAAGCATGAACTACATTCCGTTTGGCGAGAAGTCCATAAGTATTTGCGTTAAGCTATACCAAAGCACCGCCACCGAGGATTCGGTGGTGCAGGAGCAGATATTGCACGACATTGTCAAGGCACTGCGCACTCCGCTAGCCATGAAGTACAAGTGTCTATCCTCTAGCACCTGGAAATTGGCCATCTCCAGTCTCATCAGTGTGCTTCACACGGGATTGAAAGTGGCACGTGTTAAGCCGCAACATTTTTCCAGCCTGTGGGATGACTTGGCCGATACCCTGGACAAGTTTCTATTTCCAATCAGTGTGTGCACGATCGAAGATCGCGGCCTAGAGGAAATTGTACTGGATGAAACAATCGATTGTCAAGTAATTGAATTGCTCCGTGATGAAGTCTTGCCACATGCACACGAGATGCCACATCAGTTTATCATGCAAATTGTTGTGCTGCTAAACAAGGGTTCCATACACTCTGCATCGGATAGTAACATTTGCTATGAATCCGATTGGAAGCTACGCGAAATCTTTGCCAAAACTTGCTTTGAAACTTTGCTGCAGTTCTCACTGCTTGAGGATCAGGCCACGGCTTCGGCTTGTAATAACAATCGCGTGAATGCTAATTTGCTAACAGCTGGCGCCGGAGGAAATGTCAACAAGGACTTTGCCGGTCGTCTGGCGGTCACTGCGCTGCTGCATCGCTTCCAGGAGGTGCTCAAGCGTTTCAACGATGACGAGCGTCAAAGTGGAAAGTGTCCGCTACCTAGGTAGGTTTTATACTCAAAGATATAATTCGGTTTACATAAATCTTATGCGAAACTTTTTAGATTCCGTCTTTCTGAAATATCGTTTGTGCTAAAAGCAATTGCAACGCTCGTGGTGTCTATGAAGAAGGCGCCAGCATCCAAAGGTGAGTTTGGGCTAAACACAGATGGGCATTATGAATTTTGACTAATCATTCTAAGAATTTCAAAATTCAGAAATCATAAATATAAATATAATATGAGATATAGATATTGAGAACCTTGAATTTGAATCATAACTTTTTCTCTCTCCTACAGTCAATAAACCCGCTTGGGATTTGCTAATTGGTCTATATCCCTATTTAGTGGACTGCACCACAACCACGTCGCCGGAGGTGTCCCGTTCGCTCCGCGAGGCGTTGCTGCAATATACAGATCTGTTGCAAGCACCACGCACCTCGAATGATAATGCAATGCAATCGAATGGACAGCAGTGAGAATAAGCATACTGGAATATGTGGAAAGCGAATCGTTTTTAATTGTCTAAGCGAATGTCCTTTTGAATATATACCTATATAATATTTTCATATTTATTTTACTGTGCATAATTTAATATTGTTATATATGCTTACACCCACTTTTTACCCTTTCCCCGTATGTATTTGTTTAATTATTATAGTACAGTTAATAAGACCTAAGTATATATGTATTATCTGTCAGATGTAGGCAATAACAATTCAAAATTAAGCTGTCAAGAGCTTTAATGCTCGATAAGATAAGATGTTCAAGTAGACGCGGTTAACCTACTATGCAGCAGCAGCAGCTTTATCGGCCAAAAAGACGACGAGGACAACATCAAACAAATATATTTCTTTAGTACCTTTTCGCTGTTTACTGATTATGATATGATATGATATGATAACAATACATGAGCTATGCGGGTAGCACATTATAATCAACCTACCTAGAAATAAATAGACTTGTGTTATCTAAATCAAATACACTTAACCATGATGCAACAACTTTGTAGTGACGTTTTTAAATAAAGCAAAATTATTATTATATATTTATATAATCGCCTTTTCATTATACAAATATCATTTGATAAGGTTGATCTATGGCATCAATTCCGGTTAACGCAATCGCAACTGCGGTAGTTATTCACACCGGAATTTGGATAGATCAAATAAATTTAAATAAACCAGAAGCTTTACGAAGTGAGAATAGGAACTTACCCCTACTGTGCGCTGTAAAACGTGTTTAAGATATTCCAGAGTGCAGTAAAATGTTAATCTAAATAAAATTTTTATTTTAATTTGTTTTGTTTTCATTTTAATCGGTATAATAAGTATAATAACATTTTTTGTTCTTCTTGTTTTTTTTTTTTTTGTTTTCTCAATCATTATTATTTTACCTGTTAATTTTAATGTTTTTTATATAGTTTTTTTGTTTTGTTTTTAATATTAGAATTAGGCAATCGAGTTAATACTACCTTCGTTTTAAATATTATGCAACGAATTGGGTTTTTTCTTTTGTTTTATTTATGAATTTTTAAATGTATATTTAATAAACTCATTTCCATTCTGGCTAAGCAACATTTGGGTCTCTTAAGCGATACTCATGTTGCTTCTTCTTCATCATTTTTTTCCCATTTAATTATATTTTATATATTTTGCTGTGCCTTTTTAACTCAATTGGTTTTTTTTGTTTGTTTTTTTTTTAGATTTTAAATTTTAGTTTTTATGCCGTGGGCGCTAAATGTACAGTTGCCTTGTAAAAATGTACAATCCAAGCGCTTGCTTTTAAAATATTCTTTTGTTTTTCATTTATGTTTATTAATGTTACAATTACTAATTTAGTTTTTAGTTGAAAGTCGCAATCACCTTAATAAATAGCCGCATTTATATATATATTTCTATATATATATATTCATATATTTATATGTATATATATATATATATATGTTTAGCGTTAATTAACCTTGTGTTCTTACTATTTTAAATCTTTGTTTAGTTTTTACTTCTGTTGTGGAGATTTTTTTTTATTGATGTTTGGAGAGTGGGCCCGGGAAAGTGGTAAAGGGGGAAGGGAAGGATTCTTAGGTATAATACAATTGTTTTTTATTATTGCTCTAACGCTCGTGTGGATTGTGATTTGATTTTATATGTGTATTTAGTTATTAACTGGGTTCTTCACCATCATCATCTATATATTCTGCTTGTTGCCGGCAATATGGTATTAAGTATATATGTATGCATGTTATGCGTATGTTGTTGTTGACTTTTTTTTTTTTTTTAACAATTTAGTTAGTTTTAGTGACGATATTTTGCGTGTGTTTTCTGTTTAAATCTCCTTTACTTTCGTATTGTTTTTGTCCCCTAATAAACATTCTGTACATACATACATATGTGAATGTATCCGTGTGTATGTAATAATTTATAATGCATTTGTTTGTTAAACAAAAGTAACGCAAATGTTCAAGTGCTAAAAACAAGTGTATCTTTTCATATATTATAGGTAGATGTATTTGTATATGTATGCATAGTATATATAGTATAGAAGTATCTGTAGATTAGAGGAGAGGCTTAAGGAGCGCAGTTTTTCCATGAAATTCGTTAAATTTGTTATGTTTAGAAAATTGATGAATTATTTTGTATGGTTATTATTTGTTATCTAATTTTATATTTTATTCATTATTATGTATGTATATTTATTTTTATTTTAAAATATTATACTGTTAGTGTAGTTGTTTGTTGTTTGTGTTCAATTTATTAAACTCTTTACATTAAATTACATATCTAAATTGTTTTTGGTTGGTTTTTCATTTTCCATTTTCCATTTTGTTTTTGTGTTATTTTATATATTTTTTTTAATGCCATTAGCCATACAAAATGTCGTGTTGCATACACATATACATACGTACGTTAATATTGTATATGTATATATAATCGTTTTGTTGTATCTTTTAGTTTAATGAACACTTTGTTGGGTTCAATTCAATATTAGTTTAAAAAGTTTGCATTTTCCATATTAATAGTATTGTTGTTTCGTTTTCTTTTTAGTTAGTTTAGTTGTAATGTTATGTTAAGTTTAGCGTTGGTTTAAAAAAGTTGCTCATCGAAATGAATATATATATATATATATATATATATAGTTAAGAAGCGCTGTGCCCTGTTGACTTGTGATTTATTTAAACTTTTGCTTTTCTTCTTCCCTCGTTCATATATATATATTTTTTCTATATAAATTTCTAAAAATCATAGTTAATAGTTCATAGTTCAAAGATTAGCAATTTAAATACAGTATTTGCCTAGTTGAAGACGCCTGGATTTCATTCTGCCAGAATATCGTAATATCGCATAACCAAAAATAGATAAAACTTTTCATCCGATTTCTTTAGTGTTATTTTATTTTTTGTTCGGCTATCTATCGAATGTGTAATTGTTTTTTAATTAAATATGTGGGCACTTGATTGATTTTTATTCTTCAGTTTCCTCGTTAATTTATCAGCAAAAAGATTTTATCTATTTTTGGCCATCCGTCGGGATTTCATTGTATTTATCTATATACCTGTTGATATAATTTATTTTCTTTTTTTTTGTTTTATTATAAATGATTTACCCGTAGTTATAACTGGATTATAGAGTGTTTCACATAAATTGAACGCAAGTCACACGATTCAAATACAATTGGAAACAAATATGAAATAAGGAATAAATCGATTTGCAAAGTTTTTCTTAATTTCATTTAGCAAATTGTTGTTCATCTTGTATTTCTACTGAAACCCTAAGGCATTATCATTTCTTAATTTGTCTTTAAGCTAAACTTTACACTACGAAGAGCTGAGGGAGGAAATCGGAAATGCAACTGATAAATCAGACTACAATTTTAAGCTATAAGATCGATCCACATATGATCGTCATCTATGCCAAAAAGTGCACTTATAAATAAACTAATAAAAATTTCTGGACACAGAATAACTGGGAGTATTATTTGAAGATATTGTTTATAAAACGTGTGACTTACAATCGGTATTATTTCTTTGATCATTATCGAACAATTATTTTTATTGTGTTCAAGGCTGCAAACGGTTCAAAACTTAAAAAAAAATGAATTATTCCATATATTTCTTTCAATTTATCATTTACTATCTATCAATTAATATTTGCTTGATTTAAAAACAGTGGCAAATAATATAACAATTATTATATTAAGTTGCTAGACATTTATATGTTGAATTATTTAAATGGCTTAAAAAAAAATTAAAAACAATTCAGAAAATACATTTTTTTTTTAAATTTCAACTGTATATCAAAATATATACAGTAAAATTTATAAAATTATTTTTTTTATGTAAAAATTGAGATTCAATAAATAAATGTTATGTTAAAATATAAAAATCAAATCAAACTGTAGGGCGAAACTTCAAAAACTTGGGTGTCTTTTTTAAACTGACCCTCAAATTTTTTACAATTTTTGAGATTTGCAGCCTTGATTGATAATTCTGTGTATTGTTGTAAATACATTTTTTATTTAAGCTTTTTTAGTGTCGAAAATAAAACTGAAATGATCAAAGGTGAAACATTTGTTGTTTGTTTCATTTATATAATTATACGATCACTACATAATGCAATATACATATGTAGTTGTTGTATTTCCCACTGGTTTTCCTTTTGAATTGTTCCAAATTGTTGTTGTAACTGTTGTTGCTTAAAGCTAATTAAAATTATCTGTTATCACTAATAATATTTATGTATACTGTATATATACACAAATGTAGTATATATATATATATATATATAGTGTATATTATATATTAGATTTGCTTAATTTAGTTCTCTTGTTTTTTTCTTATTATGCGGGAGAGTAAAATTGTGTGCCGGTTGTTGTTATCGATAACAATCATAATGTAAATAATCGAAAAAAGGCATAAATAAATTGTTTCAAATATATACTGAGGATTTATAGGATACACGATTTGTTTTGTCAGGCTTTGTTCTTGTTGTTGTTGTTGTTGTTTTAACTGTACATAGAAAAAAAAAAACATACAATACTGCGTATGTACTTTGTTGTATATAAGTGTATATAGTGTATAGTTTTTTGTTGTTGTTTAGTATATAGCAATAGTTGACGAGTGTTTTAAAGTTTTTGTTGTTGTTGTTGTTATTATTATATTTGTTTAGTATGTTGTTGTTGTTATTGTTGTTTGTGGGTAACATTACTTCATACATAATAGCAGTAAATAGGTATCGTAGCTGTTCTTGTTGTTTATGGTGTTTTTGTTGTTGGTGTGTATAAGCAACGTGGGTTCACTTTATCAGTTCAAGAGGTCATATAGTACAAACGTGTAAGTGTGTGTATGCCAGTGTGTGTGTAATGGGGAGAAAAGGGAGTGTTAATAAATAAACAAACTGTCAGTTGTATACAATACACATAAGTACGTAGATCTATACATATATATTTATATTTATATATATATATATATAGTCACAAATAGTCATTACACAAATAAGCCACAAACTGTAATTGTACAATAAAAAAAAATTATACACAAAAATCATCTAAATTGCATCATTTCGATTTCGATATCATCAATTTTGAACAATCGAGAGTTTTACAATACGACGGTTTCAAAGTATCTTTAGCTAGGCGATTTAATTGTATCTAAATTTATACATGTATCGAACATACACACACGATGAATCAGCTTAAGCATTAATTGCTTTAAGTATCCTTTTAATTTATTTTTTTTAGTTTTGTATATAACAAGAACGGTTATTATTATTATTATTATTTATTAGTTTATTATTTTACTATACAAATGTTTATTTTGTTATGCACAAACATAATTTATCATCATTATTTATTTAATTAAATATCTGTTCATATTTACTGAGAACACAGTTTATCATATATATATATATATAAATATATATATATATAAATATTTAAAGCTTTGGTGGCGGCAAAATAGAGTGAAAATCAAAAATCTTTGGAAACTAAACGAATAATTTCAAAATGATACTAAGTATTCCGATTATTAAGTATTTACGTAGTTAGATAATTGAAATTGAAGACCGCTTTAGTGTTGAACTTGGTATTCTTTATACACATACATACATATACAACCAAAAGTTTAACAACTAACAGAAATGAATAATAATTATCATTAACAGTGTTTTTATTTTGTTGGTATTTTTCATTTTTCCACTTTTTTGATTTGTTTGTTGTTTTGCTTCGTTTTTGTTTTTTATTTTCCGAAAATGAGGCAAAGTCATCGTAATCATACATAACATAATTATACTCATATATTTTATAAAATACAATACAATATGTAGTTTAAGTAATCAAATAGTACTGAACTTTACAAGTTTTGGCAGTACGCAATTTGTTTCTTTCTCATTTTCTTGTAATAGTTTTAAAATTATGCAAATATACAATGTAGTTTTTGTTTATTTTATTTTTGAAATGATTTTCTTTTTATTTATAATCATTTTATGTAGTTTTGTAATTTCTTGATCTTTTTTTTAGGTTTTGTTATTAAAATATACTCATAACGCGCTACTTAATTGTTTAAAAAGTTCTTTATTTTATTAACTAATATTATTAATAAACAAAGTTTAACATTTTTCGCAATCAACAGTTGTTTTTTTTTGTATTTTTGTTTTTTTTTCTGGTTTTGTTGGTATTTTTCATCCAGCTTTCTTCAAAGATTAAAGAATTGGTTTTCACTGATCGCACCCAAGATCTCGAACTAAAACACCCCGAAAAAATAGCTAGCTACAAATTGAAATTTCCATATACATATATATATATATATATATGCATTTTACCATATATATAGTAAATATGTACGCAAGATAGAAGAAGACGGAATCCACGGCGTTTTCTACATATAAACAATAAACTTGTAGGTTATGTACAACATTTCTGCGACTTTCACTTGCAACCTAATTATGTATGACATTATTATGTATGTATGTGTGTGCGAGTGATTGGGAATGGGCGTATCTCATAGATACATCTTTAATAGTTGTAGTTGTAGTAGTATTAGAATAGTAATGCGGGTTCGGTGTTGGATTCTGGACCATCATCATCATCATCATCATGGATCCCGTTGATCATTTAGTTAATTACTAGTGCTCCGATTTTGTTTTAGTGTTTATTTAACTGCTATCACTTTCATTTGTTAATATTAATTTTATATTTTTTGTTGTTTAATATTATTCATTTTTTGGTTTTTAATAAAATACAATTTAACAAAACAATATTTGCAGACAATTCAAGATATTGTTTTGGGTATTTGGGAGGAAAATGAAGGGGATTTTTTTTGGTTATTCTCTTTCTCTTCTTTCTGGGGTTTCAGAGAGAGGGGGCTTGGATCTTCTGTGACAACACTCATTTTGCTAGTTGTATTTGTGTATATTATGTATATAATATAATGCTTTCATTATTTTTGTTGTTTTGTTTTGTTTTGTTTTTTGTTGTTGTTGTTATTATTTATATGCTCAATTATATAATTCGTTTTAGGCTGTCTTTAGGAATTTTAATCATAATTTCTCCTTTTCTTTTTCCTGCAATAGAAACAACAAATTGCGAAATCGGATAAGTCAAGAGATTGATTCAAATGGCACTAGAAACTTATCGAGTTTAGATACAAAGTTTAACCAAAAACTCAATGCAGACGGAGGGGAGGTGAGCAGCAATCAATTAATCAATCAATCAATCAATCAATTAGTTAGTTAAATCTCTATTACAGATACATACAAGAGCAATCAAAGAAAAAATTTGTAAAAAAATGTACAATTGAAAATGAAATTGAAAATTCAAATTTATACTTTGTATTTCCGACTTTCTATTTGGTACAAAAATTAGACTACTTGTTGTTGTTGTTGATGTTTATAATAATAATCTAATATAATTGTTATGGTTATTGTTTATAGTAGTTGTTGTTGATGTTGCATTTGTCGGTTGCATTATTTGCTGACGCTGGGCACACTTTTCGTTTCGTTTAGAGGTGGAATTGCATCGATTTTTTTGTTTTTTTTTTTTGCATATTGTAGTGGGTGGGGCAACGATAGCGAGCGATAGCGACAACAATCGATAAACCAATATGCCAATCAATCAATCAAGCTGCAGGCTGTTTTTTTTTTTTTTACCTATTTACTTATGCATTAATTATTTACTTATTGCGAATTTTATCAACTACGGCATACAATTTGCGACATTTGTTAGTTACGGATTTGATGTTATTATTGTTTTTTTTTTTTTTTTTAATATTTTTTCGTTTATGGAGGGAGGAAAGAAATAAGAAAAGAATGAAATACAATTTGATTAGCTTCTCATGATTATTAGCTACGCAATTTATTGGCACTACGAATTCCACGATTACGTTATAACGTTTACGAAAAGCAACTGAAAAGGAAGCGCTTAGCACATGGACACATAGAGATGGTTGCAATCCCTTTTTTTTTTCTTTTTTACTTGATTTCTTGGTCAAATCTGCAGTTGCAATTTAATACTGTTGCATTACGTACATTCATGTATCTATAAATATTCTTGAATGTGTATATAGGTGTGTGTAAATATACGGGATAACGATCTCTATAACGTATATAGCTACAATATTCGCAAATAAAAAAAAGAATCAGAAAAATCTCAAATAATATTTGTACATACAGCGAAACTATTTACATACAGAGAAGAGACATTAAAAATGCATATGTTTAATTGATTTTTTTGTTTTTTTTAATTTACATTTGTTTTTGTTTATTATCTTTATAGAAATCAATCTCAAAACGCACAAAATCATAAGTAAAAAAATAGCACAAAAGTTTGTATACAAATGTTTGAAATTAATTAATAATAATAGACGGAAATTCATAATCATAATAATAATCGTGGTAATATTCAAAAAATAGACGGCATATAAGAATAAAAATGTAACTGAAAAATAACTGAAAAAAAAGAAATAAAAAGTGCGCAACGAAAAAAAATACTTTTCTGTGACGGTGTGTATGTGTGTGTGCGTGTGTGTGTGGGTTTAACTTGTACAAACTAATTAAGTGTAGGGGCGGAGTGGGGAACAGGAGGCGGGGAAGGTTCTACAAGTTTTCAAAGAAAATAAAAAACTGCAATTCAAAAAATAAAAAAGATTGTTTTCCAGTTGTTGTGTGTTTTGTGCTGTTGTTGTTGTTGTTGTCGTATTGTGTTATTGTTATTAACCAAATTTATTGCCAACTTTAAGCTTAGATAGTCATTTATAATAGGCATAATAATAATAATAATAATATACATACATAAGTAACGATAGAATAGATTGATAAACTTTTGTGTGTGTATTTTTCAAGGCAAAACTCGATGCTAATTATTTAAATTACAATTAAACAATAAGTACTTAAAACAATAAGTTGATAACATATTTCATTTTATTTCACTTTCCATCTTAATAATGCACTTGTTGTAAATCATAAAGGAAATTGTGTGAGTGTGTGTAAAGTTGTGTGTGTGTTAAGCAACAGAAAACAAGCGCAGCAAACAAAATTGTAAACTTTTCGACATGAAATCATAGGGCATATTTATATGTATATAATATATATATATAATCGTATAATTATATACTATTTATATGGCTATAAAACTACGCTCAGTGTTTTTGTTTTTTTGTGTGTGTTTGTGGGTATTTTGTGTGTATATTTTTGTGTGTGCTTGTCAATATTAAAGCAATGTTTTTTTTTTCAATTAGCACACATCGAAATTAAAGTTACAAAATAAATTTTTTTTTTGTATTTTTTTTTTGTGGGCAGCAAATTATAAAAAAGTTTTGTATTGTATATAAATTTAAATATAAAGCTCTATTTTTGCTGTGTTCGTTTTGTTTTTGTTTTGTTTTTTGGCACGCAAAACTTTTGCTCAAAACAACAATTTACTAAATCGTGTTTAATTTGTGTATACTTTAGTTTAATTATAATACAAAAATAATGAGAATAACGTCGAAACATTATTGTGCAAATTTGTTAACTTTTTCTGTTGTTTTAAATTTTGAGGTGGGGCTTTTTACGTGCCGCAACAATAAAAAAAAAAAACAAAACACGAAAAAAAATTGTGCATTCGTTATTTTTTTTTGTTTTTGTCTTGTAGCTCATTTTTTGTTTTTTTTTTTTTTTTTTTGTAAATATAAATTGTTAACTAGGAAAATTTTGCTAAATTTGTTGCTGCTGCTGTTGTGTGTCCGTGTGTGTGTGTGTGTAAGTACGTCGCATGTGTCTGTATGTGTGTTGTGTTGTGTGTTATGTGTTGTGTGTGTCTGTTGCGCATTGCGAATGCAGCTTCAAACGTCTTTAATTTGCAGTTTATTAACTAAAATGTAAATTTTCTGCTGCGTTTCAAATGTTTTAACAAAATATTTGGTGTTGTTTTTTGTTGTGGACTGCTTTTGTTGTTGTAGGGTTGTAGGTTGTTGATGATTTCTTGTGTTCTGGCTGGTGTTTGTTGTTGTTGGTCTTGTTGTTGTTGTTGTTGTGGCTGTAGTTGGCAAACTTACTGTTCTTGGGGATCAGTATCACTCTCCTCCAGTTCGCTCTTGTTGCGTCGCTTCTCATAGATGAGAATGATCAAACAGAGAATCAGCACTTCAGCACAGATGCCCAGAAAAGGCCACAAGGCAGCAAATTTGCCTAAAAGAATCAAATAAAATAAAATCAATTGTAAGATTGAAATTGAATTTGAATTTGTTTCGATATTGAACTCGTACCCTTAACACGAACGGTTGTAAAATCGCTGGCTTCGGTTTCATTTAGATAATCATTGGCCTCGTTGCGTCCGGTGCATTTATAGTCGCCTCTGTCGTCCAGGGTAACATTCTCCACCATTAGAACGGCATTCTCCACGCCATTCTCATCCGGTTTCAGAATGTAACGTTCTGTGCTATTTGATAAATTGTTATTTCCTAGAATATAAATCGTTTTTGCTAATCGTCAGTATAGATTCTAAAGCATATAACAAATTTTTTTTACCATAAGTCCATGACAATCGGGGATTACTACCGATCACTGTGCATTGGATTATCATCTTCTCACCCTCTACAACACCATTATTTGAAGGCACTCGTACGACCACTTTAGCTACAAATATAAAAAAAAAAAAACAAATTTTATAGTTAATTAGCATTTTAGCGCTTAAAATCTTGCATATCTCATAAACTCAACAAAAACATAAATAAGAAGATCAAATTAATTATTTCACAACATTTTTTAGTATTTTACAAAATGAAAATAAACTTTATTTTAAGACTTGAAAAAGAATGGATAGTAATTATTTTGTTTGAAATTTGTTAATTACAAACATTATCAAGTAATACTGAAGAATTAAATATTAAATCGCTTTTAAAACCATACTTAGTTAAAAATAATCCATAAAATTTGTCTTACCAATCGCCGTAATATTCTTGGAAACGCCTTTGAACTCACAACTGTAGACGCCATCGTCGGTAGCTTCCGCTTTGTCAATCACGAATTTTCTCTCATCATTTAACAATGAGAAGCGACCTCTCAGAGATGCGTCTTCCGTCACATTGACGCCTTTCCTTTTCCTGTAAAACAAAAAAAAAAAACCAATTTGAGTCTCTTACTAAGAAAGTTTAATCTGAACTGGTAAGTTTATTAATAAAGTTAATCGATAGCTTTCAAATTTATGGTCTGCATAAACAAATAAAAAATTTTTATTTAAATAACTTCAAATTTCCGTAGAATTTTTAAAATGCATTTACTTAATTGTTGTCGGTATTTTGATTTTTTCGGATTAAGAAGGAGAAGAAGAATTCAAAATTTTAGTTAACTTTTATTAAAAAAATTTATTTTGGGATTCTTAAAAGGTAAATGTAATTTAATAAATGACATTTAAAATCAATTGAATTTTTATATCGAAGGAAATGTGATAAGTTACTCAAACCTTAATATATATACTTCGTTATTGGTATTAAGATCTTATCATGGAATAAGTTGAAATCAAGTTTTACACATCTTTTTTTTTATTAAAAATCTGTATATGGATTAGAATAGAGGATTTTAAGGCACATAGCAAGTTGGCCCAATTGCGGTGCCTTCTTAAGGAAGTTTGGTGCCAATTATTCAGAACTAATTCAACGTGAGGCACGCAAAGCATCGGCCCTGGCCCAACTAAAGGACCGGCACAAAGTGTCATTACCATTACGAGGCTGTCACCCATACACACGAACACATAGAGAGAGAGAGAGAGAGAGAAACTAGAGTCGGAAAAGCCCACTCCCAGGCTGAAAGGCAGGCAAGTCGGTTGGACACTTTTCAGCACCCTCAACCCGCTCCCTATGCTCTCTCCAGGTTACGTCAGTCAAGTGTAGGTTTAGGCCAGGACAGCAGGCAGAGGGAAGGTGGACGGTAGACGGTGTAAGAGGAACGAGAGGGGCAACATAATTAAGCAAAAGTGCTTAGCTGTGCCGTATTAAAATGATTGCTCTTATAACTGCCAACTTGTATGCTGGCCTGGCCCATGGAATGAAAGGTGCCTCCATTTACATTGTACATACATTGTATATTGGTCAGTGGATGGGGATTTCGAATGTGGGTGTGGACGTTAGGGAGTTGGTTGGGGTTATAGTTATTTTTACCAGCGACCGTAAAGATTATAATTTGTTAAATATCATTAATTCAAACCTTTTTACGAGAAAATTATACAAATAAATCAGAATATTTCTTATTCCAAAAATAACGCTTTTTAAATAGTAATAAAATTTCAACTATTACTTAAAAACATCGTATAAATTTAATTTTAAATTTCAATCACGCAAATAAAAATATTATTTTTATTTTAATAAAATTTGAATGAACATACTAAGAAATACTAAGCAATTTATTATAATATTTAATAGTTTAAGTTTGTTTTGGGATTTTGTACAATCAAATTATATTTAAAATTTTTATTTTACTTAAGTAAAATATGAAAAATTATTATTACAAAAATAATTTGAAGTTTTAAAATATATACATTTTAAAATCATTTAATATTTTTTAATTATTTAGTTAAGCTAAATTTTTATAAAAATTGTCCATTCATTGAGGATATTGTTTTGAATTTTGATTTGTGGTTAACACTATACTACTTATTTGCCATTCCTGGTTGTTACTTACCATATGAGTTGGTCTTTGGAATCCGCATTTTTCACATCGCAGCTGAGCACAAGCGGCGTTCGAATTTTATAAAAAACCATTTTATGCTCCACATTGTCATATTTTGGCACCAACGAATCTGGCCCTGATGGGAAGAGAATTCAAAGAGAAATGACATTAGATTAGTGTTAATATTTACACAGAAAGTATGCATTAAATATTGTAAAAAAATTTATCGTAAAAAGGGGGAGGAAACAACGTTTACATAAATAAATGCTTAAACAAATATTTATGACTAAAAGTTATTATGCATATAAAAAAAAATGAACAAACAAGATAAAGATTATATGGTTTGAATATAGTATAAGACTGAGTAATACGCGAATATTGTAGATAAATTTGAGAAGCGAGCGCTTAATATATGAGAGGTTGTTGGGGGCGGGGCAGGGGGGTGGGGGCGGATATCGCAGGTAGTTTTGGTTTTTGTTTCGTTTTTGGGTTTGACAGAGAGAAATGAGCTGAGATGTCGCGATTTTCGTAGTACACTTTAATATTGGACTGCTCTACTTATTTAAGTAATAAAATAATATAAATAAATAATAAATGGCAACTTAAGAGGGCAACAAAGTTACACACAAAGTCTAGTAAATGCTTAAGATAATTGGATAATAAAAAACGTAGTGCAAAGAATATTGTATAATAATTTTTTTATTTATTTGAAAGTGTAACCCAAGACTAAAACTAAAACTAAAATTAAAATAAATGAATACAGCATACAATAATATTTTTTGGTGAATTTCGAATTTTTATTTTCTGCTATACATAGACACATGTATGGTATATAAATAATTTGTTTAGTGATAAGTATATTTGGTTTGTAATATGTATTTTTAAAACTTGGACTGAAATCAAATAAATTTCATTTACGCGGCATATAATTGTTACATTTATATGTTTTAATAAGTGATATGTATAATTAATTTAAGTAATTACAGTAATTAATTAATTTGTAGTTGTTTTTTTTTTAAATTAGCTGCAATTAAAATGGAGCAAATATCCAGGTCGATATCTAGATATCTAAATGCAGTAAGTATATGTAATATTTATCGATATTTAAATGCATAAGCAAAAACAAAGTTAAGCGAAAAGCGACAACTAAAGCTGACATCAACAGCGATAACTGTTAACCGATAACCTATAACCGCTAAGCTGTAGGCCACACAAATACTATCGCATTATGCATATTTGACATGGCTCAGAGGAGATAAAAAAGAGCAAGAGACCAATAAATATGATGTTTTGTCTCATGGTCATCGGGGGCAACAGAGCACGGCTTATCAGAAAAAGAAGAATAAAAAAATCAGTTTATCACCATTGTCAATTCGAAATTGCAATCGAATTTAATATGAGTCAACAAAATGGCTGCCAATCAATCAAATTGAAGAGAGTGTGTTCAAAAACAAAGGCAAACAACTAAAACATCGAAATAGAACTGAGAATAATAATAATGACAAGAGCAACAACGACAATGACAATGACAACAACAAGAACAACGACAACAGCAACTATAGCGACACATAAATAAAATCAAAAATTGTTACACATACATACAAAGATATAAAAGCGAGTAGACAAAGAAAATAACAAAAATAATTAGTCAAGCAATCACTAAAATTTAAACAGCAATAAATAAAGGCTAAACTTAACGTTTGGCTGTGTGTGTGCGTGTGTGTGTGTGTGTGTGTGTTTATCAAACTAGCTTACAAAAGGCGAATTGCCAGAACGTAACGTAACGTAACGTCACGTAACGTAAGGCATAATAAGCCAACAACACCAAAATAGACTATCGATGTGAAGTTTGAGCGATGAGGAGCGTGCTGTTGTTATCGATGTTGGATACGAGTTTGAGTAGCACAAAGAGAGAGTGTAAGGAGAGCGAGAAGGGACAGCGCGAGTACGAGCAAAAAAATAAAGCGAGAGCGAGACTTTGACAAAGTGATGCGACGATTATGTAAAGTGTAGTTTTAATTTAACAAAAAAGACAAGTGGACGACAACAGTCGAGCACGCTCGACAGTAGGATACCCTGAGTCCAGGTACTCTGTACTGAAAGTTCTTTTTCGACAGATTGTTCCTATGGCAGCTATATGATATAGGAAGCCGATCTGAACCAAATTTGGCCAGGACATCTAACACCAACTTAAATGCATATTCTATCAGTTTGGTTAAGATATCTCAACACGCAGAAAACTTCATCATACTAAAATTTGATTTTCGACTAAGATTCTCTATGGCAGCTATATGATATTTTGGTTCGATTTGAACCACATTTGGTCAGGATGTTTAACACCAGCCCATATGCATATTCTAAGATATCCCAACAAACAAAAACGTTTTCATTACTAAAACTTTATTTTCGACGTATCGTTCTTATGGCAGCTATATGATGTAGTGGTCCGATCCAAAAATAAAAACAAACTTGATCTGCCTATGGTATCCAGGTAGGTTCCTATCTACTTACCAAGTTTGAAGTCTCTAGCTCTTATGGACTCTGAGATCGACGCGTTCAAACAGACGGACGGACGGACGGACAGACAGACGGACATGGCTTAATCAACTCGGCTGTTGATCCTGAGCAAGAATATATATACTTTATAATGGGCTCAGGGTATACAAATTTTTGGTGAGTTGCTGTTGGGGGGAGGGGGTGGGACGTATGTGAAAACAAGAAAGACAACAACACAAGGGCAAGTGAAACTGACTGAAATGTTGATAAGAGAGTGTTTTGAGAGAGTATGAATGTATGTATGTATGTTTGTATGTTTGTATGTATGCTGGAGTATGTTAGTGTGTGTGTGTGAGTGCGTGGGTGTGTGTATGTGGCTCACCCTTTTTAATAGGCAAGAACGTCTTGGGCTGTTGCTGCATTAACCCGTTGTTGTTGTTGTTGTTGTTGCTGGTTGCAGGTGTAACGGTAACAGCGCCACCTAACGCTGGTGGTATAAACTGCGGTGAATACGACGTCTGATATTTGTCATTGCGATGCGAGGAATGCACTTGATGCGGTGGCTGCGGTGGCAGCGGCAGTTGATAAGCGTGTTGTTGTTGCAACTGTTGTTGCAACTGTTGCTGATGATGCCCACGATGATGAGTTGCTATTGAAGATGTATCTGTGACTATCGATAAATCTGTGTCTATCGCTGTGGCAGTGTCCGGTGCTCCTGCTGCTGTTACTACTGCTGTTGTTGTTGTTGTTGCATGCTGGCGATGATGTGGCAACGTTTGATTATACAGTTGAATTGTGGGCGGCTCTGGTGGCGCCACCGTATGCTCCATTAGACTAAAACGTGGTGGTGGAAAATCTGGTGGCGTTGCCGAATAAATCCGATGAATACCATTGCCAAGTGACGATGATGAAGATGAAGACGAAGATGTATGCCAAGGTGTGGTGAGATCATTATATTTGCTTGTCGGTGCGGGGGGAGCATAGCCAAAGACCATTCCATAATCCGACGATACATTGCCAAAGGCCGAGTTGGGATAATGTTGTTGTTGTTGCTTGTGCAACTTGTGCGATTGCTGTTGTTGTTGTTCCTTCCACGTATTGGTAAAGATCTCATTGGGCGAACTGGGAGTCATTTCATCAATTGTCTGATAGCCGCTTTCCGTGGAACTCGACTCCTTGCCGTGCACGTGCAACATGTGCGATCCGGTGGCATGTCGATGATTGTTGTTGCACTGATAGTGTCCCTCGTGCACCTTCAATGCATGTCGCACCTTCAGATGTGCCTCGATCTTGTGCTTCTCGCCTGCAGTTGTTGTTGTGGTGAGTGGTGAGTTGTGGTGTGGTCAATATTGCGACGACTTCTTCTCAAACATGATGGAGTTAATAAGGTGAATTTGTCTTTCTCTCATTTCAAAAGAGCGCATAACAATGTCATGGTGAAATTATATTATTAGTTCTCAATATAATTTCACCTTTATTAGGATATCTTTCCACTCAACTTGACATTTATTTGTGCTTCCCTTTCGATTCGTGAAACTTCACCTTTTTACATCCATCACGCTCTCTCTTTCTCTCAGCATACTCACCTTCAATGGCTGTCTCCGAGAGCGAGTACGAATGCTCGTCGTGTCCGTGACGCAAATTGTGACGAGTGATCGACTCGCCGTTCTTCATCCAGTGTATCTTCTCCGTTATGGGAATGACGCAAGTGATCTCAAAAGGTTGACCGATATTCACATTCTTATCGCCGTAATAAATCACTGGCTCTACGGCGTGTGCAAATTCTGACGATTCGTCGCTGTCGTTCGCTGTGTTTTTGTTACATATATATTTCCAGTTGATCACAGTTTTATAGCATATAGTATATAAAACACACACAGCAAAAAGATTACAACAATTTCGATTTAATTCATCAAATAACGAGAGAGAGATTAAGAGAATTGGGGTAACGTAGAGAGGGGGCGGGGTGGTGTGGCAGTGGTGAAAACCATAATCATTGAAATTAAGAAAACACATCAACAATTAACAATAAAAATGGCTTTGTGGCATTTTAATTAGTCTTTTACACTCTATAAAATATATATGGTTTCTAAATACGGATCGATCAAATCCGATCGACTTTTTGTGTAATTTGTTTTTTCTCGATCGATTAATTTGTTTTCTTTTTGTTGTTGATTTGTGTTTGGTTTTTTTTTATGTGATTCCAGTTATTGGAATATTTGATTTCAGCGCCAAGTTGCAAAAAATATATATATTGTATGTGTATGTAGATCAATTTATTAATACTAAATGTGTCGTAAATCTTGCTTAAATATACACACAGAAAACAAAGAGAAACAAAGTTAAAAAAATGAAGAAACCAATTAAAATAAATACAAAGATAAAAATAACATTAGATGACTTATGAATGTGATGCGATAATTGAACCCTGGACAAGTATATTATTAATATTATTTAATGTGCAATTAATGTCGGTTACTAAATACGTATATATTGATTTTAGTATATTGATTTAAAGTTATCGATAGTCTTAACAATCACACGCTGCACTCAAAACTACTCACAACAAATGCACATACAGTCAGTTAAGAAATTCTTTTGACAAAACACCAAATACACATATACATATTTCTTTAAATTCAATAATTCTAATTAATTTTTGTATATAATAAATCAGGAAAAAATAAAAATCATGAACAAAAATAATATACATATGTGCATAACTAATTTTGTCAAAATAATTACACGACTAACTGTGTGTGTGTGTGTATTTTGCTTATTATTAGCAATTAAAAGTGTATAATAATAGATTTTCCTTTAAGATCATTTCAAGTGTTATTTAATCATCCACTTAATACGTGACATTGCACAACACTGGACGCCAATTAATGTGACCAATCATATGCTTTGTGCATTTCTGACGCAACTTGTTCAATTTCCCCCCCAATCAAATTGATTACCATCAACTGACCATACACACATACAAACACACACACACATATATATATATATATATTTACGACATTGAGTAACAATGACGTCAACGATGTCCAGTTTTAACTGCATATTCTTGAACTTTATACATATGTACATATATGTATGTATGTATGCATGTGTGTGTGTGTAAATACTTGTGTCCAATGACCATGTGCCGCTTTATGATAACGACCCCAAATTTCTTATCAGCTGTTGGCTTATCAGAGGCGGTAACACGCAAGTACATTGAATAACAACAACTAAGCAAAGGCTAATATGGCAATAAATTTGTATATGATAACATACAAACACAATCTTATCAGTTGATTTAACGAGCCAACGGACATGCTTCTTATCACTGCATGTCAACACACTCAATGATTAGCCATATACAAATACACATCAAAAAAATGTGTGACTTCTCTTTTATTTGTTGAGCTGACAGCTTTATAGAAAATTAAGCGCAAAAAATAAAAGATTGCAGACAACAATTTCATTTACATACATTCACTCGCTACCCTCTTCTCTCTCCCTCGCTCCCACCTCCACTGGCTAACCAAAAATGCTCTTGTCACTTTGGACAGCGCGAACACACATAGAATACATTTTCACCATGTGTACATTAGTATGTACATATATATATGTGTATGTACAAACATACATAACATCGAGCATATTGCAGGCGAAAGCAGAAGACAACGAGCGCAGCTGAAAAAAAGTATTATAAATTTATACAACACAGACAGGCACACACACACACAGACATACACACGTGCGCGTAGCACACCTTAGCATTTTAGCAGCGCCTCTCACCACCCACCACACCACAATACACCACAGCACACCACACTACACTCTCTGTCCAACTGTCTCCTCTCTTCCATTCACTTGCTTCCTCTCTCTGACTTGTTATACACTTGCAAGCCTTAACCGTTTAACCGCTACAGCTGTTTGCTGCCGCTATTATTATTGTTGTTCTTGTTGTTGTCGGTGACAAGAAATTTATGGTTTATTGCTTGTTCATTTAGCATAGTTTTTGTCGCATTCCTTGTGCCAAATAAAAGCATGAGCACACAGAACAAAACGAGAAGTGAGCACAAAAAGCGCCAACTAAAACTTTATTTAATCAAATTTATGGGTGCCAGCAGCAGCAGCACATACACCTCTCTACACCACTCTCCTGCTCTCACCCCTCCTAACAGAAGCACTCGTGACATATTGCTATTGGCATTTGTCTGTGTGTGTATGTGTGCGTGTAAGTGCGATTGTGTATGTTAACGCTCATTACACTTTAATTTTTCGTTTTGTTTTTATTATTTTTTAATGAACGCATTGAGCTTTGAGGCACAGCATTGGCAACAAATAGCCACATTGTGATTGTTGTTGTTGTTGTTGCAGTGGAAAATGTTATAGCCAAAGGCAATTAAAATATTTATTTATTTACAACGAGAATTTTGAAAAAGCCGCAAAAAAGAAACAAAAAGTGCACTCATTTAGAGAATTTCAACAAGCAATAAGACAAAGAGAGAAAGGGAGAGAGAGAGAGACAGTGAGAAAAAAACATGGCAAAATTAATTAACACGAAAGAAAATTGATTGCGTCTATATTTTGGGATTGTCTATGTCCATGTGTGTGTGTGTGTGTGTGTGCTTGAGTGTGTGTGTTATACATTTAGCAGGCGTTGTGCACGTGAAAGCACACAGTTGAAGAGTCACAACGCGAGAGAGTTTAAGTGGCACTTAACATGGGCATCGCACACTTTATACCTCAAAAGGAAATTGACACAGGCACTCAAATTTGAGTTTTTGCTCAAAGCCTTTTTCTGCCAGCATCAGATGCACTGTTGTAATCGAGTTAAAAGATGACCAAAAAGCTCATTATTACTACCATTGTCCCTAGATGCACTCTCACTGATTCAATTTTCGCCCACAGCCCACAGTCTGTTGGCTTGATCAAACAGAGCTGAGCTTCGATTAACAATTTTTAAGCTCTGCTAAGTGACAGTGTGAGTGCAGCTCTTTTAAATTTTGGAATGATGTTAACTCAATGGGTGATGTTAACGAGACGTTAGACAGACCTTGGCCGAGGACGAAGAGCATTGTTACAAATTCCCAATATCCTCTTTACACTTTGGGTGCTCGACTAAAAATGACAGAAATGGAAATAAATTGAAAGCAAAATCAACATTGGCAGTTCAAGTGGCTGCCTGATTGATGCAAGTGTTTGACCAATTGAGCAAAAACAACAACTACACAGACACAGACACAAAAATCAATCGATCGATCGATCGGTCAGTGAACGGAGCATGTGAAATTAATTAAGTATTTTGCACGAAACATGCCAATTAAATGCTAAAACTCAAAGCAATTTCAATAATAACAATAAAGAGACAACAACAGACTGATGCAAAATAAATAACAAGTCAAATGTAAATGCAAACAAGGCGGGAGACAAACAACAGAGAGACAACAGACAACAGAGAGTGAGGGAGACAGAGTGCATTATGCACTTGACAGACCGCTGTTAATGGGGCGCTACAGCAACAACAAAAACAAAAGTGTCAACTAACCATTATCATTATCATGCTTATCATAATCAGACAGAGATTTATAAATACGTACATATATAAATATTTAAATACGCAACCGAGTTACTCGCTAACGCAAACAAAAGTGCTGAAAGAGGAGGAACAGAGGAGAAGGCAGAGCAAAGGCAAAAGCAACAGCTACGTAGACTGCTACGGCGACGGCGACTGCGACGCCAACTGCGACTGCGACGTCGAGTCATGTGTCTGGTCTGAGAGGAGCAGCATCATTTGTGCATGTGTTTGTGTTTCTTAAGCACATGTGTGCGTGCGAGTGTGTGTGCTTGTGATTTGCTGCTGTACATTGAAATAAAAAATTGTTTGTCTATTTTAAAATTAGCAAGAGCAACCAAAATGAAAATGACTAGGCGTCTGAGCGTTTGTGTCTCTCTCTCTCTCTCTTTCTCTGTCACTTTCTGTCTCACTCTGTGGCTCTCGCTCTTGCAGCGTATGTAGAAAAAGTTTTGCAGTTTTATACTCACAGCGAAACCAAAAGCAACAACAACAAATATACAAGAACTTGAAAAAATGTATTTGAATTAAATTTTGTTGGCTTTTTGGTTTTTGCTGGCAATACACATTAAAGATTTAAGCAAACAAACATTAACAAAACACTTGTTTAACGTTTTCAAGTATTTTGAAAGAAAGAACTAAAATCTCTAATTCGTGGGAATGGGAATAGGGGTGGCAGTGAGGATGGGAATGGGAATGGGGAGGGGATGTGTTGTGTACATAAATATTTAATTTGCCTTGCAGTTGTCTAATTAAACGAAATAAACATTAGCTAAATTTAATTTCCAGCTCTCAAGCGGTTAGAATTGCGCCAATGAAAAGGCGATACAGTTTGGCAGCCACTGTACAACACGATCTTAGGCAGTGTTGCCACAATAGATTCTTTATGCACTTTTCTATTTTTTAAGACAATTTTCTAGCTCTACAACAGTGTTTGAAGTCATCCATTTGAGGAGGAAAAAAATATAACCTTACACTCAAATAATTTAGTACTTCTTCTTCTTAATGACAATGAATAATATAGCAGAAACTTAATTTTAAAAATGATAAATATGATGAATTTTAAAGAGAGAATATTGAAAAGCAGAAAAAAATTAAAAACGTGTATGCTTAAAAACAAACACCGTATTCTTAAAAGATTTTTTCCAATTTTATTATAGTTTATAATGTTTCTTGGATCCACTAAGTACAATAATTAAATAAAAAAAAAAATATGCTTACATTTTGTCAGTGATCGACACATTTATGAAGAATTTTTAACACTAAGGAATTCATAATGAAATCTTTAGAAATTTGTCAAAAAACTTTTACTAAAAATGTCAAATAAAAAATTGACAAATAAACGTCTATTTTAGGCGTTTCTCAAAAGTTGGCAACACTGATCTCAGCACATGAAATACAAATTGAGCATCGATGGACAGCAACTGCCAAACGTCACTGTAGCACATTTCTGATCCAATAAATAATGCAGGGAAAACATGTCAGACAGTTTTGAATATTTCATTCGGCCTTCCTCCTCGTGCCAGACATTTATGTCAATTATTATTGGCTTCGTACAATTGAAACCAACGCAAATTGATTCGAAGAAAACTAAATGGACATATGTATGTATGTACATTGTACAATGTACATACAAACAAACATATTCAAATGGAAAATAAAAGGAGAAAAAAAAACGGCGGCATACAAGTTTATTACACCCTCTTTGCCACACAGTGCTTGCCATTTTATTTGTACACACACACACACACACATATACACACACACACGTGAACTCACACAAACAGCTTTACAGGAACTTTTGAACTTTGAAGCCGAGCAATTTCAAATTGTCAAAGTCAATGAAGCGATAAAGCTCTCTCTTCCTCTACCTCTTCCTCTTGCTCCTCCTCCTCCTCCTCGCATTTTTCCTTTTAATGTCTCTATTGCAAACGACAAAGAACTTATCGAAAAGCATTGAGGCCAATGCGATTGTAAAACAAAACGCGAGTGAGTGAGACAGATAAAGAGTGTTGAAATGTGCAGCAAGACAAAGGCGACAGAAAATTGATCGAACCAACGGTGTAACTCACTCTCTTTTACTCTCTCTCTCCCTCTCTCTCTCTCTCTCTCTCTCTTTTTACTTGACTGTAAATGGATACAAATGTATACATAGTTAGCTTTGAGTCAACAAGAAGTACAATAACAGGAACAAAGTGAAAATATTTAAGCAAAAATCCAATTCTCTCTGTCCGTCCGTGCCCGTTCCCCTTCACCATTAAGCAACATGCAGTGCGACTGATTGATTAAATGTTAAGGAGAAAGTGGAAGGGGGGAATCAGGCAGCTAGTGACGTTGGTGACGACTTTTAATTTGGCAGCGCTTTGTTTTTGTTTTTCGTACTTGGCGGCGGCTACTGATGAAAAGCTAAACATACAACAACAAAAGCGCTGGCAGACAGTCAGACGAATAATTCACATACACACATATATATTTATGTGTGTGTGTGTGTGTGTATAGACTGTCTGCAAGCACAGTGGGCCACACGCAATTGTCTTCAAGTGCAAAGAAAACTTGACATTTCAAAAACATAAAGTAAAAACAAAGAAAAGAATAAAAAGAAATATTCATACGCAAATGCTTTCAGTTCGCTTTTGTTGACAGAGAGACAGACAACGTATAGATACATATACATTTATTGTTCTCACGCAAAAATTTATTTATATTTATTTTTAAATATGTGAATATATATATATATATATGTATAACAAAAGCATACATATTTATACATATATACATATTCATCTCGTATTAGTGCCTGTCTGCTTCTAAATAGACGATGTGTAAACTTTTAGCTTTTGTCAGGTGCCTGCTAATAAAAGCGGCTGCAAAGAGAAACAGCGACAGTGAAAGAGAGAGAGAGAGAGAGAGATAGAAAGGGCCATGGTCACACGCAATAGATAAGAGTGAAAATACAAAAGTTGTTTCCCGTTTTGGATCCTCAGCTCCAACAATTTGTATAGTAAATTAGCATGAAAGCGCAGCAGAGTCATGCGAAAGGTGCAACTTACAGATACAGATACACTTCAATAGTGTGCGTGCATGTGTGTGTGTGTGTATCTGTGTGTATGCTCTGTTTAAGCAGCCGTTATATCTGGCACGACCGGAAACAAAGAGGCAACCTCTATAGCAAAATGTGCCACCATTCGAGTTGCAAGCAATGCAATCTGCAGCACATTCCCAACAATATGACCACGCCTCCACAACTGGGCGGCTTTTCTTTTACCGTGACGCGGCAACGACATTGAAAGGGAAATTACATTTCATGTTTATTGTCTTTTATAAAAATAATGCATTTCGCTGTAAGAAGAAAAACTAGACACCAAACAGATTCTTTATCTTTAAAGACAACTATTTAACATAATTCCTTTATATCTATAAATATATTTATATATTAAGAACAAAAATACTCGAGACTTTTAAATGATAATTAATTTCTTTGTGCTGAACAAAGCAATTGTGGTCATAATACTTATAAAGAAAATGGATTATACAATTGCATTTTTCTTTGTATTTTGCGATTAGTAACTTTTAAGTAAATAATGAATCCACTTGTTAGGCATTATTAATTATAAAAAGCAGACCGTTATAATGATAATTTTTTAATTATAATGCTATTGGCTGATATTTATAAAACAACAATTTAGTAAATCAAAAATAATCTTAATGGTTTTCAATTACTCTCGAAATTTTCCAAAAATATTATCTTAAATGAAAAATAAAATGAATTGAGGCTATTTAGTTATTGGATAGCCCACCAGATAAATAATGTTTTTTCCATTCATTCAGTTAATTATTTCAATTTGGTAATATTTTCACCAACTAATAACAATTATTTTGCCATCCCCAGTTTAGAGTAGTAGTAGTATAGCAATAGATAGATAGATATAGATATCAACACTATGAGGTTGCAATGAGTTTTGCTCCAGTGTGCAAGGCGTTCATTCGTTGTTTTTTGTGATGGGCGAGCCGAAATTTAAATATTTGACATTTATTAATGTAATGAAAATGCTGTTAAATAAACATGGCAAAAAGAAAACTGAACTGGTAAGCCCCAAAGCAAACACACACACACACACACATACATACACATACAACAGAACAATTCAGTAAGCATTTTGTTTTTTTGTTCTTGCTCAACACTATCGCGAAGTTCAAAAACCTGTGGGACACTCGGAAAAGACCTCGGGAAATGTGAAAATCCAGTTGCAGATAGAATACAATAAAGCTAAACAAAAATACCTTTCCGTTAGCCAACATAAACACCTGGACAACACGTGGTTTTGGTTTGCCTACGCAATTCGCTTTGAAGTAACGAGCAATAACAACAAATGAAACAACAACAACAGCAACAACTACTACAATAGGAATGCGAATACATTATTGTGCTGACCAGCTCGTAATTCATATAGTACACATATAATCTATTAAAATATCAATAGTTTTCCCCATCCCAAATACGTATCTATTATTTTACGTATTTTTATGTAAACAATTTAAGAAAGCATTGAAAATATTATGTGTACATTGAAAAAACACGAAATGAATAGAAAAGAAAAAGAAAGCTGACAAAATTTAAACAATAAAATTGATAATCGGCAGAGATTTAAATACTCCTGAAATACACCTGAAAAAAATGCAAGAGAACTGAATTATCCCAATACTGGCAAAGAGTAGAGTATCAAAAAACAGTGGGTATAAATATTTTCGTATAAACGATACTCCAATTCAAAACATTGTATAAACAAAATGTTGAATTTCCTAAAGAATACTAATAACATTGTATACAATAAAAACTTAGAATTGCATGAATTAAAACTAATTGTACATTATATATATTTGTACAGATTAGATAATGCTACTTGTAGAAAAAAATAAGAGGTTTGTCAATTAACTTGAGATTACTTTTATTGCGGCTCACGTTGACTTTCGGATTTAGAAATATTAAAACATGGAACATAATGAATACAAACCAAACCGACTAAGAGAAACCCTGCAAACAGGATCTTAGATACTCTATCGTATCGTATGCTACAAAAAGTAAAAAGTTAACTGAAGAAGATATTTTTTTAATTTATTTTTACTCGATCACTTTTGTACTGCATTTTTGTACATTCTTGTTCAAAGTAAATAATATTTCCTGGTACAGGGTAAAAATATCTTGATTATATATACGCCTGGAATGTGATAATCGCCGCATCGGACGATAAAAACAATGCATTGGTCAATAGATAGATGGCCTGAATAAATGTTGAAAGGATAGTATGCTTAGAATAATAAATAATTGAATACAGATATAGATATAGAAGGGGGCATCATGGATAAAAGCAAGGCAAAGGCTATAATAATATTGAGAATATTGACGGCCAAAACAGTTGCTATACGCGCAATGTAAACAATGATAGCCGGTCTAGAGAGTATTGAATATAGTGTACCTAGTTCAAGTACCGAGTACCGTCGAATCGATGAGTTAATATAAACAATTCAAATGGACCAATGCACAGATGGACGGACGGACGGAATTGGACCGGCTAAGACTAGAATCTCTTTCTATACCTGGCGACCGTGTAAATACCTAAAACTAAACAACATGTACAAAATTCATAAGATTTAAAATGAACTTAATATACTTATTGTTGCTGTTGTTGGTTTGTTCTGTTTTCTGTTTCTTTCCATTTTTTTTTTGCAATTGTGTGGAAAATTGAAAATCAAATGAGCGAGCAAAAAAATCATATATATATATATTTTATATATACATAAATATGTATGTGTATAGGTATATACCTATATAGAGGGAATGAAGGAAGCAAAAGGTAAAGAAGAAGAGCCAACATACAATGTCGACCAGTCCCAGTACGAAAACCCAACCAACAATATAAACTATAAAAAGCAACACAAAATATCGAAGCACAAGTACACTTAACTAAAGGCCAAAAAGATAGACAGTGAGACAGAGACAGAGAGAGTGTGAGAGAAAGAGATAGAGAATGACAACGAGAAAGAGAGAAGAGTGTGTGTAAAATAGAGATAGAGCACTCTGTGCAAGTGAGAGAGAGAAAGAATGTCGAACCTGCTGGTCTCAAGTGTGGAGGAGGAGGAGGAGAATGAATGGTGAGGAGGTGCGCTTTTACATTGTAAAAGAGAAAACAAAAAAAAAAGCAAAAGGAAAGTGTTCACTCAACGTGTGTGTTTCGCCTGCTGTGTGTGTGTGTGTGTGTGTGTGTATGTTATGCTATATATATATATATATATTGGTGTGTGTGTGTTAGTGGTAATATCCCAGCAGAACTTTGGATCATATAGTGACAACATATGTTTTTACTACACAAATCTTAAGAGGTACCTCATTCCGAATCTTTTTTAAGGAATTACAAAAACAAAGATAGTAACAAAACTTAAGGAAACCAAGGTAAGAATGAAAAAATTGAAAAAAAAGACTAGTTTCCGAACTCTCCAATTTTCGACAATTTTCGACTTTCCTACAGGAAATCTTTAAAAGCTAAAACACAGGTAAGTTTGTGTTTTCACTTTTCTTAAAGCATTTAATAAAATAATGTTTTCACGTTGGATTAAGACTAGCTATTAATTTTGGCAACATTTTAAAAACGTGCATATGTACAATCAAATCTTAACTAAGATTTAGGAATTTTGGCAAAAAATATTATAATTTATATAACTGATGAAGTTTTACAACAATTTCAAATATCTTCAAGACTATTTGACATAACCTTAAACGTGTAGAAGACTGTAGATTTCTGAAAGTTCTGCAAAAATTAGGGGAAAAAAATAAGAAAGGAATATTCTTAAGAAGTTTATCAGAACTCTTTGAAATACTCTTAAGAAATTTTATAAGAATAAAATAGTTCTCTGCTTTGAGAAACACAGCGAATTTCTGCAGAGTTCTCATTTTTAAAAGTTCTGCTGGGAATATAACACCAACAAGAACAAAAACAACAAATTATTTGAACTGGGCAAAGGCAAAAGTTTTCTTGTTGTTGTGGTTGTTGTTGTTGTTGTTGGCTCTGCACCGGGCAATTAGGGCGTTTTGCTGGTGAGGAAGGGGAGGGATTGTAAACCACATACTATCATTTTTTTTTCCTTTTTGTTATTGTTTGCAATTTCTGCTGCAGTTATATGTACACACACACACATTCACTCATAAAAAAATATGTTCCGTGTACATAGATACAAACATACAGATACATACATACGTAGATACATATATAATAATAATAATATTATAGAGCTTAAATATAAGGGGTAATTGCGATTTGTTTTGATTTTGTCTTTATCAATATAATTTGTATTAATATTATTATATTTTGTTTTTTTTTTTTTTGTTTAATAATAAATAATTGTATGTGTGTATTATTGTTGTTGTCAACTCACCAAATGATTGAGCATAAATCGCTAAAAATATCGAGAGGAATGAAAGAGCGCTAGTCAAGAATTTTGCCTCCATCTTTGGTATTGATCCGTATTGTTGTTGTTTCTGTTGGTTGTTGTTATTGTTGTAATTATTATTTTGCTGCTGTCACCGTTGTAGTTGTTGTTGTTGTTTTTTTTTTGTTGTCGTTTCAAATTGCTTGCATGTACATATTAAATTTGCATTTACTTTTTGTTGATTGATTAATTATTTTTGGTTGGTTGGTTGGTTTGATGTTGTTTTTGTTGCTTTATTATGTTTGTTGTTTTATTTTGTTTTGTACTTTACGATTAACTTACTATGTATATCATTATTAATATTAATTTATGTATAGGTTTATGCATACGATTTATTTATTTTTGTTTTCTTCTTTTTTTTTATTTCAAATATTTATGCTTAACATTAATTTGATATTAGTTGATGTTGGTTGTATTTGTGTTTTTTGTTATAACGATTCTTATCCTTCTATTTTTTTTTTAAACCAGCTCCAGCTTTTGTTCTTATTTCTTGTCGCTATTTTGCGTGTTTTGCAATAAAAGAAAAAGTGGAGAAAAATTATTTTAACAAACTATTTAAAATTTATTGTTTTTTCTTTGTTTTCTCTTCTTTTTTTTTGGCAATTTGTCTTTGGTTTTGTTTGTCTCGCACAGATTTCTGTTAGAATTTTTCAAATAAAATTTTATGCTTTTCGCACAAAATTTAAAAATACATAAATTCAACGAAATATCAAAAGAAAGCAAATCAACAAGAAGAAAGCCCGCGGCGTCTTCAAGTGCGTCGACAGAGAGAGAGAGAAAGAGAGAGTGGGAGCGAGAATGGGAAGAGAGGGCAGCTCAAGGATGTGAAGAATCATTCAACTGCATACATACATGTATGTATGTATGTAGCCACATAACATATACCATTTTATACAAATTCTTCGCTCATTGTCTCTCTCTCTTTTGTATTTGTCGTTTGTCAACGTCAACGTCAACGTCTGCGTTTTGTGCTGCACACGTGCTGCCAACGCAAAGGGAGATGCGGTGGGCGGTGAATGGACGCTGCACCTTTTGCTAATTTCTTATGTTTGGTCGCGTTTAACGAAACTTTTGACGTTATTCATTTTCATGCGTAACCAAAAGCTCTCTCTCTCTCTCTCTCTCCTCTCCTCACATGCACGCAGTCACACACATGCACTCACACACGCATGAAACGAGACTGGGGGTCGAAGAATTTTTGGCTCGCAAACCAAAAAAGAAATATGGCACATTGACGTTGACTGTCTGCCTGGGTTATTGAAATGCTCAAAATGCTCGCACTCTTAAAGAGCAAAACTCATATATACATACATATATAATATACATGTAGCTGAGTGTAATTGCTTTCTTTCTTTATCTATATTTTTCGATTTTACTATTTTACTTGTTTGTTTTTTTTTATGTACGTGCCTCGGAAAAACACAACACAATTTGGCGACTTATAAAAAATTGTCCATACGTACTGCTGGCCTGGTACTAGGCAACTCAACTATACAAAAACACACCAAACCGAAATGGCAAAAAACGGACACGGAACACAACAGAACGGAAAGGCAACGTAAACGTAAACGTAACGCAACGAATTCAGCGAGCAGACTGAACTAGACTCTGTGCAGCAACCGAGCGAGTAGGCAAAAGAGCAGAGTACAAAGCAACAACAACAACTATAGGCAGCGCTCGCTCGGCCAACGGTCGGCCAGCCAGCACAGGCAGTGGCTGAGGCAGCGACAGCGACGTCAACGTCGACGTCGTCATGGCTGACTGATAAAAGTGGTACGGATTTGTTATTAGCTCATTGTTTTTGCTGTTGCTTTGAGAGTCAAATTCGCTTATTCGTAGCAGATGACAGACGGCAAGAGCATCGTAATCGTTATCGTTATCAGCAGCAGCAGCAACTGCAGAGCAACAGCGGGAGTTTGTTTACCCCGTCGCGACGTGTATCCGTCAAAAGTTATACGCATATTTATATATGTATATATATACATATACTGCTCCATATGTATATATACTAGTATATACTAGTGTATAAATGTACATACATACATATATCGCATTAAGATAAAGACCTCATTGCAGTATTTTATACAAATAGACGATAGCGACAACGAAATACGTGAATCGTTCACGTATCGGCGGCCAATGGGCATACGTTGCGGTGGGATTGGCAAGCGGGTGGGTTGGAGAAGGGGAAGGCGGTTGCGGGTTGCGGTACTGATGAGCTGCCCAAAAGCGGTTTCAACATGATTTTTAGCTGGGCAGCTGCTAAGCTAATTTCGAAACAAAAGGCGCGCACTCATCGCGACGCGTCATGTAATATAATTTGTACTTATTTCTGTATTGTTGGCATTCATTTGCAGCGCTAAAAGAAAAATATACAAATCAGCTGAGCGCGATAGTTTCTACATCAGTCAGTGATGGCCGCATGTTATCGATTATGTTGTACTGAACTCGATATCGATTTGTGCGCCTTGGCACAGACTCTTATATGAATGTGCGTGTGTGTGTATGTTCCTTATATGAGAATATAACATTTTGATAAAGTTCTGCGTTTTATTGGCAAAGTTCGGACCACTTTTGAGACAAATTGCCTTTTAGCGCAGCATAACGTCATCGTATAGTCATGACTCAGTGTACCGGTCATCGTTTATTTACTGTACTCAAACACACACACACACACACATATACTGACATGCGAAAGTGAGAACAAAAACAAAGTTGACATAGTCTTGACATAGCGATGCTGTTTGACCTAAACACATTCATAATTATTAAGCTACAATTATAATATCTATGCATATGTGTGGAGTTAATTAAATTGATTGAGCTTTAAATGAATTTAAAAAAATACCGATTAAATTCACGCGCCGCCTACACACACACACATACACATATGTCAAGGCAGTGAGTCAAGACAGTATTTTGACGCTATTTTACTCGAAAGAAAATAATAAATATATTTTTTTTAAAACTAAACAAATAATTCTCGAGCTATTTTTAAAAATAAACTTAGCAAATACATATGTGAACTTTGCAGATGTGAAAACACATTTGTGACTAACTGTATATGAATCGGTTCTAAACTTGGCTGCCAGCTCTAAACTTCACACAAATGACTTTATATATGTGTGTGTGTGTGTCAAGCTGGATGACGTGATTGTCTCTCTGCGCCCGCATATGATTAAAACGGAAAACAAGATAAAACTCGTTGGAGCAAAGGAGCAGCGTATTCTTCCTCTTGTTGTTGTTGTTGATGATGATGCCTAAAGTAGAAGGCGGCATTAGGGGGTGTACATATATATATATATATAATATTTATGTGTGTGAAGAGGAAGGAGAAGGAGAAGAAGCAGAAGCAGCAAAATACGCATGACACTCCTTGCCGCTGCCGCACAAACACAAGCACAAGCACGCGACACACAGACACGAGGTCACTCACACACTCACACACACACATTCACACATAGGCCACCCGCACCGCCCTCGTTGTCATCACTCTCTGTGACTCAAAGAGCAATAGCAATTATTAGTTGATTTTCACAGCGACAGCGAACACAAGAATTAATTTGTGTGACCAGGAGTCAATATACTCAACAATTTCAAGTCACGAGATGGAAACCAACACACATACATACATACATATATAATTAGTATACTTGTATACTTGTATGAGTATTGAGTGCCAATATTCTAACGGGATTTTAAGCTAAATGCTCCCTCCTCATTTATTTTTTTTTTCTCTCCTTTCTTTTTCTTTCAGTTTTGCCGCGATGACGACAGCGTGCGCGACAGCAGCAGAAGCAGAGGCAGCGGCAGAAGCAGCGGCGTCGCCTTCGCCTTGCGCTTTTCAATAACATTTACATTTACACTTTGTACTATTTATGTAATAGTTTCTCAAACGCTGGCGAGTTTCATCTAACGAGATGCGGCCCACTCTGCATTGCACCTGGCCCCAGAAATTTTGCACAAGTTATATTATATATTTCACATTTTTTTTTTCTTTTCGCTGATCTTTTTCTATTTTTTTTTTGTTTTACTACAAAAACTCTACCAACACACACACACACACACACATATGCAAACGAAGCACGCACAAAGCACACACATTTCTATACATATATACATCGAGTCACGAAAATACGCGACACACTCAATGACGAAATTCGTCGGACAGCGTTGACAACTCTAGGTTCTAGCTCAAGCTCCTTTGCTTTCATGTACAATATATACATGTGCATGTGCGTGTGTGCGTGCTGGCATTTGCATGTATGAGTATTCTGCTGCTTTTCGTCATAATTTTTGCGTTGAGTTAGATTTTCAGCGTTACACTTGTTCACTGCACATTAATGTGCACAATTTGATTATTATTGCATTGGCACTGGTTTCTGCTGTACTCATTGCACTCTTTTGGAATTTACCTAGCACACAAAACACAAAAATTCGATTTTTTCCTCGCTGATATTTTCACGCGAATGACCTTACATCACACGCATACAATACACACACACACACATGCACATGCCTGAAAGAATGGGCATATATTGTTTGGCTAGGCTTGGTCACACTTGGCTATAAAATACCAAATTTCATGCAGCCCTGCACAACTATCGTTGTTCAACACTTAAGCGATATTTCGATAAGCGTAGCTGATTGCCCATCAAATCTGGATTTGTGTGTAAATTTAAATTTAACGCCTTACATTGAAATGAAAAATTAAAGATATTAATATTTTATAATACAATCAATTTAATTCGTTATCCAAACTTTACTCAATTGAAAGTTTTAGGAGTTCTGGATACTGTTGCCAACTTGGCTATTTAATAGCTAGCTCTAGCTTTTTAGCGTTTGAATACTTGAAAAATTTGATAATTTCTACTAGCCGGATATGCGGCTATTGTAAAAATATATTCATCAATGTTTTGGTATTAGTATTTTTAATAAAACTGTGCAAAAGTGCGCCCAAAAATAGCTATTTTTTAACTTAAGTGGGCAGCACTGGCTTTGGTCGAAGTTGATTGGCTTAGCTGTCGCTACATACCGATAGATGGCGGTAGCTGTCCGCCCATCGATATCTCTGCGCCGATAATAACAATTTGTAATATTTGAATTACTCTCATCGCATGCTCAAATTTAAATATCGATATGCCGATTTCAACAATGGCTTGCAATTGGAAGGGGTGTGGTGCGATAACTCAAGTCAGTTTCTGATTGCCCGTCACTAGCATAAGTCATCGCGTTGCGGGGTTTGTGTGTGTGTGTGTGTTTGCGCTGCTGATTTTGTGTTTCATTCATTTAAAAATTTAAGTTAAAACTTAGTTTTGTGTTGTCGCTTCGTTTATTACAAATAATGCAATCGACTTGCAGTGCATCATAAAGACAGTGAACAACGTGAAACAGGTAAGTGCAATTGTGACGACCCGCCCAAAATTGTTTGCTCAAATACCTGCGCTTAAATGCTTGCGTTGTTATTATGCTGATGCTGATGTTGTTGTTGCTGCCTGCACATGGGCGTTGACCGAAAAAAACATTGAAAACCCAAAGCTTACCACAGTGCCTACAAAATGAACTAGCTTAACTTTATTTAATATGTGAGCATTCAATTCATAAATCTATTGAAAATGCGTAATTTATGTGTAAAATGGCCACAGGCTAATTCCTGCGAAAAAAAAAACACATACAGTATGTCAATTAATTATTTGGACCAATAATATTAAAGTAAATATTTTTATTTAAATTGATTTAACAACTGTAATTTAATAGCAGATAGTTGATAAACAATTAAAGGTTTCTTTTGCCAACTAAGTCAAAACAATTACTTGAGCAACTGTAACGCTTCTACTGTCTTCTGTCGCATGCCACCTGCTGCCCAATTGGAAATGTGATGCACTCAAATTTCATAGCCATTTGGCGGCCCTTAACATTTTTATTTTATTTTATTTTTTTTTTTGTTTTTTCATTTTGCATATTGGAGTGTGTCCTCCAGGCACATTTCAATTGCACTTTTGCCCTCACATTTGCAACGGTCGTAAACTAATTAATGCTATATTAAAATGTATGCATGTATGTGTGCATACACTTGTACATGTGTGTGTGTGTGTGTGTGTGTGCGTCTGCATCAGTTGAAAAAGGGTGGATTACAATGTACATGTATGTATGTTGAGCTCTTTGAGCAGCGTTATTATTACAAGTTTGGGTTTCTCGTTTTGTTTTGTATTTGTTTTCACCTCGGCCAGCGACTTCTGCTGCTTCAGTGCGCAGGCAAAACACACATACACTTACACTCAGGTAACAGACACTATCTTCCATGTTGCGTGTTCTCTTGCATTGTGCCTTACCGGCAACAACTGCTCTTTCAAATGCTCTCCTTCCTTTCCCTCTGTCTTTCCCTCTTACTCTTGTTACTGTTCGCGATGCCCGTGGGTCAAGTGTGTATGTTTGTATGTATGTCTTCTGTCTAATTGTCCTCACTGCTCTCTCACCTATTCTGTCCGCTGTTCTTTTATGGTTGCCTACAGTCTAGGCATTGTCCTTGTTGCTTTTTTGAGGGGTGTCCTTTGTGATCGCGATAAGCGACTTTATGTATTTTTCCATTACATTATTAATACATTAATTCGTCAGTGTCAAAATTAAGCCGCAGCTTTTCTTTGCTTTTCCGCCTTTAGTCATAGCCAAATATTGGATGTATATCGATAGACTCTTATCGATCGGCGATTAGAATTATGAGATAATGGCACTTTTTCCATTTCTTCGTTGCCATTTAAATATTCTCTTTCTTTGACAAATTCTTGTCAGTGCTTTGTGCTAAAAACTATGTATAGAACTATTCCCAAACATATGGAGATTATGTCGTAAATAAAAGAGGCTTTTAAAAAACCTGAATGGAAACTGAAAAAGAGTCGCCTTAAATCGCTTTGGCACATATCCCATATCAAAGACTAATTGCGCGCCCACTTGAATGACATTTAACTTAAAATTTGACATAGTTTAAATGTGGCAAGTGTGTGTGTGTTGTGTGTGTATGTGTGGGGGTGTTGGGGTGTGTGCGTTAATATAGACAGACATCCAAATCCGTAGCATATAGCACGTTCATTGCTCCTGCCAGTGGGACTGCTATTAATAGTAACGTGCAGCGACCTCATTTAATACCCTTACTAGAGGGGTATACTTAATCAGGAATTAAACTCCTATATAATTCACTTGAGATCAGATCACAAATCAGATCTTACACAAATTGTATGTAAGAGATAGAGTAGAGGGATTGCTAAAAATGGTTAGGAAGTGTTTTAATATTCTGTTCCATTAGAAGATTCTTGGAAATGCTTAAATTAAATGTAAAAATTATTTTTATAAATTTGAAATTTAAATAAAGATAAAGAATTTATTAAATTTAAGAAAATTAAGACTATTTTACGATAAAAAATTTGAATTACTATATGGTTATTGTTAAGATAATTACAAATTCGTTTTATTTATATAATTCCAAGTTTTAAGATGAATTCCTAATTAAAATATAAATATTCTTAAATTCTATTGAGAGTATTTCCAATTCGTTGCTTTCATTTGAGGCCCTTTTCACATGTTAGTGGTTGATGTTGCACCATGTTTGTGGCAGGCTGCACAGCACGCGGAAAGCATTCGAGCAGACCAGACACTCTAGAACACAGACACAATTGTAGAACTACTGACAACACGCAACACAGTGCAACAGTGCAACAACATATTCCAACAATTTTTTATTTATAATTTACAAGCAGACAGACTTGAAAATTACTTGCTAATTGATTCACTTGTTTCACGCACTGATTGATTGACTTGATTCTTTCTTTATCTTTCAGCACATTTTGATGATGCAGCGTTTATTGTGGCACATGCTGCATGCGCTGCTGCTGCTGCAGACAGTTGCAGCACAAATCGATGGCAGCTATTACAATCCCCTACAACAACAACAACAACAACAACAACAGCAACAGCAGCAACAAACGTTGCTACCACAACAACCAACATCGCAATACGACATCAATTCACAATTTGGAGTCAATCAGAATCCAAATTTGAATCCGAATCTCAATAACAACAATCTCAACAATGTGAATAATCCGAATAATCCATTGTATCGCACTGATGGCATTGGAACTGGAGGATACAATGACTTGGGTAACCAGGATGATTACAATAAACGTCTGGGAAATGCTGGATATGACGACAGTGAACCAACTCTGGGACGTGGCAAGAGCTCGTATAATTTGAAGGGCACTTTTCTGGATACATTGCACAATCAAGAGCCAACCTATTTTATTGTCGCCTCACGCATGGTGCGTCCTGGTCTCATCTATCAGGTATCCGTGTCCATATTGCAGGCCAAATATCCCATCACAGTCCATGCGAGTATCTCATGTGATGGCGTCCAAATCAGCGGTGATTCCAAGGATGTCAAGGAGGGCGTTCCCGAAACTCTGCTCATGCGAATACCTCCAACGAGTGTAACCGGAGATTACAGGCTGCGTGTCGAGGGTTTCTATCAGGATGTCTTTGGCGGCGTCGCCTTTCTCAATGAGACGCGATTGGATTTCTCCCAACGCTCCATGACCATCTTTGTGCAAACGGATAAACCTCTGTATATGCAGGGTGAGACTGTGAGATTTAGAACGATCCCCATTACAACCGAACTCAAGGGATTCGACAATGCCATCGATGTTTATATGCTGGATCCAAATCGTCATATACTCAAGCGCTGGCTATCGAGGTATGTTCTAACAACATTACAAATCGTAGCAGTTACCGCTATAACTTATATTTTATATTCCAATCCGTAACTGTTATTTTTTAGCATTTCTTAAAAAATAACATGACTTTAATTGTGACCTTAAAATAATGATCTGAGCTTCTAAAATAAATTCAGTGATTAATTTTTTAAATTTAATAGAAGTTTTACAAAAAAAGTTTATTAATTCGCGGGGCAAGAAGAAGTGTATTTACACACTTTATTAATTGATAGGTTTCCCTGGAAACAGGATAAACTTATACTTTAATTATTTATTATAAAAATTAATGCCTATCTATTTTTAAAAAACTAATTTTAAAATTGGACTCAGTGATTTTTAATTTTTATTATTTCATAATATATTTTCTTTAGTTTACAAATAAATATCAACGAATATTTAGTATTTAAAAAATTTAATTCGTTAACTTCTTTCTCATTTCATTGCAGACAATCGAATTTGGGATCCGTTTCCTTGGAATACAAACTGTCAGATCAGCCGACATTTGGTGAATGGACGATACGTGTTATTGCCCAGGGTCAGCAGGAGGAGAGTCACTTTAGTGTGGAGGAATATTATCAGACGCGTTTCGAGGTGAATGTCACAATGCCAGCTTACTTCTTTACCACGGATCCGTTTATCTATGGACGTGTGATGGCCAACTTTACCAGCGGTCTGCCCGTGCGTGGCAATCTTACAATAAAGGCAACCATCAGGCCAATTGGTTACTTTAGCAACCAAGTGTTGAATGAAAAGTTCCGTTTGGGTCGATCGCCGTTGGAGCAACAGAATTTGTATGACGAACGTTTGCGCTATAATATTCCCAACCAGAATCCGCAACAGGGTTATAATATACCCGCCCAATTGCCACAGGATGGCGTTGATCTCTCACAGGATATATTGTATCGAAATCAGTTTGTGGTGGAACGTAGCTATCAATTTGATGAGGAGTGGCCATTTTGGGTGAAAAAACCCGAATACATTGACAACTACGATTCTTGGACGAGCAGCTATCGGAAATCCTTGCCATTCCTGCGCTATTTCAACGGCACCTTTGACTTCAAGTGGCCTCTACATGAACTGGAGGGTCTTGTGCCACGTTTGGCCAACTCGGAGATCCTTATTACAGCCACAGTGGGCGAGAAATTCTATGATGAGATCATCAGTGGTTATGCCGTGGCACGTGTCTACAATTCAAGTTTGCGTGTTGCATTCCTTGGGGAATCCCCGCAGGTTTTCAAACCCGCAATGCCATTCACCACTTATTTGGTTGTGGAATATCACGATGGTTCACCCATAAATCCCAATTTGTTGCGACAGGGACTCATGGAAGTCAGCGGTTTTGTGGAGAGTCGCAATGGTGGACGTCGTGATTGGCCCGTTCAGAGATTACACATGTCACAGCAGAGTGATGGCGTTTGGGAGGTGAAAATTGATATACGTAATGATTTGAATTTGGATGAGCGTCCGCAAAATCGGGATTTCCTCAATGGCATACAGAATATGCGTTTGCAGGCACATTTTATTGATCCACGTGGGGAACGCGTTCAAACCGAATTATTGCTCGTCTCGCATTATTCACCACGCAATCAACACATTAAGATAACAACGAGCACGGAACAGCCCGTGGTTGGAGAGTATATCATTTTCCATATACGCACGAATTTCTATCTCGAGGAATTCAACTATTTGATCATGTCCAAGGGTGTTATATTGATCAACGATCGGGAAACAATTATTGAAGGCATACGCACAATAGCCGTGGTCTTGAGCGCGGAGATGGCTCCAATGGCCACATTGGTGGTGTGGAAGATCACACAACAGGGTCAAGTGGTTGCCGATTCCCTTACCTTCCCAGTTAATGGCATCTCGAGGAATAATTTCACGGTTTACATAAATAATCGCAAGGCGCGCACCGGTGAGAAAGTTGAGGTGGCCATTTTTGGTGAGCCCGGCTCCTATGTGGGACTGTCGGGAATCGACAGCGCCTTCTACACGATGCAGGCGGGCAATGAGTTAACCTATGCCAAGATCATTACCAAAATGTCCAACTTTGATGAGCAAACAAATGGCACATATAAACACATTTGGTATTCCCATGAGGGTAATCCCGATCAGTTGGTCTACTTTCCAGCCTCTTCCTTTGGCATCGATGCCAATCGCACATTTGAGTATAGCGGATTGATTGTCTTCACGGATGGCTATGTTCCCCGTAGGCAGGAGAATTGTAATAGGACTTTGGGCTATGGTGAATGCCTGAGCGGACGCTGTTATCGTCTGGAGAAACATTGCGATGGTGCATTTGATTGCGATGATGGCACGGATGAGATTGGTTGTCATGTCCGCAACGATACGGAATTGTTGAACTATCGTAAATATCGCTTCAATCGCGTTTTACGGCATTACGAGAACGTTTGGCTGTGGAAGGATGTGAATATTGGACCACATGGTCGCTACATCTTCAATGTCGATGTGCCAGATCGTCCAGCGTATTGGATGGTGAGCGCTTTCAGTGTAAGTCCCTCTAAAGGATTTGGCATGCTTAACAAGGCCTTGGAATATGTTGGTGTCCAACCATTCTTCATCAATGTGGAAATGCCAATGGTTTGCCGGCAAGGTGAACAAGTGGGAATCCGTGTCACTGTGTTCAATTACATGACCATACCCATTGAGGCAACTGTGGTGCTGCACGGCAGTCCCAACTACAAATTTGTCCATGTCGAGGAGGATGGCATTGTGCGCTCTTATAATCCACGCACCAGCTTTGGCGAGCATCAATTCTTCATCTATCTGGATGCACAGGGAACTACAGTGGTTTATGTGCCTGTGGTGCCACAGCGTTTGGGCGACGTCGAGGTGACCTTGCATGTGGCAACTTTACTCGGAACAGACACCATCAAACGCACCCTCCACGTGGAGTCCGATGGTCTGCCCCAGTACAGGCATCAATCTGTGCTCTTGGATCTGTCGAATCGTGCCTATGTGCTGGAGTATATGCATGTGAATGTCACACAGACACCAGAGATACCCTATCAAGTGGACCGTTACTTTGTCTATGGTTCGAATCGTGCTCGAATCTCAGTTGTGGGTGACGTGGTCGGTCCCATCTTTCCCACGATGCCTGTGAATGCCAGTTCACTGCTCTACCTGCCCATGGAATCGGCTGAACAGAATGCTTTTAGCTTTGCTGCCAATTTATATACCATCATGTATATGCGTTTGATTAATCAACGTAACAAGACGCTGGAGAAGAATGCCTTCTATCACATGAACATTGGCTATCAACGGCAATTGAGTTTTATGCGCGGCGATGGTAGTTTCTCGTTGTTCCGTGCCGATTGGAACAATTCCGCTTCCTCCGTTTGGTTAACCAGCTACTGTCTGCGCATCTTCCAGGAGGCTTCCTTCTACGAGTGGGAGAACTTCATTTGGATCGATGCGACAATCATTGAGAAGAACATGCGTTGGCTCCTGCAGCATCAGACGCCAGAAGGTGCCTTTTATGAGGTCACCTGGTTGCCGGATCGTAAAATGAATCGCACGAATTCCGCCAGCTTTACGAATCTACGTAATCGCAACATTACCTTAACTTCGCATGTTCTCATCACACTGGCCACCGCCAAGGATTTGTCTGGTACGTTGGGCGCACGAGTGTCCCTGGCGACACAACGCGCCATTGCCTGGATCGAAAGGAATATGCAGTTCCTGGTGGACACACCGGAACCTTATGATGTCGCCATCACAGCTTATGCCTTGCAACTTTGTAACTCACCCATTGCGGAGCATGTCTTCAGCATTCTGCGGCGTCATGCACGCACTACTGGCGACTTTATGTATTGGGGCAATCAGGAGTTGCCGCAACCGCCACGTAAATTGGAAAATCAAAAGTGGTTCTCATTGCCGCGTTTGCCCTACGAATATGATTCCCTCAATATTGAGACTACAGCCTATGCATTGTTGGTTTATGTGGCACGTCGTGAGTTCTTTGTGGATCCCATTGTGCGTTGGTTGAACGCACAGCGTTTAAATGATGGCGGTTGGTCCTCCACCCAAGATACAAGCGCTGCTTTGAAAGCTCTGGTCGAGTACACGGTGCGTTCTCGCATTCGTGATGTTTCCTCGCTGAGCGTGGAGATTGAAGCCTCCTCTCAAGGCGGCAAGACACAAGAGCTCCACATCGATGACACTAATTTGGCTCGATTGCAAAGCATTGAGGTAAACAGTTTGTATAAATTGATAAGTAATTAATTAAACTAAAACTTAAATCTGTCTCTTATAGATTCCAGATGCTTGGGGCACCATCAAGGTGCAGGCCAAGGGCGCTGGTTATGCCATTCTGCAGATGCATGTTCAGTACAATGTCGACATTGAAAAGTTCCAGACAAAACCACCGGTGCCGGCATTTGGACTCCATACAAAGGCCATATTCCACGGCAGGAATCAGTCACATATCTCTTATGTGGCATGCCAAAAGTGAGTACTTTAAATATCATTAATTAATTTGTTAACGCTGCAAGTAAGAGACCCGACACCGAGACAGTTACCCGGATTGCAGCCTTCTAGCTTTTATCGCTTACCTGTTACTATAACTTAATTAAATCTTTATCAATCTCTGTAGCTGGGTCAACACACAGGAAGCGGAGCGCTCGGGCATGGCTGTGCTGGATGTGGCCATACCCACGGGCTATTGGATACAACAACAGAAACTGGATACGTATGTGCTGAGTAATCGTGTGCGCAATCTTCGACGTGCTCGCTATCTGGAACGCAAGATTGTCTTCTACTTTGATTATGTAAGTATAAAAATAAAAAGATAAACAAGGAATTTATTTAACACACATTCTGATTCTTTTCACAGCTTGATCAGGAGGACATCTGCGTCAACTTTACGATAGAACGCTGGTATCCAGTGGCCAATATGTCACGTTATTTGCCCGTGCGCATCTATGACTACTATGCGCCTGGTGAGTAACCAATACAATAATCATTCAAATATATTTTATCTAATGAATTTATCTGTTTCTTTCAGAGCGTTTTAACGAGTCCATCTTTGATGCCTTGCCCACATATCTGCTCAATATTTGTGAGGTTTGCGGCAGTTCACAATGTCCTTACTGTTCCATCTATAACATTGGCTGGCGTGCATCCTTGTCCGTCTGGCTGTTGTTCTTCAGTGTCTTCATTTATCTGCTGCGCAGTCGTACACATTTAGTGCTCAACACACTCCATATGTTTACCTAGAAAGTCGAATATCGAATGTAGTCCCTACACTAGCAGTCCAAAACCAAACAAAACATATTTAGCTTATTAATTTGAGTTCGATTTAGTGTTGTTTGAGTTTGAAAATTGAATTTTTAGTTGGTTTTTTTGTTCTACTTTTGTTTATATTTTTTTTTAAACAAAATTGCATTCCGTCCAAGTAAACTGACAGGCATCGAGTTCATTTTATTATTATAATTTTAAAAACGTAATCACATGTAAACATAATCTCGAAATGTACAAAACAGCAACCACCATTCGAGCGGACAAATTGGTTTTGTAATTTGCCCAGACTTCTACTATATCACTATGAAGAATCAAATATTATGTACACAAATTACACATATAACATGTAGATTATTTATAGCGTTCAGTTCATATATTATAAGTAATATTCATAGAAATATGTAACTCGTCATATGCCAGAACTAGAGTCTTTGCCTTATCTCCAATTTGAGGGCGCTACAAGTGCCGATTTAAAGTGAAAATTAATATGAATGAATGAATACAAACAAAAGTGTCTTATTAAAATCACAAATTGCCTTTATTAGATTTTAGAAATCGAAAGTGAATATACTTATATCATCGAAATAATTTTTGGTAAAAAGCATGCATATCAATTGAAATTTTTTATATACATATATTTAATCGGAATGTTTTTGTAAAAGATTATGATTATGATAACGTTGAAAGCGACCGTCCAATACGCATACACAACTTATGTTTAAATATCGCAACAAATGAATCTAATTAGTGTGTAAGTTTTATATGTATTTTGTATTCTTGACAAAACAGTTTAGATATTGCTTTTGTATAATACAACATAAATACTATATAGCCATGTACATGTAGCTAACGATTCTCGAATCCAAGTATTCCGTCCCTCCTTTATGGTATACAACTGAAATCTGTACGTTTTTTATGTAACGAAATAAACTAAAATAAATGAAATTAACAAAATTGTTTCATCCACATGAAATTTCAAAATAGATGTTTTACGACTTTTTTCAAGGGGTGGGAAGACTTAAGATAATTTCTGTACGAAATGTTGCGGACAAATTCTTTGGTAGTATTTCAGAAAAGGGTATGTAATTAAACAATACTGATTGTTGCATAAATAGTTAACAGTTTATTAATATTAAACATGATGCTTAGGTGGTCTTTGTCAATAGTTCGATAAATACTAGAAGCGCTTAACTATCCTTATTACATATTGTTATAAATATAAAGTTCACACATAAATTCTACGTTTTACGAAAACTAAGTAATATTGGGGAAATGGCCTCTAAGCAATCCATAATGTCCTTGCGGGATTTGGCACCGGTAAAGACGACCTTGCCGTTGACAAAGATGAGAAGCACTAGACGGGGTTTCACCATACGATAGATGAGTCCGGGAAACATTTCCGGCTCATATGAGCTAAATTGGCCGTGCACTTGATTCAGGTTTTCCAGGCGTATGGGAAAACGAAGATCCACCGTGGCCACAATGTTTTGCAGCTTATAGTCCACAAATTTGACGGGAAAGCCTAATTTCTGGATAATACGTGCAAACTTGCGTGATCCCAAATTTGCTTCCATTTCATTTCGTGCCCCAGTGCAGATAACTTTACCCGTGCGAAAGATGAGTGCTGTGCAACGTGGGGAATGCATCCGCATGATGACACCACGGAAACGCTTTGGCGAATACTCCGAGTTCCGGGTGCGTGAGTTGATGGTCTTCAGATCCAATTCACAATCCACGGAGAAAGTAGCCACGATGTTTCTGTCATTCAATAAAATTTAACAATTGTGTTTAATACATAATTCCTTAAGAAATGCAATCGTCTTCCACTTACTGTAATTTAATCTCATGTTGTGCATCCTTTGGTTCTATTAGAGCCGCCGGCTGCTGCGGCTGCAGAGCTGTGTGCGGATTGCTAGGCGGATTATTTGATGTCGACGCATTGGGATCTGGGTCGGCGATTTTAAAATGGAATTGCATTTTTTGTTTAATTCAATTCAAGTTGTTCCAACAAAATTAAATGCATCTGGAACAAGTTAAAGATAAATTAAACACGCGACCACTATTGCCAACTTTGCTATTTTATAGCTAGATCTCGCTATTTTTAGACTCCGTTTGCCAGAAAGATTTCAATATTGATATTAGCTTTAAATCTGGCTATTTTAAATATATTCAGCTATATATATTTTTGGTTAAACTGAGCAAAAGTGCCCACAATAACAAATTTAGATACTTTCCAGACAGAAAATCCCCAAACGAGCGATTTACATTTTTTTTAGGTTTTTAGCAATATTTAAGTTGGCTGTATTATAGCTATTTTGTATCTCAATTTTAGCTATTTTTCGAATGCTTTCCATCCAGGAACAGCTATTTGTTTCTCTAAAAAAGTTGGCAGCAGTGAACGCGATGCACAAAACAGTGTTGCTCTATTAAAGCAATGGAAAAATGTCTGTATTTGCCTACGCTAGAAATGGCAACAACAAAGTATGCCACGCATATTGTTATTGTTCAAAGTAAAACACAGTCTATATTTTTTGTACGATTTGTAATTTTATCTAATGCACTAGCTAAAAAAAATTACATATTTAATTTGCGTACATTTTGTTAAAACGTTTACCAACACTAACAGCTGTTTGTTATAGGTGTGTCAATCAACACTTAAAAATTATACGTATTTCATTTTTGCACCATACGTAAACAAAGAATACGCCACAACAAAAGTTCCGCTAAATCCAATACCAAAGCAAGCGCACCGCTGACAGTCGAAAAGCAATCCAAGTCAAAGAAGAAAAAGAAGAAGAACAAGAGAAGAAAAAGGGACGTCAAATCAGAGTTAAAAAAATGTCGGCGCACAGTGGAGGTACGGATTGGAATTCGGTTGTAAAACCACTTTTATCAAACCGTACAGGCGCTTTAAACAAAAATGAAATATCAAATTTAATAAAAGCGATTACCAGATGGTGAGTGCAAATCAAATAATTAGCTAAAAATTAAATTTAATAGCCAAATGGCGCAGTTGAAAATTTGCTTGCAAGGTGACTTGCAAAATTAAATATGGCGACCCGCAGTGACGAAACTTAATTCGCTTAAAACTTTGCATTAATCCTAATTTTAACAATTGAATCTTTCTAGTGAACATGATTTTTTCGACGATGAAAGTAATTACACACAATTTTACACCGCATTTGCGGCTCTGGCGGCCGATAAGCTTATGCAAATCAAGTCAAGTAAGTGTATAACCTCCCCCCTCCTTCTACCACCCGTAATGATTTTTTCACACCGCAACAAGCAAATTTTGCTTGAGAATTGCATTTTAACGCATGACTCACGCATTTTGCTTTTATTTTTATACATTCGTACTTAGCTATTGTGCTTTGTCTATTTTTTCAGTATGCCAGACGCAAATTTCACAATTGCACGATGCCAGCGCAGTCCTCATACGTTTCATACTCTTCAGATTGCCCAAGGTGTCTGTTTATGAAATCAAATGGCTGCTTGTCGCACTTAAAATGCTGTGCGAGGGTCGGGAGAATGCCGCCTCGGGATCAGGATCCACACAGTTTGACTACAACGGCGTAGCTGCTGTTCTAAAGAGTGCAAAACATCCAGAGTCTAATAGTAAAAGTAGCCTCAGTAGCAGCAGCGGTAACAGCAGCGGGGTAGGGAGCGGTGCTGGCACGGAAAAGGATTCACCCAAGTCGGAGATCAAGCGATCACGCTCCGATCTGTCCACGGTGATACTACAGCAGTTGCTGGCACCATTAGAGCCCGGCAAAATGACTTGGGTGCCATTAAGCGAGGAAATCAGCGATTGTACAGTAAGTATCAAATATTGTTTGCATTCAGGTCATCAACAGGATAATACAAATTATATAAATATATATAGAAGTCGTGCTCCGTATAGAAAATAAAATAATGATGCAAAATTAAGTCGTATTTTTAAGTTGCATTTTCTAGAAAAATTGTAATCATAATTAAAGATTATTTTCCTTCTCCAAAATTTAAAATACTGATTAAATAATTTTTCTTTTACCAACTCGCCACTCTATTTTAGGAGCAACTGCTTGCAGCCAATGTCGAGTACTTTCAGGAACAAAACGGCGTGGACACGCTGCTAGATGTGGGCGTCCTTTTGCCAATACTAAACCGTTATCGCTCCAAATACGAGGAAACAATTGTAGGCGGCAAGACGCTGTATCTGCCGCTAACCCAAGTGGAGGCCAGCACCGTCAAATCGGCCATGACGCACATGCTGACTGACCTCTCTATACTTGGACAAGCGCACTCGCTTATTGCACTGCAGCCTTTAACACCAAGTCGCATTGAGAAGTTGTCAAAGTGTGGAATTGCAGCGTTATACAATGCTGTGCTGACCTCCATTGCAGCCAGTGTGCTGAGCATGTGCCAGGTGAGCAGTGGATCACAGAAACAACAGCCGGCAGCGGCATCCACAAGCCAGGGAAGTGGTGGCGGCAGCAGCAGTGTTCAGGCGAGCAGCAAAGATCACGATGACTTTGAGGAACAGGCCTGCACCATTGTGAACAAGGCACTGGAGATTTACACAAGCATTGGAGATATGTTCAAGGCATCGGCACGCATGCATGTCTATCAGAATCATTTGTGCTATGGCTCCTGGCTGCTCATAAGCGGTATACAGGGTGCCATGGGCGCCTCTGGAAGCAGTACAGCAGCTGGCAAATCAACAGGAACATCAAGTGAAACAACTGCGACGCCCAGTACGCCCATAGCACGGGTTAATCTTTTCAAAGTTCAACAAGGATTTGGTGAATTAAATGCAGCCATTGCCAATCATAGCATTAAATTGCTCTCGGAACTTATTGATGACTTGAAAATTGAATCGGCATGTGGTTCTTCATCAGGCAGTGGCAACTGCTTGGATGTGGAGCCCGCACAATTTGACATACTCCAGAATTATAGTGCGTTACAGCGTATTGTGCGTGTGTTGAATACAGCGACACTGCATCAACTATTCACCTTCTTGGCAACCGTTGCCTACAGGAAGGCATGCACACTAAAGCGAGCCAATACCAAAGATCGCACCGAGTGCGAGCCTATTAGTTACTCGGACTCTACAACCTACTTTAATGATTCACTCTCCTGTTCGGACAACTCTGAGGAGGATGACAGTGAGAGCTATCTGGGACATTGGTTTAAGGAAACTCTTTCGCCCGAAACCCAAGATGATAATGCAAATACCTGCACGCAGGAGCGTAATGGAGATCAGAAATCTGCACTGGTGCCCAAACTTGATGAACCACATGAATATCTTGATCTGGCCGCAGATATTTTCTGTTTTCTCGATCAATTTCTGGCCAATCGGCATGCGTATATGCAGCGCTATGTGAAGGCGGGCGTCAGTGATCAACAGATGCTGCTCATGGCCAACATTATTAAAGACTTTGATCGCGATGTCATGCGCCAAGAAGGAGGAAGCGGCGGCGGTGGTGCAGGCGGAGAGGCAAGCTGCTCAAATTGGCAAACAGCCATGATACGTTTCTCTGGGGCTGCCGGACGTTATATACACAATTTGATCTCGACATCGCTGCTTTCGGAGCAACTGCAATCGAATCTCTTGCAGCATTTGTCCATCTCACCTTGGTCAACAGATACCAACAGTTGGCCACTTCAGGTATATCCGAGCACGCTTTCAGTGCTCGTGCAGATTCTACTCCTCAAGCCGACACAGGAAAAGGAGGCTGCCTGCTTGTCCGTCTGGCATCGACTCATCAACACACTCGTTGAGGGTGTCTGTTCGGCGAGCAGTGCCAGCGATTCCGACTATGAGGATCTTAATATTGAGCATGCTCAACTGCTGCTTTTCCTTTTTCATTCGCTGAATCTAATGCAAAAGAAATCAATATTACTTCTAACTGCCGGTGGAGTTATACGCTGTGCCGACGTCTGTCGCGGCATCAGCTCGGATCGCACAGTGCGCAACAGTCAAATGATGTTGCTCTCTCGCCTGCTGCTCTTCTTGGAGTATCTAATGAAGCATCTGTACAATGCGCCACCAGAGTTGCTCGATCAAGTGCGCTGGAATCTGTTTAGTGTTAGCAGCATGCCCGATACGCAAAAGATTACAGATCTACTCAACAGTCGCACCAAACTGACATCCTATTGTCGACAGGACATTGAAGAGAAGTTCCGCAAGTCACCAGCCGGGGATTATAATTCAAGTAAGTAAATTAATTAAAGAGTAGATGCTTTACATTTTTGCATTTCGCTACCATTTGATTTTTATCCACTCGACTGTCGCCTTTAACATAAGTTTAATAACAATTTGTATTATTATATTTGCAGGCATTCGACCCACCTTTTATTCGCTGGTCAGCACCGACCCAACAAAACCTCACTGGTCCCAGGAGTTTAAACTGGACGGTTTGGCCTGGAATTTTATTCTATGTACGCCCGATAAGCTTAAATATCCGTTGCTAGTGGATGCACTGATTGACATACTGGCCATTACTGATATGTCTGCACATGCCCGGGATAAGGACAACCTGCATAAACTTTGTGCAATGCAATATTGCTTTAGTGTAGCCTGGAAGCTGCTTTTGGGGTTGCCTCCATCCACATCGCATGTAGAGTCACTGAAAAGTGAGCGTGCACCCAATTTGCATTCGCTTATTTGGAGCATACGTTGTCCGTTGGAAAGCTCACATTACCTGGTGGTCAACAGTCTCATCAAGCAGGGCATGTACACTCAGTACGCTGAATCGTTGTGGGGTCAGGTTGGAGATCGTGCTGCGGACATACGTTACAGTCTGAAGCAGACATCTTTGGGAGTGGAGGCTTTCAACAAGCAACTGAGTAAAGGTAAGAAAATTAAAAGTAAATTCCAAAAATTTTTTTTTTGTGTAAACAATGATAAATATGTTAAAACTAAAATGCGTAGTTACCAATTAGCAAGAATAAAATCGGGTATTAGAAAAAGTTAATTGGGGACAATAGATTTGGAGTTTAAGAAGACCAATAAGGGAGAAAACCCGAATCATATTAGAATACATGTAATTAACAATTTTTAATCGGATAAAAAAAATTGGCAAGTCAATAATTAAAATAGAACAAAAAATACCAAAATACTGACAATTCATTATTTAAATGAATATCGTATTAGAATTTTCTAGTTGCTACTTTTATGATTTTCGGTTTTTCTAATATTTTATTCCAAGTTTATCATTAGTATTCATTGGATAATACCATATAATTAAGAAAATATCTTTATAGCTTCTACAAATCCACGCTTGTCTGATCTGATCCTGTTTGATGCTCTGGTTGCCCATATGCAGGCTGTTGCCTGGGCTGATAAGGAAGGCTTTAAACTGCAGCGCAAGGAGAGCGACAGCGATAGCCTCACATCCGAGAGTCGTGAGCGTGAGCGTGAGAGCTCAAGTACCGCCAATGATGCAGAGGTATATTCCTCTAGTGAATCAATTGATGATCAGCAATCAAAATTAACAGAGGATAGCATTCTCACGCCTGGAGAGCTCTTGGAGCGCACGCAACTGAGCAACGAGCTGCTACTCAAACTAATGGATTCTTATACTTTACTTTCCAACATAGTGCGTGGACAGATGTTGAAGCAATTGTCGAGCACAACGCCGGAACAGGCCTTAAATCTGATTGTTCCCGTTGTGAGTGACAAGCCGGCTATAATGTTGGAGCTGCATGCCGCTTTCCTCAAGTTGTTGCCCAACGAGGATAAACAGTTGATAGCCAACGAGTGGCCCAAGTGTCTGCTGGTCAACGATGATGCCTTCAATGGCAAACAGCATCCCGTAGAGCCGTATACACTCAATGTTATAGACGCCCACATTACCGAGTTGACTAAATCTACGACATATACAACATTGCACACGTTGAAGCATTGCTTAAAGACAATATTGCATCTCCTGGAGCTTCTGTTGCCATTCTGCACTGCTGTTGGCGTAGAGACGCAACTGAAGCCACTGCTGATTGCCTCCATGATGGATATGCGTACGGACTATCTACAGAGTCAGAGCGAGCAGTGTCTGAGGGAGATTCTACATGGACTCACTAATGAGGCGCATAAGCAGCTGCTCTTTGAGCACATGATTGGACACTGTTATCACATGTTGATTGACTTTGCCGCAGAATTGAAGCAGCCATCAACTGTCGCTACCGGAGATCAGGAGCAGCGTGCCCTATTCAACGAATCAATGCTCTTTGCGGTGCTCAAGACCATGACTAAGATGCTGGACGTGCCCACAGCTGTGCAGGCTATGCGTCAGTTCTTCAAGGAGCAACGTGCAGGAAGTTTAACTACCTTGTTATTGTCCTTCACTGGAACCACGTTGCCATTGAGTTACGCCCGTAAAATGCTGCAGTTTGTAGAGCGTTTATTTGAGCAATCAGCACAGCCGGATGCGCACTTCCAGCATGAGGAGCTGGTGGAATGCTTTGCTGAACTGGGCAGCGTGGATGTGGCACGTTTGAAGCTCTGGCTGGCACACATCATCTATGGACCTAATGTGGTCGGTGCTGCAGCCAACAACAGCAGCTGTGAGGCATCCTGCAAGCTGCTGACCAGCGTCATGCAACCCTCGAGCAGCTCTAGCAGCAATGCACAGACGCCAACCAATATGGCCACCGTTTCAGCCATGCCCAGCATCTCGGATCAGTTGGATGCCATGGACATTGACTATGATTGTGGTGGAGCGGGAAATGCAGCACCAAATACATCACAGATCTTGAGTCTCTGGCAAGCGGCAAATCAGCCCAACAATCAATCGGAAGATTCATCGCAAGCGTGTGATCAACAGAATGGGAACACCCATCGAAATGGCGCCTTGTTGTTGAGTTTTATCAAATCGCTGGTGCGGGATCAACCAGCGGCTGCACAACTGGCTCCTCCACTCTTCCAAGCGCTTTTGCAGCTGGGACAAACGTTGATAACGCCACCACAGGATGGCTGTGACTTCGCCGATGTACTGCAGATTATGATTACGCTGGCGGATGCTGCGCCAGCACGTGGTCATGTGGCGTTGTTCAATACGACGTTGCTTTGGCTGGAGCTGGCGAAGTTGCAGTTGCCGGATAAGCAGCTGAAGCATGCGGAGAATGTGAGTGCATTGCTGAGATATCTCAGTGAATTGTTGCAGGGAATAGGTTACCGAGGAAGTCGTCAGCATATGCCACCTTGGGATGATGAATTGCAGTTAGACATTGATGAGCTATTCGATGAACTGGCAGATGAGCAGCAGGAACAGGATTCGCTGCTGGATGACTCTGATGAAGATACGCTGAATAATAAACTCTGCACCTTCTCGCAAACCCAAAAGGAGTTTATGAACCAACATTGGTACCACTGTCACACCTGTAATATGATCAACACCGTCGGAGTTTGCTCTGTTTGTGCTCGCGTTTGTCACAAGGGACACGATGTGAGCTATGCCAAGTATGGCAACTTCTTTTGCGATTGTGGCGCCAAGGAAGATGGCTCCTGTCAGGCGTTGAGTCGTCGTTTGGCCACCAGCGGCTGTGATGCCCGGGATGGTTATGTTTCTGCTCACATGAGTCTGCTGGCGGCTGGCAAGAAGCGTCAATCGCCGCCCACACAGATACGCAAGGATTCGTTGAGCAATGAACGCATTGCATTGCTTGGTAAACTGCTGGAACCGCATCGTGATGCACTGCAGCATCCAGATCAATGGCTGCTCGTCGTACGCTGCATACTCGAGTATTTCGATGTGCTGCTGCCTTCAATTCGGGAGAATTGCACTCTGTACTCCATTGTGGGGTGTCACAACCGTGCAACGGCGGCTCTGGAGCGTCTGCATCAACTGGATCAGAGTTTCCAGCTGACGGATCAACTAATGTTTGCCACATTGGGTTCCCAGGAGGGGGCCTTTGAGAATGTACGCATGAATTACTCGGGAGATCAGGGACAAACGATCAAGCATCTCATATCCACGGGTGTTGTGCGACGCGTGGCCTTTTGTTGTCTATCATCGCCTCATGGACGACGCCAACAGCTGGCCGTGTCCCATGAGAAGGGCAAGGTGACGATCCTGCAGCTCTCGGCGCTTCTGAAACAGGCGGATGCCTCCAAACGTAAATTGACACTCACTCAACTAAGTTCCGCGCCAATTGCCTGCACGGTACTATCCCTGGCCGCGAATCCTTGCAACGAGGATTGCCTAGCCGTCTGCGGGCTGAAGGAATGCCATGTGCTGACCTTCTCCAGCAGCGGGTGCACCAATGAACACATTGTGGTCACTCCACAGCTGGACAACGGCAATTACATCAAGAAGGCCGTGTGGCTACCAGGATCACAGACATTGCTCGCCCTGGTCACCTCTGATTATGTAAAGATCTACGATCTGGCTGTGGATGCATATAGTCCAAAGTATTATTATCTTGTGGCTGTGGGTAAAATACGTGACTGCACGTTCATGTACCAGGAGGGATCCTATTATATGCTCACATTTGCCAGCAGTGGTTACATTTACTATCAGACGCTGGACGAGCAGAGTCTGGCCGTGCATGGAGATTTCTACGTGACAAATACGCTGGAACTGAGTCATCATCATATTAAGGACGTCAATGGTCAAGTGGGATGTGGTGGTGTCTCCATTTACTACTCCCATGCATTGCAATTGCTCTTCTATAGTTACGCCTCTGGACGCAGCTTTGTGTCGCCGTTGACGAATGTCAATCAGGGAGTGAAGGGCATCTATCATCTGGACACCAATTCTGCGAGCAAATCTTCATCGAAGGGCCCACTACAGCCGCTGGTGCAATGGACCGAAGTTGCTGGACATCCTGGTCTCATTTATGCCAACATGCAGACTTCGAATAATCCAATTATATTGATGCTCACACCAGAGCTAATTTACATGCAGGAAATTAAGGCACAATCCGCCAAGTCACGGATTATGGATGTTGTGGGCATACGTCATTCCGTTGCGGGCACGGAGAAGACTACGTTGTTGTTGCTTTGCGAGGATGGCAGTCTGCGCATCTTCTCTGCTCAGCCGGAGCACACGAGCTTCTGGTTGTCACCACGTGTCCAACCGCTGGGCAATCAACTCTACTCCGCCACCTTGTTGGCTAAAAGTGGCAGCACTTTATCGGCCACAAGTCCCAAATCGACTAAACCCAACAAGCTGCCACGCAAATCGGCGGGTCAACAGAAACAATTGACATCGGGTGGTGTGCCTGTGTTTCCCATTGATTTCTTTGAGCATTGCAATATGTTGGCGGATGTGGAATTTGGTGGCAACGATCTGTTGCAGATCTACAACAAGCAGAAGCTTAAGACGCGTCTCTTCTCCACTGGTATGTTTGTGGCAAGCACGCGCGCTAATGGATTCACCCTCGAAGTGCTCAACAATGATCCCAATGTGGTAATGGTCGGCATACGTGTGCTTCTGGGCACCCAAGACACCCAACGTGCTCCACAATCGGTGAGCATCTTGGGACGCACAATCCCTACGCCTGTGAGACGGGCACGATGGTTTGACATCCCGTTGACCCGTGAAGAGATGCTCCAGTCGGATAAGTTGCTGAAGGTTTGCTTTGCCAAGTCACAGGATCCGGAACATGTTACGCTTCTTGATTGTATTGAGGTGTATGGAAAGTCCAAGGAACTTGTGGGCTGGCCCGATGACAGTGAGGAATTGCCGCCTACAGCGGGTGGTGCGGTTGCAAATGGTACAACCCCTGCGATTGCCACACCGGCAAGTGCTGCCAACTTTGGTGAGGGATTCAATTGCATTACACAACTGGATCGCATGTGCACACATCTTCTCGAGGTGCTCGACTGTGCACTGCATCTGCTGGGCAATGGAGGCGCCGTCGCGGCTGCAATGCGTCAAAAGGCTGTAAAGACAGCCAGTCAACTCTTACTGCTGCCCACACCGAATCCTGTCCAGACTCAGGCACGCTACGTGCTAGCGACGCTCTATGGCAGTCGCAACTCTTATCATGGCTATAAGGATGGAGTCCTGTTGCAATTTGTGCACAACGAATTGCAGGCAATGCAACCGAAGCTCACTCAGTTGGATACACTCCAGGACATTGATCCGGAGTCCTTTTATCGACTTATACTCCTTGTGCGCGGTATAGCCAATGCGCGTCCTCAATCGCTGGCCAAGATTTGCGCCGAATGCAGTTATGATATTGTACCCGCATTGATGTCTATCGTTCTGGAGCTACACAAGGTGACACCTGCCTTGGATGAGCCCACAAATATTGTGAGACGTGGTCTCTGCCAGGCAGAGACTATTGTCCATTGCCTCGTTGAGATTATGTATGGATTTGCTTTGGCCGATGCCAGTCAAGTGGGACGGATGACCAAGTACTTTATTGAGCTGCTCAAGCACGATGCTAGCGTAATTAGCCATAGTGCCAAGGAGGCGCTCATCCTTCTGCTTAGTCCACGCCTGAAGCGTCGCAAGGTTGCCATTGTGACTACGCCTCCCGCCTGTTCCACGCCCACACCCTCGACTTCGGCTATCAGCAGCAGCAATTTGAGCGCTTTGCAAGGAGCTGCCTCTCAAGCGGCCAGCGATATTATTGAGGAGGCTGCAGCAGCGGCTGTGGATGCGGCCGCCAATGCTGGAGCAGATCCAAATGCTCTGATGGAGGCGGATGCTTTGAACGTTGGCCAACAACAGCGACAGATGCTCAACCTGGAGGCCTTTATGGGCGGCGGTTTTCCACGTTTGCTGGGATTGCCTGAAGATGCCGATGATGAGGCGATCATGGACATTGCAATTGCACTTAGTTTGCAACAACATAGTGGGGATGCCAATACATTGCAATCGTTACAGCAAGGATTGGCCAATTTACAGGGTATACGCCTTGCAGCGGCAGCAGCAGCCACAGCTGCGGTTAGTGGCGATACAGCCGGTTCGGATGATGATGAGGGTTCCAACGTGGCCACCGATGGCTCCACGTTGCGCACTTCGCCAGCTGAACCGGCGGGAAGTGGTGGCTCAGAGAGTGGAGGCAGCGGTGTCGAAAGCATTGGCGGCACCTCGGCTCGCAGCAGCAATTTTGGAGATCATGCGAATGCTTCGCCGCCACGCCAGAGCAAGGATCAGGAACAGGATCAAGAGCAGCCAGGCACAAGTGGTAGCTGTGTGGCAGCTCTCAGTGCTATGAGCAGCAGCGAGGATAACGAAATTAACGAGGACGAGAAGCTCAGCAAATTGCATGACCTAAGGTAAAAACTGCAATAGCATTTTCACTCCTTGTCGGTTTAGTTAATTCTCAAATCCCTTATAGAATCGCCGTGCTGGAGAGCATTATCGAGCACTTGGGCACTTTTGATCTGTGCAATGGATTGCAGGCCATACCCCTAATCCAAGTGATCCTGATGCTGACTACAGATCTTAACGGCAACAATGAGCGGGATCAGCAAGTGTTGCAGGAGCTGCTTGCTGCACTGGTGGCGTACGTGGAAATTGGCAAACGTGGAGCAGCCACTAAGGTAAGTTACTCGTTTTAAAAATAAAACCAAAAAAAGCAAGGAATCTTAACAATTCTAATTTTAAAATTTTAATTGTTGATATTTCAGATGGAAACTAAATGTCCTGGCAATGAGGTGCGTCTGGCATTGCTCTCACTCTTTGGCGTGATGATGGGCAAAACCAAATCCAAGCAGACTGGAACCACATCGCCACCGCATCAATTCAAGGATAACAGCTCGTTTGTGGCGAGCACCACAGCAAATGTGCTAAGCAAAAGCGGCGCCTTTGTATACGCTCTGGAGGCGCTCAACACGCTGCTCGTGCACTGGAAGCAAGTGCTCGGCGATCCCTATGCGGCAGGTGGCACTGGAGTTGCACAACCGGCAAATGGAAATGGTGCCGGCACTGGAACTTCTGTGCAGCTTTTGAAACCCATTAAACATGGACCCAAACCAGACATATCCATACTTATACCACATAATTATCTAAAGAACTATCCGGATATATTTGAATCCTATGATGGACTGCTAACGGAGATTATTGTCCGACTGCCGTATCAAATATTACGACTAAGCAGCGCCCATCCAGATAACTATGATAGTGGCTTCTGTGAGGCGATGACTTTTACACTCTGCGAATACATGATGTTGAATCTGAATGCACTGCTGCGTCGCCAGGTGCGCAAGCTGCTCATGTACATCTGTGGCAGCAAGGAGAAGTTCCGCATGTATCGCGATGGGCATTCTCTGGATGCACATTTCCGTGTCGTGAAGCGCGTCTGCAGCATTGTCAGCAGCAAGGTAACTATTCAAGTAATAGCTAAAGTACTAAGTAGTTCAAATCTCAGCTTTATCAGATTTTTGTACTTTTATAACTATGTCAGCCAATCTTCCAGCTGAATTTCACTTTGATCATAGTTTGATCATTAAATTAATTTCTTATTAAAATTATATTTGAAATTTTCAAAAATAGAAAATAGAATAGAAAATCCGTAATCTAAACTGTAGTCGTTTGTGAAAATTGGTTTTCTGTAGATTTATTTGTTAATTAACAATCTCTTTTTACAGAATGGGGCCCCCTACAATGCCAATCCACCGCTGTTGACTTATGATGCCTTGGTGGAGCTAACGGAACATTTGCGCACCTGCCAGGAGATTAGTCAGATGCGCACTGGGAATTGGCAAAAGTTCTGTGTGGTGCATGAGGATGCCTTGGCCATGTTAATGGAGATTGCCTGCTATCAGCTGGATGATGGTGTCTCTCCCATTATTATACAACTATTGCAGGCAGCTGTTTGCAACATGCCACTGCCCCTTCCTGGTGTCAAGCAACAGCAACAACAACCACCACAGCAGCAGGCGCAACCTCAACCATCGACGAGCAGCAAGTTGCGTGGGGAACGTGAAAAGAGCGAGGATACGGACTCCGCCTATTACTCCAAGTTTGATCCCGCACAGTGCAGCACATTTGTGCATCAGATCTTCCGCTATGCCAGCGATGCGCTCATCATACGCTTTGTGCGCATCTTCCTCCTGGAGAACAACGTGAGTCAACTGCGCTGGCAAGCTCACTCCTTCATGACGGGACTCTTTGAGCATGCCAATGATAGGCAGCGTGAGAAGTTGTTAAGCATCTTTTGGAATCTGTGGCCTCTGGTGCCCAGCTATGGACGTCGCACCGCCCAATTTGTAGATCTTTTGGGATACTTAACGCTCAGTACGCGAACCATTACGGAACGTCTGCCGGAGTTTGTGTCGCGTGCCGTAGATGTGTTGCGTCAACAGAATGAACTTCTCTGCAAGCATCCAAACGCGCCCATCTATTCCACTCTGGAGTCTATACTGCAGGTAAGCCCTTGATCACTCTAATTATAATAAGTTTTAATTATAATACTGTAAAAAAATGCTAAAACATATATATATTATTCGTTAGGTCAATGGATACTATCTTGAATCGGAGCCGTGTTTGGTCTGCAACAATCCAGAGGTGCCGATGGCCAACATAAAGCTTCCATCGGTCAAGTCTGACTCGAAGTACACAACAACCACGATGATCTACAAGCTGGTGCAATGTCACACCATATCCAAACTTATTGTGAGAATTGCAGATCTCAAACGAACCAAAATGGTGCGCACCATCAATGTTTATTACAACAATCGCAGTGTTCAAGCTGTAGTCGAGTTGAAGAATCGTCCGGCATTGTGGCACAAGGCGCGTTCTGTCTCCCTTCAATCGGGACAGACTGAACTCAAGATTGATTTCCCGTTGCCAATTACAGCTTGTAATCTGATGATTGAATTTGCTGATTTCTATGAGACTGTCAGCGGTTCCAGCGAAAATCTGCAGTGTCCACGTTGCAGTGCAGCGGTCCCAGCGTATCCTGGAGTTTGTGGCAATTGTGGTGAAAATGTTTTTCAATGCCACAAGTGTCGTGCCATCAACTACGATGAGAAGGATCCTTTCCTCTGTCACGCTTGTGGCTTCTGCAAATATGCCAAATTTGATTTTAGCATGTATGCACGAGTTTGCTGCGCTGTCGATCCTATTGAATCAGCTGAGGATCGTGCCAAGACTGTTCAATTAATACATAGTTCGTTGGAACGTGCTGATCGCATCTATCGTCAACTGTTGACCAATAAGCAAATGTTGGAGCTGCTCATCCAAAAGGTGGCTGAGCATCGCAGCAGTGATCGTTTGGTGGAGGACAATATGGGCAGCGTGCACAGCACATCGCAGGTGAACAAGATCATACAGCTGCTCGCCCAGAAATATTGCGTGGAATCACGCACCAGCTTCGAGGAGCTCAGCAAGATTGTCCAGAAGGTCAAGGCATGCCGCAGGTGAGCTTATATCATTAATATTTTATTATCCCCAATGTTTTCTATCTCAACTGGCTAATTAATTGATTTTCTCTTAGTGAATTGGTAGCCTACGATCGTCAGCAGCAGGATCAGCCGGCGATGTCCATGTCATCTGGTGCCGAAGCAAATCATACGACAAATCGCTGCTATGGCTGTGCGTTGGCCTCCACCGAGCAGTGTCTGACTTTGTTGCGTGCCATGGCCTATAACTATGACTGTCGTGTGGGTCTCTACAGTCAGGGGCTTGTTAGCGAGTTGGCTGAGCACAATTTGCGACGTGGCACTCCACAAATTCAGGAGGAGGTGCGCAATCTTTTGGTGGTCTTGACCAAGGACAACGCCGAGGCATGCATGCATCTGTTGCAGCTGGTGACGACGCGTGTGAAGAATGCTTTAATGGGGGCTATACCTCTCATTAGTCTAGAGGCGGCTGTGCATCAGGAAATGACACTGTTGGAGGTGCTGCTTGGCCAGGATGATGTGTGCTGGGAATACAAGCTGAAGGTGATCTTTGAGCTGTTCATCAGCAACTGTCGGTAAGTGACAACAATTTCAGGAACAAAATCGGGGAGGGTGGACTTTTATAAGTATTTTATCCAAAATTTCTATTTTTATTATATTGCGTAGAAAAAATTTCTTTATTTTATGTTTTATTTAAAAACTGCACAGAAAAAATTGAATTAATTATTTTAAGTCAGCTTTTATTATCAACATAAAAAATAATTCTTCTTCTTCGAATTCAAAAAAAATTGGAATTGGCATTAATGATTAATATAAAAATATGTATTAAAAATTTAAAATCATATTAACTAATCCTTACTTTCGTATTCTTTTAGCTTACCACGTGGTCCCGTTACATCCGTGTTGCATCCTTGCCTGCGTATCATGCAGAATCTTATTTGTCCTGCGTTGCCCAACAGCGGCAACAAGAACAACAACAATAACCAGCAGCTACAGCAGCAGCAACAACAACAAGGACAACAACAGCAGCAGGGACAACAAGCGCAACAACAACAGCAAGAATTGTGCAGCATTAAATTGCTCGAGGGGAATACCATTGATTATCGCGCCTGGCTGAGCTCTGATCGGAATCACGAGTACAGCGCTTGGAGCAGTCGCATGCCCACCACAAAGTGTCAACAGCGTCAAGAAGGCGGCAGCAAACAACGCGGTGGCAAACAACAATCCCAAATAGTGGATACCCCCGCCAAGGGAGGGCGACGTGGCGATGTTCGCGCTGCCTTTTTGGCCGAAAAGTATGGTTTACGCTGGCGTCAGCATGTGCTGGACAAGGAGAAGGTGATTAGACCTTTGGTGTTTAATGCCAAGTGGATACAGCCGCTACTTTTTAATGCCAACTCGAGATTTGGCAGACAGTTGGCTTGCTCCCTGCTTAATGGCTTGTGCCGCACCACAGAACGAAAGCAGCAGGCGCTAAATATGCTCACGGGATTCCTCAAGCATGTGGGCGAGGCGGGTGAAGCAAGTGCCGAGTACTTGACGTTGTATCGCACGGTGGCAACTGAAACACCCTGGTTGCAGTATCTAGTGTTGCGTGGTGTACTCAGCGAGATCTCACAGCTATTGGCCGTTGAAATCAGTAAAATCCATCGCATGGAGGAGCATTCGCTGTCTTCGGATCTATCGCTGGGTTACGCATTGCGTCAGTATGTGGAGTTGCTGTGGTTGTTCCTTGAATGCCCCAATATACGGCGCACTTACAAGACGCGTCTGCTGGGACCTGTTCTGGAGAGTTATTTGGCATTGCGTAGTCTGGTCGTTCAGCGGACCCGACTCATTGATGATGCACAGGAGAAGCTGCTGGAGATGCTGGAGGAGATGACTAGCGGCACTGAGGAGGAGACTCGTGCCTTTATGGAGATTCTCATCGATACCGTGGAGAAGACAAAAATGAATGACATTAAGACACCAGTTTTTATATTCGAGCGTCTTTATTCGATTATACATCCGGAGGAGCACGACGAAAGCGAGTTCTATATGACCCTAGAGAAGGACCCGCAGCAAGAGGACTTTTTACAGGGTCGCATGCTCGGCAATCCCTATCCCTCCAGCGAGATGGGCCTAGGTCCACTAATGCGTGATGTAAAGAACAAAATCTGCACTGACTGCGAACTGATTGCTCTGCTGGAGGATGACAACGGCATGGAGCTGCTGGTCAACAATAAAATCATTAGCCTGGATCTCCCTGTCAAGGATGTGTACAAGAAGGTGTGGCTTGCCGAAGGCGGAGATCGTGATGCCATGCGAATTGTCTATCGCATGCGTGGTCTACTTGGCGATGCCACCGAGGAATTTGTGGAAACACTGAACAACAAAAGCCAGGAGCAGGTGGACACTGAACAGCTGTATCGCATGGCTAACGTTTTGGCCGATTGCAATGGACTGCGTGTCATGTTGGAACGCATTGGCAGCCTGCAGCGAATCTCTCGCCAACGTGAATTGATTCAGGTACTGTTGAAGCTGTTCCTCATTTGCGTAAAGGTGCGGCGCTGCCAGGAAGTGCTCTGTCAGCCAGAAGTGGGTGCCATTAATACGCTGCTGAAGGTACTACAGATGTGTCTGCAATCGGAGAACGATTCCATACAATCGGCAGTCACCGAACAACTACTGGAGATTATGGAAACAATACTCTCCAAGGCTGCCAGCGATACTCTGGATTCATTCTTGCAATTCTCGCTTACTTTCGGTGGTCCCGAATATGTCAGCGCTCTGATCTCCTGCACCGACTGCCCCAATGTGCGCAACAATCCATCCGTTTTGCGTCATCTCATCCGCGTCCTGGCCGCCCTTGTCTACGGAAACGAAGTTAAGATGGCTTTGCTATGTGAACACTTTAAGGTAAGTCGAAACCCATTACTTATTCATTTCCATAAACAAAAAAATATTCATAATGAGATTCAAGAAAAGTAATGGTCTGAGCTGAGCGATTAACATTTAATGTACCTTCACTTTCTTTCTTTCCTTCATCTTAGCACACGCTGGACTTTAATCGCTTTGACAATGAGCGCACCACAGAGGAGGAATTTAAGCTGGAACTATTCTGTGTGCTCACAAATCAAATAGAGCATAATTGCATTGGAGGCACGCTTAAGGATTACATTGTCAGTCTGGGAATTGTGGAAAGTGCATTGGCTTATATCACGGAGCATGCTCCCTGTGTGAAGCCAACGCTGCTGCGCACGGATTCCGATGAGCTCAAGGAGTTTATATCGCGTCCGAGCTTAAAGTACATATTGCGCTTCCTCACGGGTTTGGCCAATCATCATGAGGCCACGCAGTTGGCCATAAGCAAAGACATCATACCCATTATACATAGACTGGAACAGGTGTCCAGCGATGAGCATGTCGGCAGTTTGGCTGAGAATCTACTGGAGGCACTTAGCACGGATGCGGCGACTGCGTCAAGGGTTCAGCAGGTGCGGGATTTCACACGTGCCGAGAAGAAACGTCTGGCAATGGCAACGCGTGAGAAACAACTGGATGCACTGGGCATGCGCACCAATGAGAAGGGGCAGGTGACGGCAAAGGGATCTATTCTGCAAAAGATTGAGAAGCTGCGTGACGAGACGGGCCTAACTTGTTTCATTTGCCGTGAGGGTTACTCCTGCCAGCCGGAGAAGGTGCTAGGCATCTACACGTTCACCAAGCGCTGCAATGTTGAAGAATTTGAGCTGAAATCACGCAAAACCATTGGCTACACCACCGTCACCCACTTCAATGTGGTGCATGTGGATTGCCACACCTCCGCCATACGCTTAACACGCGGTCGTGATGAATGGGAACGTGCCAGTCTGCAAAATGCCAACACACGCTGCAATGGACTGTTGCCCCTGTGGGGGCCCGCTGTGGGTGAGGCTGCCTTTTCTGGTTGCATGACCCGGCATAGCAGTTATATGCAGGAGAGCACTCAGCGTTGTGACATCTCCTACACAAGCAGCGTGCACGATCTGAAGCTGTTGCTAGTGCGATTCGCCTGGGAGCGTAGCTTCCATGACGATGCTGGCGGCGGTGGTCCTCAATCCAATATGCACTTTGTGCCGTACCTGCTCTTCTATGCGGTCTACTTGCTGCTCTCCTCCCGCTCCGCCGCCAGGGACAGCAAAACTCTCCTCAATTATTTGACTGCAGCGCCATCGGATAAATGGCTAGAGTGTGGCTACGAAGTGGATGGACCATTGTACATGCTAACCATATCGCTATCCCTGCACAGTCGAGAGATGTGGAACAAGCACAAGTTGGCGCATTTAAAGCGTCTGGTGACTGTCGCACAAGCACGTCATGTATCACCCTCCGTGCTGTGCAAGGCGCTGTTATCGCCGGCAGATCGGCAGGCCAAAGAGTACTCGGTTTACAAGCCGTTCCTTATGATGTGGGCACTCATTGACTTGATCTACAACACGCTCTTTAAGACGGTCAGCACGCCTAAGGAGGAGGATTGGCCCGCTTCGCTATTTGAATTCATACGCAAGAATGATGAGGTGATGCTAAAGTCCACGGATAGCATACTGCAAGCGTTGACGGATGAGTTTTTGCCCTGCACTTCATTTGCCGAATTCTGCGATGTGGCAGGTAGGAATTCGGATCATATAAATTACAGAATTATTATTAACAAAGTTCTTATTTTCTTTAGGTTTACTAAATCTGATTGAGCAGCCGGATAACTTCATTGAGGAGGTTCTTGCCGCGCTGCCGACCACAACAAGCTCTAGTTAAATTCAACACGCAATTTTGAGCACATTTAACAATGGATTACAACTTAAACTAATCACTAATCAAGCGTGTTGCAGCTGCAGCTGTGTTTCGCTATTAAGCATAATATGCATATATACTTATATATTTATCACCTACAAACTATTTAATCAATAAAATTATTCGTTTGCACAATGAAAACGATCAATGCGTACATATTTATTTTTATTTTCCATTATCTTTCACTTTATTGACATATGACAGAAAAAAACCAAACTTATATTCCTAAATACAAAATAATACATAATTATATTGCAAAATGGGACTTAATTGAAAATAAAATCATCATGTAAATATCATCAGTATACCGTTACAACCTCAGTTCTATAAATTTTGCTAGCCAACTATATATCCTAATAACAAATCAGACGAGTACAGTACAAAAAAAAAAAGAATTTAAAGCCATAGTGAAAAATTTGTTACAACCATTTGGTTACTGAGATTAGTAAGTTAGAGTTTGTTAACTAAAAGGATAAGGAAATTCTTGGAAAAAAATCACTGAGATTTCATTTGTTCGTTAGTTGTTGCTTATTGTTGTTATCGCTTGTTAAGTAAAACTAAAGTATTGAGTGAGTTGCTGTGAGTAAACATAACAAGTGTAGAAAAAAACATTGGATAGTTTATGTCCATTAGTATATAGTTGTATATGAATGTAAGTTTTTTTTGATTGTTCTTAAATTAGTAGGTACACAGGTGCAAAAAGTGCGTGAGAGCTGTCATAAGTAATTAATTAATTAACTAAATTGAGCAATTGCTAACCATCAACCGATAGGGGGAATATATCATAATACTCTTTATACAATACATTACAATTACGAGTACGACAGAATATAAAAATAATTACAAAAGTAATATAAAAAAAATATAATACCTTAAACCAAAAATGTATATAATATCATAGAGATTCGGATTTCATATTTTTGTTAGACCAACGCAACTTGGGCGGGGGCAATGACACATTTACATATATATTAATAAATACATGCACATACAATAGATACATATTATTATTAATTTTTGTTTTGTTATTTTAGTTTGTATCTTTTAGCTGCTATAAAGTTATTGTGCCTCTCATTCCGGGTTTTTGTTCGTTTTCAAAGAAATGCACATCGGAAAAGTTGTGTTGCTATAAAAATTGACAGTACACATTTATACTTATATCTTAAGCTTAATATTAATATGTCAAATTCCATTTGTTTGTATGCTTTGTATAAATATTTTCTTTTTCCAGCTGCATTTCATATTTTCACTTGGTTTTTTGTTCTTATTAGCACTACACGATTGCTATTTTGTTTTTTTTTTTTTTGATGATCCGATCTTTCTACATAGTATTATGTAATTGTGTATTACATATTTTTCGTTCGCTAAACGATAATTTTATGTACAAAAATTGCCTAAACTATGTATACAATTCACACACACTTACGTATTTATTATATATATAAATCTATAGAATTCACTAGGTTTTGCTGCACACCATTAAGGATTTAGGAGAGAGAGCGGGTTCAAGGAATTGAGGGACGGATGAGGCAGAGTTTCCATTTACAGCTGCTGATGTCGTTGGGCTGCAGCGCGCATAAAATGCCGTGCATTAAGGGGATATTGGCGTGGATAGGAGATGAGGGTGGAACCAAGCGCGATGCTTAGCGGTGCCTTGGAGCGACCTGGCAAGCTGACAAACACGGTTCCCACCGCAGCCAGATTATCACAGGTTGGCTCAATGGCCACCAACATAATCTCTGTTGCCTGCACGGGACGAGTACAATGACTACTGCTGCTGCTGCTATGATGTGGCAAGTGTCCATGTGAATGAGATTCGCCATGTTGACTCGGATGCTGTTGCTGTTGCAGGAGCAGCGCCTGGCGAGCTCGCTGCCGCATAGCACGCGTCGTGGAGGATGAGGCACCCTGTGGACTGTTGTCCAAGTCCAGGCTGGCGGATGCCAGAAAGATTTGTGCAAACGGACGCTTGGCCAAGTGCAGCATTTCCACAACATGCTGGCGACGAGCGCGTCGCAAATCCGACGCTTGCTTCACCTTCCACACGATGACACAGAGGGCGAGGAACAGAAAGAAGCAGGAAAAGAAGACGGAGAAAAATACAAATAGATCGATATGCAGCTGATCCTGACGAAATACAACCGATCCATAGCTAGGCTCCGGTCCAGAACTCGCGCGCAGTGCAATAAAAAAGCGTGTGGCACTTAAATTATGCGCATGTTGTGGCAACGTCAACACCAAACGATTCTTTAGCCCAAAGAGACGCAGCAGAGTGTTGCATTGATTGAGTGTAACATGTGTGCTCAGATCCTTGGCATACTGGTCCTGCACCACAAAACTGTGCACCCCATGACTCCGGCAATCGTGCAACTGCGGCACATAGAAGGTGCCACCGCCACTGTTCGCTCTGCCCGTACGACGTTCCGGCGTAAAGAGCTTCTGCAATGTGACATTGTCGTGTCGTGGCAGTGCTACATTTAGAGGATGCTCTCGTCTCGTTTTGGGTCCCCAATTGTAGCGATTGTCCAGGAAGATCTCGTGATAGCCCGTCGTTTGATTCGTTTCCACAATAAAGGAGTCATCCTGTGGCGACATAAACACATCCAGTTCACCCTGCGTCACATCGATGATGATGCGTATGTCCACGTTCATAAAACGCGGCTGGATCACAAAGAACACCGTCTGACCGGGCTTTAAGGCCGCCGGCTTTGATTTGCATTCCTCTGTGGAAGAGAAAGATGATTAGGTGAGATTGGAGTGCATCAACTCTATGTTTATAAACAGTTTGTGGTTGGGCTTACCAACTAATCTTATTCATTGGAGTATTCAATTTAAATTTTCTGAGATTAGAAAATAGTAAACTTAAAAAATGCAGCTTATTACATTACTTAATTAACATTCTCCTTAAGTATAATCAGATTACACTCGTAGTTGTCATTTGCGGTCCGTAAACCAATAGAGATGGATAAAATGAAGGTTGGATAACTCACCAATGGGCTTGGCATCGAAGCACATGCGCGACTCGACGGTAATTTGCTTGTAGCATTGATGTCCATCGGTGGGATTGCCCGCATAAGAGTCGCGACACTTGGAGCACTGGACACTCCAGCAGAGTTGGGCCGAGTTCTTGCCTCCTCCGGCCGTGCAGGTGGCATCGCTTTCCGTATTGTTGGCACAGTTGCACTTCTCACCCGTGACGGCGTCACAAACATTGCCATGACCATGACATTGACATGGACGACACTGACGATGGAGATCCTCGCTGCCACGGAAGTAACCCAACAAGCAACTGTCGCAGCGATCTCCGGCCGTGTGATTGCCACAACGCAGACAGGTGGCATTGTGGGCGGGACCCTCAGGTAGAATGCGTTCCAATTCGGAGCGTGTCATGTTGAAGACAGCGGGATCCGCATCGTAGGCAACGCAGACATCCGAGTGACCATGACAATACTCCAGGCAGGGCTGACAGGCGTGACCCTCGCGAGGATTGCCCACAAACAGGGGCTGACACTTCTCGCACTGCTCTCCCATCGTGTTGTTGTGACACTCCAGGCAAATGTCCAGTCGGCTGCTCGACTCACAGTTGGAGTGTCCATTGCAAAGACACTGAATGCTACAATTCTCGCCCACATAACCAAAGTCACACTGGCATTCATTGGGACGCACACAGCTGCCACGAACGCATCCCTGACTGCAGACGGGAAGACAACTTGACTGCTCCTCGCGATATCCCGCCGCACAGACGCACTTATAGCCAAGTGTGGGCGTGTCCAGATCAATGCACTGCTCCGACACAGCATCACAATTGTGGTGGCCATTCTCGCACTCATTCTCCGCCGGACACTGGACATAATGCCAGCTCACGACATCGGCATGTGTCAATTGGGAATCGTTGCGCCAGCTGCTGTAGATAAGATCACAAGTGGATCCCGATGGATATTCCTGGCGGTGCTCCAGTGCTCCTTCTGTGCAAATGCCATCGCCATTGAATCCCTCACGAGCACACCAACCACAATGAGCATGTTCCAAGCAGCTGGAACACTGTGAATACACATGACACGGCTCCGGACAGCGTTCCAACTCGGTGGATTCCAACACCAAGCCACAGACGCCGCCAGCACAGAGCAGCGGTTGGGCACTGGGCGAGAGACAGGCATTCAACATGGTCGACCACTTGCAATCCGAGGCGGAGGAGGAGACATCCTGCGCCGTCGACTGCAGGCAGCTGCTGCAATTGGTGTGCGTGTGACAAGGAGGTGGACACTGTTCCACCAGGCGATAGGCATTCTTCTCCACCAGCTCACGGGCAATGCACTCCACGTGCCCAAGTTCATTGCGCGCCCAATGACATTGATCCGCATGCAGCATGCAGGATTCGCAGTCCAGCTGATGGCACTGCGGCAAGGGACACAATCCCAAGACTCCCACACTCAACTCCTTGGGACACCAGGCGCTGCTCCGGGCACAATCTACGCCAGCGGGCACACAACGACCACGAATGCCACATTCATCGCACCACTGACATACTGGCGTCATCTCCTGATGAATTGGCCAAGCGGCCAGACAGGCACTGCAGCTGCCAAAGCTGGAGCAGTTCCTGCTGGCCAGCCAGATGTCATTGCAGGCGGGACCATTGTTAATGACCAGTGTGCCATTATGATTGGCACAGGGAGCACGTCCCTGGGTAAAGCAGTGGGAACTATTGCTGTACGTGTTCTGGATGGTGCAATAACTGCAGCCCATATAATGTCGACAGATCGACTTGCCGCCACTCCAGAGCTGGCAGAGATCCTCTGGGATGTGGATGCGTGTGACATGACTTTGGGTGGCACTGCCATCCCAGCCGCCAATCACATAGATGGTGCCACTATCCGCATCGATGGCCATGTCCTCGGCATAACTGGCCACTGGCAGACGTCCAATCAGCTGCACATCCTCCGTCAGACGCACCCATTGATTACAGGCATAGACATAGGCAATCAATACATCTGTGGAATTGTAGGGCGTTGTTCTGCCGCCATAGACAACCATGTAGTGCTCCGTGCTGACCGCGGAGTGAAAGTAGCGTCCTCGAGGTAGCAGCGAAGCGGGAGCATTTAGTTCCTTGAACGTGGGCAGCTCGGTCCAAGTTAATTTGGTCAAGTCCAGTGCATACAATTTGTTCTGCGATTCACCCGCATAGCCGCCAAAGACATAAACGCTATGCGTCTCCACATGGTAGACGGCACTGTGACCGTAGAGCACTGGGAGACGTGCTCCCATCGCCGCCAGCTGTTGCCAACGTCCTGTATCCAGATTGAACTCCCACAGCTCTAAGGAACGCGATTTGTTCAGACTTAATCCGCCCACAAGCAAAAGAGATTCTCTATCCTGATAGCGCACCTGGCACAAAGTGTGCCCAGCCAAAGCTGGCGGAGATTCCAGATCCTTTACCACTTCGATTTGACTCCAGCGTTGATTCTGTATGGAAAACTGCCAGAAATCCGCAAGCAAACGAGAATTGGCACCAACTCCGCCATAGATGTAGATGCTCTGCTTCTTCACATAGATCTCAGCGGCATGAAAGTAACGACCCAGGGGCATGCGATCCTCAGGCGTGGAGGACTCCACCGTCACCTGCAACCAGGTTCCGTTCTTTGTGTCAAACTGACGGAAATCATTCAGTGGTCCATGACTTGGAGAATAACCGCCAAACATCCACAAGGAGCCACGTCGATCGGCATTCACGGAGTGTCCAAAACGTGGTATCGTCTTGCGCAGATGCTCCAGTGCCTCACTGAGGAGTTGGGTATTAAAGAGCTCCGTAAGCACCAAATGATTCCGTTGCACCAACGTGCCACAATCCGCGCCCGCATAGCTTCCATTGCTGCAGATGCAGCGTCCATATTCCGTATCGCAATATCCCTGCAATCTTTTGGCATGACAATTGCTCGGACAGATCTCGATCTCACAGCGTGCTCCGACATATCCTGGTGGACAGACGCAATGTTGCTGGGCATCACAGATGTGCGGATGCAGGCAACTTCCGGCCCCACAATTCATCACAGAGTACAGAGCATTGAAGCCAAAGTGACGACGTTCGCTTCCTTGCTTATAGTAGACAGTGACATGGCTGGAACGCGCCTCAATGATCCTTGCCGCACTGTACGGCTCACAGATCACGGCCAGCAGTTGATTCTGCTGGGCAGCGCCTGTCAAATCCGGCAGACTATCATAGATATAGACGGCATTTTCATCACAGTCCATGACCAGGCTGTTCCATTGGAATTCCAGTTGCAACAGGGATTTGTCCGCGTGATTCGTCTTTGGTTGCAATATCCAGAGACATTCACGCACCTCCAAGCTAGCGCCCCAAGGCGAACGATACGATTGATAGGAACCGATAGCACTCCTTCCAATGCTCGTGAGGATCCCTCGAGATTCGCACTGATAATAGCATTGTCCCCCATCACGAGGATCGCCATAATAACCGGGAGCACACACATCACACTTCAATCCTTCTGTGTTGTCCTTGCAGAAGCATTCACCATGACTCACGTTGCAGATGCCCTGAAAGGAAAAAACTAATTATTAAAACAAGACTAGTAACAAAATTAAGTTAAGAACTTTAGTTTAGTGTGAAATATGCCTTATAAAAAAAAATATTAAATTAAGATTACTTAATTACTGACCCGATCCTGATTGCCATGCCCGTTACACTCGCAGGGATGACAGCCGACGGCAGCGGTGGCATTGCCATAGCTTCCCTGACGACATCGCTCACAGCGTTCTCCCTCTGTCCAGGATTGGCATTGGTCACACTTGCCGAGGCGTTCAGTGCACGTGGAGTGATTGTTGCAGCCACAGCTGATGCCACAATCAGCTCCCGTCCAGCCCAAATCACATTTGCAGCTGTAATCTGGCGGACCGGAGCAATAACCATGTTGACAGAATTCGTAACAAGTGCGGACACAACTGAATCTTCCATCGCCGTTGTAACCACGTCGACAGTGGCAATTGTAGCTGCCCTGGGTATTGGTGCACTTGGCTTCCTTGTGGCAATCATGCAGACCAAGACCACATTCATCCACATCCGGACACTGGGCATACGCCCATTCCGCATCGTGTTCTGTGCTAATGTTGAGGGCCAAGGAGCAGTTACCGGCACTATAGCTAAAATCTCCCTGCATACAGATGCCCTCAATGGGATTATCACGATCGAAGCACCAGCCACAGCTCAAGGTTCTCAAACAGGAGGTGCAATTGCGATGACGATCACAGGATTTACACTGTTGCAATGCACGTGGTTCATTGGATCTCATTATCAATGTTGTGGTTTGGGATGTGGATGAGGATGATGTTGCTGGGATGGTGGGTGGTGTTCCCACCTTGTCGATCCACTCGCGGCACATGCCAAACTGATATTCGCTGGTGTACACGGCAAAACTAAAGCATTGAGCACTCGCCTCACACCAAACACAACGTCCTCGCTCGCCCAAACACTGATCACAGCCATGACGTTCCCGGCAAGGACGCGGACATTGTCCGATTGCTCGGACACTGCTGTTGGATTTGCCAATACGTCCGCAACGTGCATCATCCAGCCACCATTCGCATTCGCCATTACCAGGCGTGGAAACACACGCCTCACAGCTCACATAGTTGGAACAGTTGGCACACTGACTTGGCTGACTGATTAAATATGCCCAATGTGTGCCATGCTCCAGGGTATCATTGGTGTTGGCCACACAAACAGCGCTCTCATTGACCGACTTTAAATGGCATTTGGCAGTCAATGGACACCAGGAGCAGGAGGCATCTGTTAGGCAGTGCAAACAGTTGCCATACTGTGTACAATCGCCAGAATAATACGGCTCCAGATATTCAAATGTAAAGGCATTCAATTGACCATTGTGCAGATGTTGCAACTCCATTTTAGTCTTCTGATACGTATTGTAGATGTTGTTCTGTCCAATGCGACGACGTGCCTGCAAAGAATTGTGAATTCGTGAAATGGAAGATTTTTTGATTTGTAGACGTTCTTTTTTTAAAGCACCAGTGCTAATTAATTAGTATTTTTGTTATGTCAAACTATATTTAATAACATATCTTGTCTTGTGAACAAAGCATATTAAATAACAGTTTTGAAGCAACAGTAGCATATCATAATTAATGCAATTTGTATTGTTATTTTTGTATCATGTCTCAATAAATACTGAAGTTATTGTTAAAATATATTTGATATGCGCAAAATAGATTAAATAACTTGTGGAAAGCTTTTACAGTCATAATAATGGTATGTATATTTATATCATATTCTGTATCAATAATCAAGTATCGTAACTAATCCAATTTATATACCCATAGTGTTCTACATGTGATATTGTTTAAAGATTTTTCATATGCTCAATGTAGACTAAATATCTTGAGTAAAATAATAGTAATAATGAAATTTATATCATGTTTAAAATCATTAATTAATTAATATCATAAAAAATGAAATTTAATTTGCCAACTCACCTGGAAATCAATGAGAAAGGGTTGCTCGGTACTCGGCAGCTGGACATTGCTACAATACGATTGATTTGAGCTTTGACTGGTTACATTTTCCAGTGCATCGAGATTCAAGCCGAGTCCAGCACGGAGCACCGCAGAGGAGTAGCTGCTGCACACCTGTATAGCTGAGTTGTTGTTGTTGTTCCATTGCTGCTGCGGACGCACGAATCCCAGGAGACGGGCCAGCATTTCACCTTCCTGTCGCTGCTCAAAGTACGCAGCTGGTGGAGGTGAGGAAAAGTCCACCATGGTGGCATTGACAATGCCCACATAATCTGGCATTGTATAGTTGACAGGATAATTGTACTTGATGTATGTGAGACCTGGTCGTCTATCATTCCGAGTGCACATATTAGGCTGACGAATCTCAGTGCCCTGGTCGCCCCACCAGCCGGCACTGTCCCCGCAGATGCCATAGTTATCATCCCGATGATGGCAGCGGGCATTCTGTACACACCACGTGCATTCGTTTAGGCCAAGTTTACTGGCCACGGAGAAGGCAGCAGCGGCACTGTTGCCACTTCCCCAAGGCGTGCCGTGGACCAAGCAGGAATGACAATCCCCCAACGAGGGACAAATGCCAGGACAACGTGTTGTCTGTAAATTAGTGGTGCAATTAGCGCCAATTGTCCGTCCATAACAACTGCTATCGGCGGAGCACCAGCCACACTCCGGATTGGACAGACAGGCGGTGTGTGATCCATGCAAGCGACATGACATTTCCGGATTATGATTATACAGCGTGTTCTCCACGCGCAACACTTGCGGCAATTCGTAGGCAAACAGATCCGCATTCACATTGCCATGGTAGCCGCCCACAATGAGCAGCGTGTGATTTCGACGCAGTGCAGCCGCCTGGGCGAAGACACCCTGAGATTTGGGATAGAGACTGTCATCGGCGGAGACCACCTGATTGATCCAAATGTGACAGCTGAGATGATACCAATACATTTGATTATCATAGCAGATCTCATCCTTGTTGTGGCGATGCGTATAACCGCCAAAGACAATCATATAATTTCCGGATATTGTGGCCGTGTGAAAGGCGCGTTCACGTGGAATGTTTGTATCCCGGAGTGCAGTGCGTGGATACAGTATCTCAGTCCAGTGTAGTTGATCCAGTTGAAAGGCAAAAATGCGATCCGATAACTTGGAGAAGCGTGCCAGACTGGTCATAATGCCGCCAAAGACAATTAAGGAATTCGTGGCGCTATAATAAACCGTAGAATGTGCTGCAAGGCGTACGTCCAGAGTTTTTCCACCCCGCGGTTGCACCAACTGCCACTGGGAATCCTCGCTGAGTGGCAGCCGGATGCGATAAATGCTTGAAGAGAATTCGCCTGTCTCCACGCTGCCACCAAACAGATACAAATGATCCGCTGCCGTTGTGAGCGTGTGACGAGCCAAAGCTGGCGGCTGAAGTTGTGATCTGATGGCCATTTGCTTCCATTTGCCACCATTTTCCGTATTATTGTACTGCCAGAGATCATTGTAGAAGCTGCCATTGGCATGCTTGCCGCCGTAGATTACAAAACCACCGGGCACCCGATCCGCCGCATGCCCATAACGTCCATGGGGCTTGTGATCTGTCACCTCTTCGAGTATATCCTCCAGATACTCGGAGAGCTCCTCATCCGTCGAATTCGCGTTCACTGTGGTCAATGGCAGCGAGGAACGCGTGCGTCGTTGATGCAAATTTGATTCAGCCAATGTATAGAGTATATTACGAAAGAAGCTGACATCGCTTGTCAGGCCCCAGAGCTTGGCCTCATCCTCGTTCTTGTGATGCAGCACTGCCTTGAGCAGTGTATGATCTATTTTATGCGGATGATAAAAGTGACGACGACTCTGCAGTGGTATGCCCCATTCATCCTCCCACTGACTTGTGCTAAAGCGATAGACTTGCAGTGTGCTGATGACATTGTTCAGATCATATCCGCCAAAGACAAACAGTGAATCCTCATCCTCCATATAGACGGCGGTGTGTGCAGCACGCGGCGTCATGCCTTCGGCATCGGTGGCAAGCCATCGCCAGCTGCTGCCCGGCGGATTATCACTCAGATCACAGAGTCGTCCGCTGTAGCCATTTGAGCAATGACAAATGCTTTTCTGGCACTTGCCGCGTCCCTGCTGCTCGCCACATTTCAGTGGACATGCTTCGTCTTCACAATCGGGCCCCACCCATTCGCCATGGCAGACACACTGATGGCCAACGCACTTGCCATGATTGTGACAGTTGTTTAGACAGTTTGATATGTAGTAGGAAGCACGAAATCCATCCAGCACATAGTTTGTATCGCTGTACATAAGTATAAGCATCTGCAAGAGAGAAACACTATTAATATATATATATATGAAACGCGATAGGATTTGGTATTACTTACACTACCACTGCGTGCAACCAATCTCTGGGGCTGGGTGCGTCCACTGAAGCTGCCCAGCAGCGTTGAATTAAAGGAGTCGCCATCGTATACATATATGTAGTCATAGGAGCACTCAGTGCCCATGCTATGGAATGTTAGTGTTATAAATTGACTGTCATTTTTCGCCTTTATCAGCCATTCACAGTGCGAGTCCTGGGTATAATTGTAGCCGGATGGACCATCGCTTATCTCGCCGTAGGGCTCTGTGAAAACTTTGCGACTACGATCGCATGGCGCTGTTATTTGCAATTGCTCAGACTGTTTTGGCAATTGTAAGCAGATGATCCAAAATGTCAAGGTTGGCAGCAACAATGCGTACATTCTTTGCATTTTAATTGCTGTCTCTCCTTCGTAGCCCAATCTCATTTTTATGCTAATTGCGATATCACGACGACCGTCAGTTCCGTTAGTATTGTATTTATCCGGCTGCAATTCTGGTTCTGCATGTTTTCCAGCCTTTTCTCATTGCACACAACTTGGCCACACGGCCGTTGTCCACCAGGCAATTCGTCTGACGCTGAAAAGTTATTATTTTTCAGCAACTTTTTATTGTGCGGAATTTTTTTGTTTAATTTTAATAACTAGTGATGGGCAATCTATTAGATCTCTTGAACTAATCCCTAAAATGAACGAGCGAACTAAGTACCTGACTGTAGGTCATTTAGTTCAGTGAATCCTAATATAGTTCATTCAGTAAATTCAGTAATTTAATATTTTTTTTTTTTAATAGGTAAATTTTCCACAAAAAAAATGTAATTTTTTTTTTTTTTTTATCAAATTTGTTAAGTTTTGTAGAGATTTGCATTTTAAAATTTGCAATTTTTATCAGTGATGGGCGGCGGATCGATATTATATCGCTAACCAACCACTGCTGAATGCCAAATATCGATAAGTGCCCAAGTTAAATAAGCAACACTGAAATTTGCCAGGCACAGCGACACGTACATTTTGACCATCTCTAATTCCGCCTTTTTGGGTCTTCTTTCCTATTCAAGATGGTAGGTGTTTAGATTGTGCTCAGCGAAAATCGTGAAACATCCGTGTTAATAGTTATTAAAATGTAATTGAAAAACTGAAATTTTGCACGTTAAATTGCTGTGCGTGTTTTGAACAAAATATTTCACGAATGTGCGTACTTTGAATACATTCTATTAACATTGCAAAATTTCGTGTTTCGGCGTCGAATCTTTGTTGCTGGTCCAGTAATCAAACGAATCAAAAATAATGTATACATTGTACTTTTTCCCAGGTGAATGTACCTAAACAACGTCGCACCCTGTGCAAAAAGTGCAAGTGCCACAAGCTGCACAAGGTAACGCAGTACAAGAAGTCCAAGGAGCGCAAGGGCGCTCAGGGCAGAAGACGTTACGACAGGAAACAGCAGGGTTTCGGTGGTCAAACCAAGCCCATCTTCAGGAAGAAGGTGAGCACGATATATGGGATTTGTTAATTATGATACACTGAGCACTTCCAGTAGACCTGGATTGCCGCAATTTCATTCGGCCGTCTGGTGGACAGAGGGTGCAATAGAAATCTATTTATTTATTTTTTACCTGGTTCGGTGCGGCCTTTAAAGGTAGCGGTATCGCTTATTCAATAGCATGCCTGATCCGCCAGCTTCAAACAAATCAATATCTTTAGAAATATGTTATGTTATATTGTGTTGGCCTTTCGTAGAACTAAATTGCCTTGCTTAAGATTAAGCATTCGGCTTTTTGGTGGGAACAGACTGTTGCCAAGAGTAAATGCAATTGCCATGGTGCGGCCTGTCAAGGCAGCGGTTTAGCTTCGTTCCAGAGCATTCCCGAGCCAGCAATTGCAAACAAATTAATAGATATATAATGTATATGCAATAAGTGAAGGAATTGTACTAACTCCTTTTTTATATTCTTTCGTCTCTATATAGGCTAAGACCACCAAGAAAATTGTGCTGCGTATGGAATGCACCGAATGCAAGTACCGCAAGCAGACACCCCTGAAGCGTTGCAAGCACTTCGAGTTGGGAGGCGACAAGAAGCGCAAGGGACAGATGATTCAGTTCTAAGCTGCCGATCACCGATCTAACCCGCTCTTTTCTCTAATGAAGTGTTTTTAAGTTGTTTTCATCGACCGCTTTTCATGCCGTTCCCCAAAAAAGGGTGTGCAACAAGTGGGAAATAAAACAAATTAGACGTAAATTTAAACAAATGTGTGTGTTTAATTTAATATGGTAGCATTCGCACGAACGCTATATCACAATAGGGGCTTTCCACAAGTTTTGATTACTCGATGACGCCGTCCTCAAGAATTGCGTCTGGTTTGCTGCAATGTAAATTAACAGATTCAATAACAGAGCTCCGAATTCGATGTAGCTCCAACTCACTCTAGCACTTGCGGTTCCAGTCCCTCGGACAGCATTTTCTGTTTCACAGCAGGCGCTGGCACGCCCACATGTAGCATTTTGAAAAACCTTTTATATCGACCATCCTCGCAGGCACGCACTCCTTTGGGCTGAATTTCAACTGGAGCAACTTCCTCGGCCGGTGTCTCGTTCTCCTCCACAACAATGTCGACTGCGATTGGTATAGAGTTTTTGGCAGTGTCCACTTCGTTATCTAGGGGAATTGAAGCAAGCTTTGCCTCCAGAATAATTAAGGCAGCTTCGGTTCTTTGTAGCTGGCGTTCCAACTGGACGAATTTAGTCTCACAGTTCAAAGCGAATTCATTGAGAAACGTGCATGTGCTTAAAAGAAAATGGTTAACAAAAGCAAGTATCCGCTTTTGATTAAGTGGTGGTATCTGTGTTTTATCCACATCTCCCTTAAACGTTGCACTTGCTTCCATTGTTATTATTATTATTAATATTTTAGTCGATTACTTAGAATATAAAAAGCTACTTGCCCCATTGGAGCGAACGATAACGATAAATAAAAATATCGGAAAGCCACCACCATGTTCAGTGCTGTAAATATATATAAACAAAAAAAAGTGGTGCAAGAAAAGCTCTTAAAAGTAACGATCTTTTTGCTTTTAAATATTTTATTTATTTGGTTTTATTATATCTTAACATGAATTGTGTGGAGTTCTTTATGTTAATTTGTTGTTTAAGTATTATGTACGCTTTTTTTTCGATTTATTATAAAAGTATGTATATATATTGTTTTTTCTTCGTAATTTTATTTCAGTTAATATGCATGAATTTCTGTTTTTAAATTTCTATATGTATAAACTTATGTGCTGGGGACTGGGATCTTTCCTATATGCTCAAATCTACAATGAACGTTTTACGACTTAATGTTATTAATTTCATAATGCGCATACGGTTATAGTTATTTTCTCAAATAAGATTTAAATCTTGTGCGCTTGTTTTTGTGTTGTATGTTTGCATATCGATCGCATGAAAATTATAAAATATAGACACAACTGTTTACAAATAATTTTTTTTTATTATTAATGTTTTCCTTGTAGAACGAAACGCATTCGAGTTGTTGTTGAAAAATATGGCAGTGGATTTTCGAACGGTACAAAAATAAAAATCATGATTTGACCTTTTTTTTTCTTGTTATAAATTGTTAAAATTAAAATGCTGCCAGCAGCGAAATCTCTTGAAATGAAAAGGCAACATAGGCTTGGTTGAACAGGCTTTTGGTTCTGATTCAGATTCTGTTTCGATTCAGATGAATTGGATATCGTTGCAAACGAGAGCCCGCTGGTCTACAACGTATTGAATATTTCAATTGCTTTCATATTTATTTATTTCAAGTGAATTGGAGTCTCTTGGTGTTAAAATCTCAAGGCCAAATGTGACGATACTGTTTCATATTGTAAAACTTTATTTCAAATAAAAATACATGGTAATAAAAAAATCAAAAATGTACAATTAAAATTAAAAATCAATAGATTTATGTATTAATGTTTGTTTTTTCTTTTCTATGTATATGCGCATCACTCTGCTAACTGATTTTCGTGTATATTTTACCATATTAGTAGTATTTTTAATATAATCATCATTGTCATATAGATCTACATGTTTGTGTGTGTGGGTGTATATTTATATATGATATCGCATGTTCATTTGTAACAACTAAAGTACAAATTAAAATACACATAATTAATGTATAGGTAGTAGAGGATTTATTTTCTTTTATACGAATCGCTATCGTTTTATTTTTATTTATTTTTGTTGTGATTTTCCGTTTAATCGTTCATCAAATATCAACTTGGATTTTTTATTCTTCGCATTCCAATTTCTTTTTTTTTATCTTATGAAACGCAACGCTTTTGTAATAATAATTTGTAATACTATAACTAATATTGAGTTGCTCGGCATTCACTTCCATTTTCAACGTTTTATTTGATTACAATTTGTGAATCGTTAAGCGATTCTAAACATATTTATATATATATACGAGTATATATATATTTTTTTTATTCAACTACAAGTGCTCGAAATCCATTAGATCAGCGGTTGGAGCTGGTTTTTTTTTTCATCTTGTATTCTTTTCGTTTATGTTTAATACTAGGCATAAATTAAATAAATAGCTTAGCATACAGTTATAGCTCAACGGCATTATTATTTATATCATCTGGATCAGTTTTATTTGGATCTCTGTCCGAAGCATTGCGTACTCTTTGTATGAAAAATTATAGAAATAGAAGCATTTACTTTTTTCACTTAGTGTCTAAAAAAGTTTTACCATGTGTGATTAGTTTTTGTTTTTAACTAACATTATGTTTGTTTCACACAACGCTTTCTTTAAATAAATAAAACTCATTATCATCAGTATTAATTATCGTCGTCGTTTTCTAATCTTAATTTACAACTTGCACGCTCTTTGTATTATGTGGGAGATGGTGACGAGTTATGCATATAGTATATTTAGTATATATATAAATATATATAATAATATACGACGTATGCCACTTAAGACTACAAAATTTGATCGTCTATTAATCATTACGTAAAACGTTTGTTGGATGAGTAAATCTTCTCTTCAGCACAAGACATAGCTTCAGCTTTATTCCTGACTGCAAAAGAAATGCAAAAACATGAAACCTGCACAGCGAGTGGACAATTACAAAAAGGTACGTACATTAATCATCATCATCATCATCATTAAAGTTAGCCATGGGCGTGAGGGGGTTAAGTATATATAAGCATATAAAATGTACAGGACAGCAATCATTGACACAATCGCTTTGCAGGTTTGTTTAAATTAAATCTAAATTGTTATTGATTGGCAACCATCATCATCTACTAGAAAAAAGTTGTTAAACTTGCAGCTGCTTATTTGCCACAGGATTAAGAACTTTTCATCTTGTTAACAAATACATTGTATGGGTGTTGGTGTGTGTTTGCACTTATATATATAAATATATATGTATATATTGGATCTGCATCTGTATGATGTTGTAGATTACAATTTGTTTCTTACGAATCGACTCGCCCTAATTATGTGTTTTTTTATTTTTGGGACAATTTCCCATTACATAGCAATTGGTTTCTTTTTTTTATTGTTTTGTTTGCAATCTGGTTTTCATAATTTGTTGTTGCGGTTGCCGTTGTTGTTGTTCATCTCTTGTATAATGTGTAATTAGATTTAAATGTATAATATATGTATATATATAAGTGTATTTATATGTATGTATAATTATTTAACTCGAACTCGTAATCGCTTAGCTGGGAGCTGCTGATGCTACTGCTGTTGGTCTAATCTTAGACAAACACCTTGGCCAGTCCATCGGCTCCGGCGCTGGCTATATAGGGTTTGGTGGCATGGAATGCCACATCGAATATGCTCTCATCGAACTTTTTGCGGTGTGCGGTAATCTCCTGCACGCACGTCTTATTGTCCAGATTCCAGAGTCGTATGGAGCAGTCATGTGAACCGGATAGCAAATACAGACCGTGTGCATCAACTGCCAGTGATGTGACTGGTTCCAAATGCGCAACCATCGAATGCACCAGAGTACCAGATGTATTATCCCAGAAGCGTATGTGACGATCCTCATGCGCCGTTATAGTTATGGGCAGTGTCGGATGGGAGACGACCTTATTAATAAACTTCCCCGTATTGCCGGACATCTCTTGTGCCGCCTCCAGTTTAATCACCTGCTTGCCCGTCTCCGTATCATAGATAATGCAATGTGCACTATTATAGGCAACCACAATGTGATCCACCTCATTGCGCACAAAGTCCACGGATGAGGGCCCGCCCTCGGCCTCCGCGGCCGTATAGGTGCGCAGCAGCGGCTCCTTTGTGTATGGTGACCATAGTTTAACGGTACCATCCGCCGAGCATGACACAATGTTGTTCTGCATCGTGGTCAGACCCCAAACGGCGTCCGTGTGCCCCTCCAGCGTGCCCGAGTGCACATTGGGATCGTAACAGTCGTATGGATCAATATTGGGTGATGGTAACTGCCAGCACTCGATGTTGCCATCCAGTCCTCCAGAGTAGCATGTCTCACCGCTGGAGGACATGCCCAGACACAGGACTGGCCCGGTGTGCGCGCGGAACGTATATAGCGGCTCCACATCAAGACTAGCGGACTTTTTGGCTTGCACCGTCTTCTGTAGATTCCACAGCTTGAGCGTATTATCCTCGGAGGCGGTTATTAGCACGGGCTCCTCCGGATGGAAAATCAACGAACGCACTCCATCAAAATGCGATCGCAGCGTGTACTTGGCATTCCATGTCTTGCGATAACCAGCGCCACCAGCACTGCCTCCAGTGCCGTCCTTGGCATTCGCATCATATGCACCATCCGATTCATTATTGACCGTAAGCTGCGCCAGCTCACCCAATCCCAGTGAGCCGTCCACCTCTGTGAAGAGAACAGAGAAACGAGAATATAATTAGTGGAGAAAGTAAATAAAGTGGACGTTAATGCGTTTTAAAGCTGTAAATCAAATATGTAAACCATCGAGAGTATTTAATATAAAGAACATGATTTCTATTAACTTGCAGATGATATTATTAATTTGTAATGAAATCTCTAACGCGTTAAAGTAAATAATTAATGTCAATATTTCTTATTCGTCCTTTATTAAATTTTTATAAGAACCCTAAACAAAAAAGAAATATATGGATTTTTTAATTGAAAGTATGTGTTCTATGTCGGAGCTTAACAGATCGTATTATTATATTATATAGTGGCATATCAAAAATAAAACTTTCGTATGGTAAACTTAATTTTTGGAGTTATGTCGACCCATCTCACAAATCGGGCTGCTTTATCACATAATAGTCGTAGCCCCGACCAGTCTTAAATTTAATACAGTACAGTGCAAGGATAACAAAGCTTAAAATTTACTTTGTTAAATATATTGAAATGCTCTCGATTGGTTTCCAGTTTCACAAATTTTTAGAATATTTTGTTAGCTGGTTAGTAAAGCACCTTCGGTCATAAGATTCATATCGTTCATGAGCTGCTCTCCCACCTCGGCCTCAAGATCTAAAGATCGCAAAGATGATGATCGCATCACAACAAGAAGAGAGAAGCGAAAGAAACATAAATCGAAAAGCATAAGACAAAATGCAGCACATTGTCGCAATTATGGTGATAACTGGGAATTGGATTAATGGAGACGCTAAGGGCCATTTAGAGGGATTTGCAAATTAAAAGATAAATGCAGACTACGTATGATGTGAGGCGGGCGGGAGGGCAATTAATGGTCTATTGTTTATTTATTTTTGGATGGGATAAATGCACTTTGGATGTGTTACAAACGTGTGTCCAACAAAGTTTAATTAAATAGATCGTTTGGCATTACCTTCGGTCAGCATATCCTTGCCGGATTTGGGCCGTTTGGCCATTTTAACGTCTGTATCTTCATTGTCGGTGGCGACCATTTCCAGATCATCGGATATCTCATCATCGTCGGACATCTCCGTTGGCCCAAGGAACTCAAAATTGGCCATGACCGCCGCCTCCGTGTCCAATATGATGGCATCATTTGATTGTTGCACTTTTTTAGCGGGAGTATGACGTCCTAATGTGAGCAAATTATTCAAATCTTCAACAGGGGGGAAGAGGGTGTACAATGACCTACCTTCAGACTCTGAGGCACGTTTATTATTCTCGTTGCCATTGATATTTGGACTGAGATTCTCGCCGCCAACGCTGCCGATGCCGCCGCCACCATCATGATCCGCATTATTGTTGAGTCCAAGAATCGAGCGTACACGATTTGAGCGCACATCAATGATGTTGTCTGTGTATCCAATCTCGGCCAGATATTGGCGCAACATTTGCCTGCCCTGTCGCCACGTGGTGTTTGACACTGAACTATAGGGCACTTCAGAATCGGTCGCCACATCCCCGCCCAGGCCACCATCGTCATTCGACGACGGCTTGAACTCATTCAACTGTGGCGGATCAGTACCGTACTTTAGTCGATAGAATTTCGCCCGCTCCTGACGCAACGCATACTCCAGCATCTTTATGCGACGCGTCAGATCAGATTTAAGGCTCTCCAGACACTTTCGTTCGCCCAGCAGCATTGCGATCCGCGCCTGAAAACATATGGAAACAAAGGAATGAAGACGATTAAATAACTGTTTACAATAGAAATTTGTAAGCATTATATAGAATCGCTTACACAGTCGATAACTTAAGTATCAAAGATAATGAAATAGTATTAATATTATCAATGTATAGTTGAAGTATCAAATTTAAGATCGCCAAACAAAGAAAACTTTTAATTACATTTCATATCATTAGCACTTCTATTTTCAATGCTAGTGAAATTTGATATCATTAGCATTATATTATTTCAATGTCAATGAAGTGATCAATGTATTACAAAATTAGTTTAATAGTCACAACACTGGTATCATTTATTTAACATTATTCCTTTCACTCAAAATTGTACTTATAATGACAATTATAATTTTTCCAGGTAAAATTTATGTAAAAGATCTTTTAAAAAAAATTCGACTTTACGTAAAATGCAATACTTTTGCAGAAATGCGTCGATAAACCCAATATGCACATTGCACTCAAAAGCTACAGGGTATAATCAATTTTCATTAATGCAGCACTTCAAAAGCTTTTATATGCTCCCCATAAAAAGCTTGTGTGCGTGTGTGTGTATGTGTGCGTGTGTGTGAGTGCATATGTGTGCGTTCGTCTCGTTGCAATCCAATTGCTGCGTTTGGCTTGACGCAGCGTCGGACTCATAATTGACGGTCCGCTGCGTCGGCAAAACGAAAAACAATTAAATTCAATTAATTGTAATACATAATTACAGACACTTGTATCAAATATGATAAAAAAAAAAAATAATGAAACGAATCAGGGCGAAATCAGCAACATTTACCGCTATTTCTGCGTAACAAATGCAACACTGCTTACTTTCGAAATACACGTTCATAACACACCATCCTCCCCCACCCCCTAACCGAAGTACACAATATATATCAGCTGAAACAACAATGTGCAGGTTATGTACCACATTTCTGCGCATAAAGCTGTGGCAAAGTTGAAAATGAGAGGTGAAGAGACGCAGAGAACAGCAGATAAGACAGACAGGCGGACAGGCAGGTGCGTAACGATGCCACACACAACTTTTGCTTACTTCCTGTTCCGCAAACTCATTCAATGAACGAGAGGGAATAGGAGGGGGAAAGTCAACCCACACCCAAAATTGCCCCGCTCTTAAAGAGTGAGCGCCCCAACAAACAACAATAACAATTTGCAGGCAGAGACGCCAAACCAAAGAGAGAAGCCGTCAAAGAGAGTGGGAGCGAGAAAAATGTGTAAACTATGCCGCCATTTGATTTTAGTCTCATTCTGTTTCAGTTCTTTGTCCGGTGCTGCTATCGTTCTCTTTGTTGTAGTTATTGCTGCTGCTGATATTTGGTGCTGTTAATGGAAACATGTTCTGCATTTGAATTAACGTTCAATGGCATTTCATTTGGCATAAGTCGCTAATTAAAGCACGCATTAACAGAGAAATGTTAGAACGCTGCTCGCGTGCTATTATTGTTGAAGAGCAGCTTAAAAAAAAAGGCGCCCATATCAAATAGCGACAAAATAGCACACTTTTCCACATTATGGCCACGGAAGTCAGTCAAATCGAGGGAATCGCAATGAGTTTGCTTTATTTTTATGCCGGGCTAAATTTCAAATTACCCAACCACATGCAACGATGATCATAATGACGACGACGACGATGATGATTGAGTTCCGGATGATGGAATGTGTGGGCGGCAGGTGGCGCATTATATTTATTTATATGTATGCAATTTTTCTTTATTCCTTTTTGCGCTTTAGAATAGTCATTTGTTGGTACAAAATACATTTGGTTAATTAAATTGCTGCTGTCATTAGAACAGAAATACGGAAAAGAGAAGTGGGAAATGTGTAAAGTAAAATGCAAAAGAGAATATAAGTGCGAAATGACCAATGCACACAATGTCAATATTTTTTCTAATCTCTCTTTCTCATTGAAACGTCACACATTAAATGCAAAACAAATTGACTAATTAACAGCTGGGCCGATGACATTTGCCATCGATTTCAATAACAGCAGCAGCAGCAGCAGCGGCAGCAGAAATGAGAGGAGTAGAAAGATTGTACAATGAACCAGGCACGGCACAAACACAAGGACGTTGCATGTGCAGCAGCACTGACACTGACACACAAACAAGCCGCAAGCTAGAAATAGACACACGCAGAGTGTGGAGTTAGCGCCTGGCACACGACACACAATACACATGCATATAAATTAGATGTATATTCATATACATACATATGTATATAAACATACAGACAAACAGACGCGAAAGCGCTAAAATGGCGTCCAGTACCGATATAGGGGGAGGGAGGGGGGTGGTGGTGGTCGTCGTCTAGTCACTGCCCACTCTCTACTTCTCTTTTTTATTCTTTTTATTTGTACGTCTTGTTTGCTTTTGGTAAAAACACAAACAAGGCGAACAGGTTCATACATATTGTGTATATATGTATTTTAGCGACAAATAAATGTGTGCGGCACAGGTAAAAAAAACGCAGTGTCAGCGTCGCCAACTTGTTTCCATTGCAGTGACGTTTTGAATGTCACTTGTTTTCCAGAGCGTAACGGGACGTCAAATTCAGTGTATTATCGTTCTATCGATAGTCAACATGTTAGTGAAAGCAAAAGATAAAGATGCGAAGACGGCCGCAATTTCACTATTCCCAATTGACAAGAAATTCAATGAGAAATGCATTTAGACAAATTCAATTATGCATTATGTAAATAAAGATTTAACATTTGAAAACCGCGGCAACCTGAAGCAAACAGAGCATAAAGTTGATTACAAAACAAATTAAAAACAAAGAAAAATTGCTTTGCTTATTTTAACCAAGAGACCTAAGCACACATTTCCCTCTTCTGAACCGAACAGAAACCCATTGAAATGGAAAGTGAGCTTTAAGGACAATGTACGAGAGTATTATGGAAATTATTGAGTCTAACTCACCTGCAATTCGGCCCTGTCCACATCCCACTGTGAACGCTCCAGTTCGAAGCGCGACCATTCGTGTTGTATGAAATGCAATATGCCCGGAATTGTGTATTGGGGCGTGGTTGCCTGCTGATTGTTGGGTCCACCGCCAGGGCCGCCCATGCCGTTGCCGCCATCGTCGCTGCCTCCGTTGTTGCCACCGCCACCCATGCCGGAGATTATGCCGCCAACATTGGCGTTCTGTCCGCCAGCGCCTAATCCGCTGATGCTGAGACCGGTGCCGCCCAAACTGTTGGATAGCACGTTGCCTACAGCTGAATTGGTAACGCCAACGCCGAGAACGACGGCACCGCCCACCGGCTTGTTATTGATGCCAGCGGTGGCTCCCGAATTGGTTCCCATTTGTTGTTGTTGTCGCTGTGGCCCGTCGCTGGCTTCTCTGCTTCCTCTTGATTGATTTGCTTGCCTTTCTGTTTGCCGTTGTCTTTGCCAGATGCTGCAGTCGTAGTCGTCGTAGTCTTCGTCGTCGCCGTTGTTGTAATTGTTGTTGTTGCTCTTGCGCTGCTCTTCTTTTCGTCTCTTTTTTCTGTTTTTGTTGTTGTTGTTGTTGCTCTCTTATTGCCTTTGATCGATAAATTTCACTCGATGGCGTTGGACACGATAATTGGTCTTGTTCTTAAAAACTTGCCGTCGAGTGATTTTTTCTTGCTGACTCTTTCTGTTTCTGTTGGTCCTGTTGAGTTGAAAAAAAAGAAACACAGAAAAGCCCGTACGTGAGACAAATGAGGTCATTGAATTTGCCGAGCAGCAAACAAGGAAAAGGATACGGTTTTAAGTGACTGCCTGCCTGCCTGACTGTGACGGCGGTGTCTCCCGGCTCCAATCGCTCTATTTCGCGCTCTCTCTCTCTCTCGCTATGCTCGCACTTCACCGGACCCGTCCGTATACGCCCCCGCTCCGCGCGCCTTCTCTTTCTCTTTTTACGATACAACAACGTCACACACTACACACACATACACTTACACGCACGCACTCACCCAATCGCACTGATTTGAATGACAACGACAACGACGATTACTACTATTTAGGCACACACATACTGGATAATCGTTTAAACATTTCGACTTAACAAAACCCTTATTTACTCACATTTACTTGAAAATTTTGTTTACTATTTACAAATTTTTCCAAGGAAACGTTGTTGCTACCGTTTTTCGACTACGATTTTGGTTAGAGACGTTTACGCAAAAAAAAAAAACACACACACACACAATTTTTCTGCGAAACAGAGACAATATGTAAATGCAGACAAATGACGTTGTCGCTTGACGGCGCTTCACAAGGAACGCAATCAATACGATTGTTATTTATTATTGCGTTATTTACGATTTGTTACTAATATAATTAATGCAAACGTCGTGCATTGCACACAAAAAGTCGATTCAGCCGTTCGTCGCACAGAATGTTTGGCCTGGAACTCTAAAACAACAGAGTTACTGCACAATATGCTTAGCTCACTCGCACACGCTGAATGAGCGGAGAGCTTATATATCTATTTCGTTCTACGAATCTATATACAAAGAAAAACACACGAACACAAGCGCACGCTAAAGCCGTACTATTTTCACTTTGTTTAACTACACATAATATAAGCTTTTTGCATTTCAACAATTCGCAAGGGTTAACACCGACTTGCTTACTTTGCACTATATTACACCGCTTCGTTATTTAATAAATGTTTGCAGGATTTTCACGCAGTTGCTTTTTCATTTTTCATTCAGTGAATTTACCAGTGCTGCCAGCTTTTTTGAGGTTGCCCATACAGAAAAAATTACCGATCTGGTTTGATTTTTTTTTTTTTCCGAAAAAAGGTATTCGGAACTTTTGCACCTTTTTTCCATTTTTTTTTTTAATTTTTGGAAAAATTTTGCAGAATTTATGTTGGAATTTTCTTGATTTTTCGATATTTTTTTTTAGAAATTTGTTTTTAAACATGTCTTCCCGAAGACTGCCCAACTTCAAACCTTCATTCAAATGTTTGTCTTAATTATGTCTTATTTCGAATTTTAAAGTTTCATCAAATTTATTAATTTTTTTATTAAGTTTTTTGCATTTTTAAATTTTAATTTTATCAGTCAGTGCTGGCAGCTTGGCCGGTGCTGTCAACTTGTCTGTGGGAACAAAAAAAAGGGGCTGGCAGGCTTGCGTCGTAATCGCTTCACGACTGTTGATTGTTATCGGTGTCCCATTTATGCAAGTCGATCACCATAATTTATCGAGTTATCGAATGTCATTTAAATTCAATTTATTGCGCTTTTGTTCTCTAATTTACGTTTATTAAATTACTCATTTATCGTACTACTCTAGATGGGTGTGAATTTACAAAGGGCACACAAGTGTAGCAAATGTACAATTAATTATTGCTAAGTTAATATTTAAAGACATTTAGAATTCAATTAACACTTGTATTACATTTTAATGATAACCTAATATTATTGTGACAGAACATATTATTAAATGGAGAATATCAATGTATGTATATCTGAACTCCCCGATGCGTCCGAGCATATTGCTTGTCCAGAGATTTCCCACAAAAAGGCTGTGCAATTCAATTCTTTTACAAGAACTCCTCGCACCAATCGTTGAGACAATTGTAGCAATCTGATGCCTGCTTTGAGCTAGCATGGCAAACATCTTTCATCCAATCCTTGAACAGCTCCTCGTCTTTTTTCAGCACTAAGTACTGGCCGAGCACCGTGTAGGCCTGCAACGAGACACAAATCAGCACATAAACAATATAAACATAAACACACGTTGTTTATTCACACACATGGCGTCATCATATTTACCTTATCAAAGCCAGCGGTGGTCAAGCGTCCCCCGAGCGTCTCTCCAATTCCAGCCAATTCTGTGACTGATTTCTCTCCCATGGGCTCTGCCACGAAGTTTCTGTACTTTTGGGTTGTTCCCGACATTTTAAACTATTAGTTGCGAATTTGTAGATAAATTTTAAGTTAGATTGCGTCAAATATTGCGACAAATTAGGAAATCGCTGAATCTGCTTTTCGCGGCGTTTCTAAAATATGACGCACAAAAAATAATGCGACAGTATTCTGAAAATACTAAAATGCTGCTAGGGCTGCTAACGTTTTAGAGAAAAATACAACTGAGCAAATCGAAACTGGTTGGCAGCCCTAACCCGAAAACGAGTTGGCAGGTTTGGATGAATGAAATCAAATTTCTAAATGAAACGCTTATAATTTGAAAGCTAAATTTTGATAATTGTTGCAGAATTTTTGTAAGAATTATGTCAAATGATATAACAAGAACTTATAACAACCACAATAACACAAAATTATAGCATTTGCACTGTCTAGTCAATTACACCACCTTGATAATAATTTCACCATGAAACAAATTACTGCAAGAAAGAAACTTGGGTTTCCCCAAAATTAACTATAGCTTTTTGAGTTATGCTAATTTAAATAATTGTAAAATTGCATCCGGCATAACGCTTTATAAAATATAAATAAAATATGCAATCATAAATATTTAATAAAAATAGATTTGCAATTTATTTGTCACCTGATATTTTAAATCAAAATAAAAAGACAAGTGGTACTGTTATAGAGTAGGGGATAAATACATAATTTGAGCATAAGTTGCCATGGAATTCGTTTATAGAAACTGGTTGCTCCAATCGTTGAGGCACTTGTAGCAATCATCCGATTGCTTTGAGTTAGCATTGCAAACCTTCTTCATCCAACCTTTAAACTTTCTCTCGTCTTGTTGAAGCACCAAATACTGCCCGAGTACACTTGAGGCCTGTATTGCAATTCAAACACAAAAACATATGTACGTATTAAAATCTATTAGTCATCACTTATTCGTGAAAGCAAACCTTATCATATCCAGCTTCGCTTAAGCGTCCGCCCAGAGTCTCCCCAATTCCAGCTAGCTTTGTCACATGTTTGTTTCCAACAGGCTCTAAGAAGTCTCTGTGTTTTTGTGAAGTTGACATTTTGGATTGCAAGCTTATGCTCAATTTCCTAACGTAGCAAATATTTTCACAACAAAGAAAAATACTGAGAATTTGCAAGCTTGGGCGGCAAGATCTATTGAACTAATCCCTAAAGTGAACGGACGAACTAAATCCCTGTTTGCAGGTCATTTAGTTCAATTTTTTAGTTTGAAAATATGTACGTCAAGATAGCAACGGTTCAAAAGCGGCATATACCAAATTAAAGCTACAAGCTTGTAGAAGCTTTTTCAATTAAATTTAAAAAAAGTTTTCAGTATTTGAGAAAATTAATCCAATTAGTCCAATCGAACCAGTAGCTCCAACGTGAACTGAACTGCTACGCAACATAAAACTGGCTGATATGAATCTGTTTATATGAGAATGTCTAAAGCAGAAAGCTGTCTGCTAAATGATTTCGATGTTATCTTTTAACTTTTTTTTATTAATTATTTAAGTCATGGCCCCAGTTGCACGGTATTAAAGAATATAGCCCTTACTTTTACTAACATTTTGCTGCAACTTTCATTAATTTCTTTCAGACAGTTTTTGAGAAAATCCCATTTTAGTATATTTGCCATTTTAGCTTAATACACATACTATTTTTGGTATTTATCCACTGAACTAAATGAACTCAATAGATCTCGATCCAAACGACTCTGAACACTTTCGTGCAACTCGTTGTGCACGTTTTTGATTAAACAATACGAAATACAATTTAATTTAGCTATATTTGAAGCATAATGGGCGCATTGGCAGAGGTAAGTAGAGCATATATAATTAACTCTCAAATTGATGCTTAAAGTTTGACTCTCAGTTGGCAGGTGACGAAAAGAATGGCGATGGTTCCCGCACATTTGTTTTTATGAACGAAAGTCACACGCTTGGCAATGCATTGAAGACGATAATTGCACGCTATCCGGAGGTGGATTTCTGCGGCTATACGATACCACATCCCACGGAACAGAAGCTGCATTTCCGTATACAGTCGCATCGCGAGCGTGCTATAGATTTGCTGAAACGTGGACTGGAGGATTTGGAGGCGCTATGTGATCATACAATGGAGACATTTGAGAAAGAGATAAATAGCTTTAATGACAAGGATGTAGAAGTTAATTAACATTAATAAGATGCTTAGAAGACTAGACAACGCTGCGTGCCTTCTTGGGATCATAGTTTGGTTTACGCAGATGATGATAATTGGGCAGAACCTTGCGCAAAAAGTCGATTTGTAGTGTCTGCGATCCTTGCTTATCGATGCCCTCGCGCTGCAGCGCCTGTTGGCCATAAACAATTGTATTATCCGGCAGTCGCTGCAACGTGCGCATTTGCAGTCCGGCTCCAATCACACAGCCATTGGACACGGTGACACCTTTGCCCACAAACGATTTGCTCTCGAAGACATTCTTGTCGCCAATGCGAGAGGCTTTCACTGTGCAGCCCACTTCGAAAACATTGTGGCTGCCAATGCTCAAGATGTTGTTGGCATCCCAACTGGCGCCCTTCTCCAATTCATGGGCAATCGTTGCGTACTCCTCTATAATGCAATTCTCGCCAATTATGATCGGACCCGCCTCGGCAATCACCGTGGCACTCGGATGGACGACACAGCCCGCAGAGAAGGTGATGTCACCGCTTAGCGTACTTTCCTCGCATACCACCGACTTGGGCAGTATTTTAATGCTACATCAATGATTATGTTTAGCTCTATTAACTCTTTAGTTCATGGTAAATCAACAACTTACTTGTTTTCCACGGGCATTGCGTTTAATTCTAGTTTCTTTAAAAAATAAACAAAGTATGAGGGCTGCAAAAATGGTCAACAGATGGCGTAAGTGTTGTCGATAAAATGCTTATCGATATATGAATGATATTTCGACAGCCCTGGCGCCGTGTCTTGATTTAGCGAAATATTTAAATTTAGGTATTGCGTATTTTAAAATCCCATAACTTTGCAATAAATTAATAATTTTTAAAAAATTTAAAATTACATAAAATAAGGATAAGCATTATATTAAAGTTTGAAGCTTTTCAGCCCAAGGAAAGAGAAGTTACACTTTTAATTCTGAAAAAATATTTTAAAATGCAGAAAAATTCAACAAAAATTCTGCAAAAATTTAAAAAGCTTCAAAATTAAGAAAGTGTTAAAAAAAAGCGAAAAATTCAAAGTTACCAATATTGACATTTGTCCCAGGTCGGAAAATCTAACAGGGTGGCAGCCTTTGCACCTTTGGAATAGGTGGCAATGCTTTGATTTATTCCTCGTTGCTGATGCAATTCTTGTCTGCAGTTTTCATTGTATCGATTTGAGAATTTGTCATTTATAAATCAAGATGCCTACGGAAGAGTTGGCTGAGCTAACAATAAGTGAGTTTTACAAATGTATATATAATATAGAGAATTTTTTGTTCTAATTGGCGATGACTAATACTTGTAAAATGGATATCTATGCGGCTTTTTAATCGCTGCCTGTCCACGTTGTCCATGTGTCGTAGCAAAAAAAAAATACAAATATATATGTATCCATATGTATTATGTACTGCAGCTAAAATACTATATTTAATTTGCAATATGCATTTAATTTGCTGTCCTGACTACTCATCAGGATAATAATTCAATTGACGGCGGCAATAAATAGCTTTGCATGCAAATTTATTTTACGATGATGTTCCACTACATTTTTAACTGTAATTCAGATAATATATGTAAATAAAATAATATGCAATTATTTTGCCTAAGTTTAAACATTTATAAACAAGTCTGCAGTTAAGTTGTGTTTATAGCTGCGTTGGATTAGAAGTTATTTGATTTATCATTTTGAATACGTACGTCAAATCTATTAGACGCCACTTTATGTGTGGTTTGAGACCTTTTTAAAAAAATAAACAAATAATAATAATAACAATGATAATTAATTTTTAAGAATTAAAAGCCATATATATTTCGTAATTCACAATCCCTGTATCTGTTAGATAACTGCTAGTAACTGCTGAATATTTATACTTTCTTATCTGTATCTTAACAGGTTCGCTTTTCACGTCGGAAAAGCGAGGAAACGATGAGACGGGCGATGGCAGCGAATCCAAGCCATATAAGAGCATTCTGCAGGCGATGCGTCATGCGGGAAAGGAACCCTTCCCCACCATCTACGTGGACAGCAAGGATCCCAATGCCACGGAAGTCTATGAAGTGGCTGCCAAGTCGCAATTGAAGAAAATTCAAAAGCTCTTCGTACGCGAGGGACACAAGAATACCGAGAAGCAGCAACGGGAGGCCGAGGATGCGGTGAAGCGTCAACAGAATATGGATGAGGCACGCAAAGTGAAGATTAGCGAGGATCCCAGTTGGCCAAAGGCCAACAAGATCCGCATCTTTGAGGGCACCGATAAGCGCAACGAACGTGTCAAGATTTATGGTTGGGTGCATCGTTTGCGTCGTCAAGGCAAATCTCTAATCTTTATTACACTGCGCGATGGCACCGGATTCTTACAGTGCGTCTTGAATGATTTGTTATGCCAGACCTATGAGGCTTTAATGCTGAGCACGGAGAGCACTGTGCTGCTCTATGGCACATTGAAACTGGTGCCCGAGGGCAAGACGGCGCCAGGTGGACACGAGTTGAATGTGGATTATTGGGAATTAATTGGACAGGCACCGCCGGGCGGCGCTGATGCCATTCTCAACGAGGAGGCGCATCCGGATGTGCAGCTGGACAACAGGCACATTATGATACGTGGCGAGAACACCTCCAAGGTGCTCAAGATGCGTTCCATTGTGATGCAGGCATTCCGTGCGCATTACTTTGAGCGTGGCTACAATGAGGTGACACCCCCAACACTTGTCCAGACCCAGGTCGAAGGTGGCTCCACATTGTTCAAGATGCAGTACTTTGGCGAGGAGGCCTATCTTACCCAGAGTTCGCAGCTGTATCTGGAGACCTGTCTTCCGGCCCTGGGCGATGTTTTCACCATTGCCCAAAGCTATCGCGCCGAGCAGAGTCGTACCCGTCGCCATTTGGCCGAGTATACGCACATTGAGGCCGAGTGTCCGTTTATTACATTTGAAGAGATGCTGGATCGTCTGGAGGATTTGGTTAGCGATGTCGTTGATCGCGTCTTAAAGTCACCCTTTGGCTATCTCGTTGGCGAACTCAATCCCGACTTTAAGCCACCTAAGAAACCATTTAGACGCATGACTTATGCGGATGCCATCAAATGGCTGAAGGATAACAATGTGACCAAGGAGGATGGCACCTTCTATGAGTTTGGCGAGGATATACCCGAGGCACCGGAACGCAAAATGACTGATGCCATCAATGAGCCCATTCTTTTGATTAAATTCCCAGCTGAAATCAAATCGTTTTATATGCAACGCTGCGAGGATGACAATCGTCTCACGGAGAGCGTTGACGTCCTTTTGCCAAATGTGGGCGAAATTATTGGTGGCTCCATGAGGATTCACGACATTGACGAACTGATGAAGGGCTACGAACGTGAAGGCATCGATCCTAAGCCATATTACTGGTATACAGATCAACGTGTCTATGGCACAATGCCACATGGTGGCTATGGACTCGGCTTGGAACGCTTTCTCTGCTGGCTGCTCAACCGCTATCACATTCGCGAGGTATGCCTGTATCCACGCTTCCTCGACAGATGCAAGCCTTAAGCAGGCGATGACTCCATTATTCACAGCATTTATAACCCGAATTGATACGTCTTATATTTAATATGCACCAACGTTCTCAATAAAAAGCTTCTTCAAGAAAATATATTTGGTTGTTTACCTATTTAATGGAGTTTATTTTGATCGAACCTAGAATCTTTCTAAGCAATTTACAAATATTTGAAAAAGGATCTTTAGTTATCCAACTTGGATGACTGCTCGTAAAATATATAGATACTAAAGTTTAATTTAAAAAAAAATGTATTTCATCAACTATCAGTAAATTTCTTAAAAAAATTGTTTAAATCATATCCTCCTATTTAAATTTGTTAGATTTTGTTCCATCAAATAGAAATTAAAAAAAACTTACAAAATTTGAAATAGTGTTTGTGTGCATTCTAAATATTTATTTAAAAATATTATTTAGGAATAGTTACCAATTTTTTTTTTTATATGCAGATTTAGTTGATAAATTCAAGAATCGCAAATCAGAGTTGTTCTAAAAATTGCATTTAAAAAAATATATATTTTGATAAATAACAAATTAACATAATGAAATTAAAATATTTATTTTAGAATCATAATTTAATTTTTTTAATAATCTCAACTAAATTAAATATTTGTGAATTAAAAACAAATTTTAAGCAATTCTTTAAGCTTTATTTGTCAATCACAGCTTATATATAATAAGTTTTATTCTCTCGCGGATCAACTCGTTATATTTTTAATCAACTGCTCAAGATTTGTATCTGTAATAGTTTCATTGACCGCATTATCATCGATCTCCATGTCCTCTTCCTGTGTCTCCTCATCCTCGGCATAGTACTCCTCATCTCCCTCGGCCTCAGCATCCACATCGGCATCCACATCGACCTCCACATCCATATCGGTCTGAGGCACTGCCTCCACTTCCGCTGTGACATGTTCCTTGCGATAATGATTACGCAGCAATTCACTTATTGTCGCACATACAATTTGTCGCACTTGGGAGTCGAAACTGGGTGGCAGCCATCCGGTTCTTTCATTGCATACAGCGCCTGTTAGTGGCGTGGGAATCTTCTCCAGCATTTCTTGTATCTTTGGCAGACGGACATCGCAGTAGCGCAGCATGCATTGTCGGGAACGCGGCAATTTGTGCTCCTCAAAATACGGATAATCAATATTTTGTACCAACTCCGATTTGGAGTCCTCGCCAGAGGCTGTCAAGGCCTGCTTTAACTTCGCCGATTTGCGGGAATAAACAAATTCGGAGACACCGGAGCCGAAACGTAAACGAAAGTCAAATGTTTGATAATGACGACTTTGGAAATCCTTGCGAGGATCATAGCCATAGCGAACGTAGAGAGTGCGCCAAGGTCCATCTCGAAAATAGAATGCCAACGAGGGTATTATGCACTTCAGTTTATCATTGCTAACGCCCGATTCATACAGAATCGCTATACGTGTCCAAATCGGATTATCGGCAAATAGTTTCTTCACACGCATAAATTGCTCATCGGAAATATATTTGACCTTGAGACGCTTCAGGATTTGTGCATCCGGCTGTGTGGGGAACGTGTCCTGCATGTTGAAGGGCACAATATCCCGAGTATCCAGCGTCGTCTTGGCACACACGCCCAACACCTCGTGTTGTCCGTTCTCCGATCCATCGATCCGATAATTGCCAGCATGCACGACATCAACCCGGGCAAACAACTCCGGGAGACACAGCAGCTGTGATTGTGCACGTCTGTAAATGGACAAAGTACAGAATTAATTCAATCATTCCAAAAAATTGTACAAAACTTAATGTATTCCATGCAGCTACCAATTTTTTTTAGAAACCTTTTTTTGGAGACAGAAAATGTCGAGTTTTAGCCAATTTTCGAATCAAGTTAATATAAAGATTCAAAACTTTTTCAACTTACAAAAAAAAAATCATAATCGGAATCGTAACCTTTAAACCATATAACCTTTTCATAACCATATTATTAAATTAATCAACCTAAAAAATTCATTTAGGGCCCGTTTTTCAATGTCGGTTTAAGGGGTTTGATATATCACAGATATTTTGACGCAAAATGTATTTTATAAAATTTAAGTAGACACTGAAAAAACGGATGTTTACCAATTTTGGTATTCTTAAAAAACCTGTAAGTCTAATATTTTAATTTTAATTTTTTTTAATTTTCACATATGTCGGATTTTTTGAGTTTTTGACTGATTTTTGACTGACAAAAAAATTTAATTTTTTTACAGATATCGTTTTTATATCGTATCATCCATTGATGATACAGAGTTTTCGGAATACCACTGTTGATCGCAATATTTGTACAGTTCTGAATCTGTATTCCCTGTGGACTGTGTCCTATTATACCCACTTGAAGTAGTCCAGATCTGTGGCATCCCGCGGTTTCAGCTGCTCCATTGCGCAGGTTAGCTCCTCAGCAGCCAGTGCATTATCGCTCTTGGGCGTGCTCCAAAGTGGCAGATACTGAAAGTCACAGAGAGCTGAACATACCCGATGAGTAAGTGTATGGTTAAGCCATGGCTATACTATTCCATCAATCCACTTACAGTCAAAGGAGAAACTGCGGCTGCAATGTCCGAGAACACGCACAAAATGCTGTGGCGGACGTGTCTTGTCATGTTTGTGACGTCGTACCGTTATTGACAACAGTACACCACATTTATCGATACAGTCGCCAAATGCCGGCTTGTTGTACGGATTATCTGGATGAAAACGCAACTCTAAGCGTTTCTTCTCGTCATCCAACACCTGCAAAATGGAAATGGAATTATTGGAAATTGGGCTTCCTTTCGGTAATCCAAGCGATCCATTTATACCTTCGATACGTTCACGATGCCGCCAAGAGTTGACAGCATTCTGTCAACATTCACTACTCGGCCGGGATATCGAATAACTTCATATTCTTGATGTGCATTAAAGCTCAATTGCCTCGACATGCTTTAAATCTGTTTTGTTTACAAAATATCAAACATACAAACATTCTTGCATGCTGTGTGTGTGTGTGAATGTCAAGGCACACGCTTGCAATTGAGGATGTAATCGATGTTAACCGATGTTTCGATAACAGCCACAGTTGACAATAGCCAAATAAGTATTAAGAAGGTAAATTACAATGGTAAACAATATTAATTTATAGCTGCTTATAACAATTTAATGATTAATTATTTAAATATCAAGGGACATGTTTAAAATTGTCGCCATAGTTTAACAGCAGATATCGATCAATTTTGGCAATAGCAGAGCGCAGAACAAATAGCAGTTATTATTCAAAATATTTAATAATAGATTTACCGAAATGAATAAATGAACAAAATATGAATTTAATATTTATTAACAGCTCCAACTGTTTAACCACGTGTAAAATTTAATTAACAAATAAATAAAACAATCAACATAAGATTTGATATCAGAATTAAAATAGCAATTATTCAAAAAATGAATTTACAGATTGACAAATGTTAATTAACAAGAAAACCTATTAATTTCGCAATTGATTTGCCATGTCGACAATCATGTGCAGATTGGAGTTCAAGGTTTTTATTTGATTTAAAGTTTCGGAATCCAGCTGCTTAAGCACTTCACGTTTGACCTCCGACAGTTTCTGTGGTTTCATCTTCAAGACGCCCAGTTTGGTGGGAATATGCACATTGGCACAACGATCTGGAAAACTGCAAGAAAGTCGTTAGGTCCTGTAATAGATAGCATATAAGACACGTACGATTGGACGGCCAAAGGACTGCCACATTTGGAGAGAGCCACCTCGCCGGGTTTTGGCCAACGTAGAAAGGCGACAGTTGGCAAGTCGACTTTCTTTAGCACGGCTCTGTCCACCGATTGAACCTGAAGACGAGGCACCTGGGACTGTTGTGGCGTCCGCATACGTCCACTGCGAGTGCAATTGGAGTGACTACGTTGTGGTTTCGGAGGAGGCGGAGGAGCAGGTGCTAATAAGAGATTACAATTAGCTATTGATAATAGAGATGCAGCACAGATGAAATAAATAATTACAGAGTTGTCTATACTACATAAATTTCAATATAAATATGATTTATTTGGAAAAATACAAAAATATTGTAAATTTTGAATTTATTTAGTGTCAATAGTGTTCTAGCAATAATATTTAACTATTAACGTAATTGAGAAAATTTTATTACGATTCTTCTGGATATTTTTTAAGAATTTCATAGTTCATAATTTATAATATTTAATTTATGAAAAAAGAAACATCATTTATATTTAATTATTTTTTTACTTAAGCAATATATTTTAAGAAAAAGAGCCACTGTGCGTCGAATCTACTCACCTATAAACCGAAAATCATCGAAGCGATTCAAGTCGAGTTTTAGAAACTCACTCCATTTCATTTGCAGCACATGCTGTGGAGTGCGTGCCACAATCCGTTGCAGCTGATAGTCCACCTGTTGCATCGTCCGCTTGCCCAAATCCTCAATCTTTAACAGCGCCGATTCCAGCTTCATTTCGGCCAGTCGATGTTGCTCCTCCCTCTCCAACTGGAGCTGACGACGAGTGCGTTTTATTATTTTAGTGCGTGGCATTTCCTTTAAACTCTCGAATAATTATGAACAAATGTAAAATCCTATTGAATTAAACTAATGTCATGGCCTACTGTGAATGAACATTGAAATTTATTGAGAAACATTTGCTTAAATTTAAAAATACACTTTAAAATATAATGAACAAAAAATAGAACTCAAACTAAAAGATTATGAATATTGTATAGGGGTATTTGTATAATGTTTGGTTACAGATAGAGATAGCTATGGCATGAATACTATTTAAATCCTGCCTTGCTGGCCGTATCGACAATCAATTGTAGATTCTCGTTCAGTTGCTTTATCTGACTCAAAGTGTCGGGATCAAGATTCTGGAGCAAATCCGGTTGAACTTCGCCCATTCTTTTAGGCCGCAGCGATAATACGCCATTCCGTATGGGAATATTCACATTGGCAAATTTATCTTGCATTCTAGAAAATGGAAAAATAAATCATAGTTAAATTGGTGAAGAAGAACATTGATCAATTAATTTATATATAAACATATAAATACTCAGCACTGCATTTATTTAAACTCTAAATTTGAAATCATTGTAATAATCATATAAACTTAAAAAAAGAAAACCAAGTCTATTAATAGTGTTTTGAAAAATATGAATTTGGCAATATTTTATGAAGTATATTCATTTTGCACAAAATATATGAGTATGCAATTCAGAAAACAGTTTGAGTACAAAACTTAGGAAAAACCTAAATAAATGATCTAGTTAGAGTAAAAATCCTTTGAAAAACCTAGATCATTTATAATTAGTCAAATATATTGTATTATAAAGAAATGACTAACTAATGACTAATGAAATCAATTCTTTATAATAAAATATATTTGATTAATTAGGTAATCAAAGGATTTTTACTCTAACTAGATCATTTATCTAGGTTTTTCCTAAGTCTTGTACTCCAACTGTAATAAAAATATATATTGGATTAATATTATCCTTATAAATTATCTTGGTTTTTCATAAGTTTTGTACTCTGTTTTCTTATTATATAGAATTGATTTCTTTAGTTTGAAATTGATTTTAAAAAATACAGAATTGATTTCTTTAGTTTCAGATTGATTTTGAAATTGAGACTCATTTTGAAAAATAAAGAATTTATTTCTTTAGTTTGAGATTGATTTTGAAATCAATTCTTTGTAATAAAATATATTTGATTAATTTTATCCTTATAAATGATCTAGGGTTTTCCCAAGTTTTCTACTCTAACTGTATTCTGAATTTTCTTGGTTTTGACTTTGTAGATAAGTAGAAAAGCCGAGTGTACGAATAAATGTTGTGCTGACTGTAATTAAAATTCTTAAAACTTACACCTGAGCGACAATGGGACTGCCGAACTTGGAGAGAGCCACCTCGCCGGGTTTGGGCCAGCGCAGGAAGCACATAGGCGGAGTGCCGGGCGATGAGGGGCGTGTCTTGCGCGATGTGCGATCTGCACTCAGTGCCTTGGGACGCATCGGAGTGCGCATCTTGCTGCGTGAGCTGCGATGCGAATTGGAGTTCGAGTTCGAGTTGCTGCTGCTGCTGGTGACAACAACACTGCTTGCGGCAGAGTGACCCACCTTGGTGCCACAAGCAGAGCGACTGCGACGATCGCGTCGCGCACGCGCCGAATGCAATGGACCAGGTGTGCGCATTGCTCGAGCCGAGCGCAGCACAGAGCTATTGTACGATGACAGTTGTGAGGCACTGTTGCTGCTAATGGCGGCGCCCAAGCTGCTGTCCTCTGTAAGGTAGCCTAAATAGAGTGACCAGGCCAGACCAATGTATGGATTTGTGTGTGTGTGAGTGCGTGTGTGTGTGTGTGTGAGTAGGTGCATTAGATGTATGCGAATAGTTGTGGATGACAAATGTTAAGGATTAGGAGAAGAGGCATCAATGTTAGAGAACTCGCCACCAATAAAAGCAAATTAACATAATGCATACAAACCTTCATCGTTGCGACTGTTGGCAACTCCGACAGCACCGTTTGTTGTTGTATTGCTGCACATGGAATGCGATGCAATCGGCAGCGTCTGATCGCTAGCTTTAAAATCGTCAAATCGCTCAAGTTCGCTTAAAATGCCCAAAAATTCGCTCATTTTCATGTTTCGCAATTCCGTTTGCAGTCGCGAATCAATGAATTGTAATGCTGTGTCCACCATTCCCTTGTAGCGCATCTCTATTTCGTCCACGGCCAAATGAGCGGAATCCATTTTCATTTCGTAGATGCGAATTTTCTCCTCGCGATTTGCCGCATCTCGATTTCTTTTGGAATTCTTAGGTATCTTTGTACGCGGCATATTGTTAAAAAGTTGCCGTTTCTTGTTCTTCTCGAAGTTAGTTTGAATTAATATATTTAAGCGTTTATTTTGTGGCACATTGAGCAAGCGTCTATTTTTTTATGTTTTCTTTTGAGTTTTTCCGCCTTTTTTCTGTTTCTACATATGGCGTCGATCTGATGTAGAGTTGTATCGAATCGTCGGTTGAACTAGTCGCTAAAGTGAACGAAATGAACTAAATCCTCGATTTGTAGGTCATTTAGTTCATTGACTAGAAACCCAGGTAATACAGTTCGTTTAATGTTTTAAAAAAATGATCGCAGTCGGGAAATGCACGCAATTTAAATTTTTATTGGTTTTTTTTGTTTGTTTTAAATTGACACAAAGTAGAGCAATTTATTGTCAAATGTTAATTCGATTTTGGAGCCAAGAACAAGGCCTGCCCACCTCTTTTTTTGTTGCAACATGACTTTTAAAATAAGTTGGCAGCACTGTTACTGTATTTATATGTCAGCTGTGGCGTCTTTCACTCTCTGAATTTAACTAAATTGACGGAATTATTCTGCTTTATTGAATTGTTTACAGTTTAGCAGAATGTACGACAACAAAAGAAAAAGACGTCGGTTGGACAATTTCGACACCGAAGACAAGATTGCCCTAATCGAAGCAGTGCGCAATAATCGTCCCCTATGGGATGTGGAGGATAAAAAGCATTTCGATGGAGTCTATGTAAAACAAGCATGGCAAGAATTAGCAGATACCCTTGACAAAAACGGTAAGTTCACTTTGAATTCCAATTTCTGCAAAAGCCATAGAACATTAGTTTTTTCAGTAAATTCATGCAGAACGGCTTGGAGGTCACTACGCGATAGTTATAGATACCACTGCAAAAGCTCGGAAAGGAAGCAGGCAATGAATGCTGACGATGAAGGAGCGCAATCAGCGCAGCCAAAAGTGCAGTGGCATTTGGCCCCATATTTGACATTTCTGCCGGACTGCAATTCGAAAAGACGGTAGGTAGAAGTTCGAATGTGACTTCGAATGTAATGTTATTTATGGGTTTACACTGCATCACAGCGTGTCACAGCGTCACAGTGCAATGTAAGCGCCAAATTGAGGTGACTTTATTTACTGGATTAAATGTGTTATCGCAGCAATTAATACTTTTTAAATTTAATATCATATTCATTGAATTATTTCAAAATTTACCACTTTTCAATTGTAAATACCTTTGTCACAGAGTGACCATAATCCAATTATTTCTTGCAGTACATTCAACAGTGCTTTTGAAGTCGATGCATCCACAAGCCAAGATAAAACTTTGGAGCCATTTGAGTCTCCAGCCCCTGAAGGTGTTAAAGAATATTTATCATTTTCCAATCTATTTGATATTGACGAGAGTCAACTGGATGCCGATGACAGCATTTCGAATCATGAAGAAACGCAATCTATTGTAAGTAAAAATTCGAATTTTAGCCGGTATGATATTGCGATTAAATTATATTTAAAATATACTATAATTTTATTTTTTTGCTCTTTCATTAGTTGGGAGCTAAATTACATAGAATACTCAATGTAAATCACATTATTTAGCATTATCCAATTTATTTATTTAAAACTCTAATTGAAATTTGTTAAAATATCTTTTCACTCTGTTAAGCAGGATGCGAATCCCAAGAAAATTAGAAAGGTAAAACATTCTGCTGAAGTCGCACAGGAAGTGATAATCGGCAAACACTCGGAGTGCCTTGATCCTTTGGAAACTTCTTCGTTGTCACCAGTTCGACCGATCGTACGATATTGGGAAAACATTCTGAATAAAATGGAACCGAAAATAGCTGATGCCGCTGAACGCGCTGTGACAAAATTGCTTTGGAAATATGCCAAAGCAAAATTCGATGACGATGATGATACGATAGCGGATGTCACAGAAGAACACAATGTAAGCGTAAGTTAAATATTAAAAAGTGCATACTAACAGATTTCGATTGATAGGCTACAAATATTAATGCAAATATGGAGGACATGGCTGCGATTTCCGAGTGTGAAACTGAAACTTTAAGAACACATTGTTTACCAAAATCACGCAACCACAAACTGAAGGAGGACACACACACCTTGATTCAGCTCCAGAAAGATCTCTTGCAACGTAAGGAACAGCGAGCACAGGAAATTCACGAACAGAATATTCTTAGAGAGAAGGCAAAACTGAATCAGGAAGTTCAGGAGGGAAAACTTCGAGTCAAGTTAATAGAATTGGAAATTCTGGAGAAAAGGGCCAAACTGGATATGATATATAATCAATAAGTACTTGAAAAAGCTAAAATCATTTTGTAAATAGTTTTACTAGAAAGATAACAAGTGATGTTTATACAATTATAATTAAGCTCCTATGGTAGCTGTCCGTACTATTAAGTATTCTTAATCTTTGTCTTTTAAAATTTCTATTGAGTTTTATAACTTAATTATCGTGCATTGTTGACGACAGTCGTAAATTTTAAAACTACATATTTGTTAATTTTGTGTATAAATTTTGACTCCAACGGCAAATATATATTTTAACATTTGAGCCTGTCTAATTCTGATGCGCTTACGATTATTATTCAATTGTAGTCTATTCGTAGATATACATGTATCTTCGGCATGACTACAAAATGTATCTGTATCTGCAGCACGCTATTCTGTTAGATTGCAAACATTGATTGGATATTTCTAATTACATTTTTAGCTGATATTGTCAAGAATTTTAATTTAGCTGCACGAAATAACGGATTTTTTAAGCAACAAAATTAATAACATAAATAGCATTAATTTGACTCTATTTTTGAGACTTTAAATCAAAGTAGTACATTTATTTATATTGACATCAAAATCTTAAAATTTCTTATTCAACTATTTATTATCTTAAAAAATATAAAGAGCTACATTTTTTTTTTTTTTAATTTTGAAGATTGGCAGCCTTGCTTTTGAGTGAGTTTGTCAAAGGCACATCCAATCAGTGGCAACGTCAACATTTTTGTTGCACTTTATTTGGCCCCAAAGTAGCAAGCAACGAAAGCAAAACTACAGTGAAAACTCAATTTGTGCGACCAAACGATGCGTTAAGCATACGAAATTTGAAACGAATGCGACTTTCATGGCTAGATTACACAACGAGTTAATACGCACAGATACACACACACACAGATACATACAGATACACACACACAAATGTGCGTTTTAATATGCCACCGACATGCACACGCTCCATTTGCCGCTTCCCCAACTACGCGTATTTGCAACTGTTGCATATTGCGGTGCGTGTGTAGCTTTTATTGTCTGTCTCTGTCTCTGCCTCTGCCTCAATGTTGCAACCGTAGCTGGTTGACATCAATTCAGACAGACCTGTCTGTATATGGAACAGGAGCATTATTACATCTCTATATGTGCATATATATAGACAGGTGGCACAATGGAAGCCACACAAGGACCAGGATACACATCCTAGACAGCGCCAGCTATAAAAAGTGTATTTAATAGGAGAAACCCTTACTCGTCTGCATGATACCCATTAAATTGAAATTCACACACATACACACTGAACCGAATACTAAACAACTTTTCTTTCACTCTATCTTCAACATTGTAAAGGGTTAATCCTTGATTTTATTCTTTATTCTCTTCAATACAAAGGAAATAAAACCCACACACAAGCTCCGATCGTTAGTTATATGTTATATTATTAATATTAGAAAAAATAATTAATACAAAATGCTTTCATAAGTTAATCTTCTCTTCGATATCAAATTTATAATGTTGCTCATTAAAAACCAAATTTAAGACGTTACAACTTTAAAATTCTCTCTTTAAATTTCCTACATTTTTTGACTATACACTTTAAAAGGTATATTATTTTAGCTATCAATAATAATAAGAAAAAATTGAGCTTAAGCATATTTTTAAGTTTGATATTAATTTTTATAAATTAAATCAAAAGTACTATTAAGGGTTTTTTAATTTCTTATTAAGGGGTTTGATAACTATATCACAGATATCACGTAAATTGTATAGAAATCAATATCAAATTTGAATTTATCTATTTGATAAAATTTAAGGAGACATTGAAAAACCGGCGCTTAGCTAGTTAGTAATTTTACATATCTCTATAACTACCCTAATAAATAATAGTTTTGGTTTTCCAAAAAAATGAAATAACTAACGAAAGAGGAAAGCAATTAATTTAATGTTATGGCTTTTTAATACATGTAATACTTTCATCCCCGCTTTTAGGAACTACCCTTATATTAATGAGCCAAATATTTGAAGTATCGAAAACTCAATTAAATTTTCGTCTAGTAGACTCACACCACACTCTTTCCTCCTGCACAAGTTGCAGTTCCCTGTTCCCTGTTCCACGTTCCCAGTTCCCAGTTCCCAATTCCCAGTCAAATAGGGGACAGGTGTGTGTGTGTGTGTATGTGAACTGTTCCCACTCAACTGGGAACGCTTTGTGAGTGCGATTGCAAGTTGCACTCAAAACGAAGCGACGAACGCTTGTGTTCCATTTTTGCCGAAACGTTCCTCGTGTCTTGCGACCAGCCTTGGTGTATGCAACACAGACACAGCGGCCAGTCGCTTGTAGCAGCGACAGAAGTTGCAACGTTAACGTTATCAGCCACAGTCAGGAGACGGCAACAGTTCGAGCAGTTCGTACTCCTGTACGCGGTTCTGTTTCGGTTCAGTTTGCAACGCGTTCGCCGTTCGCATTCGGATTTGCACTTCGCATTCGTTTTGCACTCCCACACACACTCTCACACACACATGCACACGAACATTTTACATTCATTCGCCATTTGCCAAAGTAACGTGGCTCGAACCAACTAGACCCGGATCCGTGCCCAAACCTAGGTCTGCCTTCTGCCTTCTGTTTTCTATTTTCTGTTATTGTTTCCTTTGTTTATTGGTGCGTGTCTTTAGTTTTTTTTTTCCTTCACATTCCCCCCTTCTATCTCTCTCTCTCTCTCTCTCGCTCTCACTTTTTCGTTTGCTTTGAGCATTCTTTCGTAATTGCAGGGCAAACCAAAACGAGTGTGGGTGTAAGAGTGAGAGAGAGACGCAGACATAATTAAATTAAAATTTACTCACAACACACACACACACACACACTCGTACACTTCGACAGGGCCAACTAATCACATTACCAACCATCAGCCATCGTCCAAACAGCTAACAGGCATTGACATCGTCGCAGGCAGTCAGCCAATAACGCTCTTACAAGACATTCCATAGTTTTGTGTTGCATACTTTTTGGCGCGCACTATCCTCGAGCTCTTAACGAAAATTGAAAACGTTTTTCAGTGGTCAGAACAACATAGACATCCAACTAAAACTACGTCTACGGCTAAGTTAACGTCTACTTCACGAGCGAAGAGACAAATTTCAAATATTTCCGGCTGGTAAGTTAATTTAAAAAAATATCAATTGAATTATCTACAATAAATTGGCACACCAGATTTTTTTCTATGAAGTTTATTCAAATATATAAGATTTAAAATTTAAATTTCAATTACGAATTTGCTATCATCATAAAACATCGATTTTAATTTAATTTAATAAAATTATTAGTATCCATAATGTGAGAAATTATGATAGTATAATTGATTTATGATAATATAATAATATTCCATATCCATTTCCATATAAATTATTTATCACACTCGTGTTAACCGTATACGTTTAATATATCAGGAAGAAATTGGAATTAGAGCTCAGACATGAATTTTAAACTTTTGGCCAGAATAACTTTTCAACTTTAATGAGTTTAAAAAGATATACTTAGCAAATCTTATAAATATAAATGTTTGATCTTAAATTTATTGGAGTCTACTACTATAGTAACTACTATAAACATTTAAAAGTCTTATGCTTAACACATATTTTCTGATTTTGAACTGTGAACTGTGAAAATCTATTTAACATTAAAGTAAAATATACACGGTTAAAATTTTTTGGTTTAATTAAAATAGTTAAAATAGTTCAACAGCATTAAAGAAAATATGACTCATTCTTAAATCAGCTTTAGCAGAGAAAGAGACATGTAACTTTATCATATAGGGCAAATTATCCATTAAGTCTATTTTAATTGAGCAACTTAATTAAATAATAATTCAAATAATGAAAGCCATTCCATTAGAACTTTATTTCTGTTAATTGGCGACTCCATTTAATGGAGATTCTTATCTTCTTTTGTTGTAAAAATATTTACTATCAACGATGACGTAATAATTAAACTAAAATTAATTATCATTAAATCTTCTCATTATTCTTTTGCTCTATAAAGATTTTAATGTGCCGTCCGTTCTCAATCAAATAGTCATTCCATTTTTTAATTATTTATATTTATGTAGTCAGATAAGGGTTTAGTTCATTACATTCATTTATTCCGCCGACTCTGCAATTTCCTGTAATTTTGTCAGACATTCGCTAGAAAGGCAATCAAATTGGACAATTATAATGTTGGCCATTTTGCAAGGTAACTCTGAAATTCATTTCGTATAAATATCCTGCAATGCATGCAAATTATAAATAGTTAAGCAATTTTTTCAATAAAATTTTTTATACTTTATAAGCTTAATTGTATTTTAAAATAATTTGTATAAATAATTAAAGTTTCGTGTATAATAATAATAACTAAGCCGATGCATAGAATAAAATAGTTTTGTCCTATATACGAAATGCATTTTAAAAATCCGACCAGACTCCTTAATTTAATAAATAAGATTATGTATGTAAAATTAAATATTCATTAGAAGTAGTTTTTGGCGAACTCCATTATAAAATGAATCTTTACATTTGTTATCTTGTTAAATATTCAATAAATTATTAAGAATAAATACAAGGCTCAAGTTGTAAGCAATTATATATAGCTGATATTGGAAAACTGATACGATATTTAAGTTTGGCCTTTTGAATATTGGGTTACAGGATTTTTCTATATGCCCTGGGAAAATAATTGAATTACATTTATGTCAATGTGCCTTGTTGTTTATTGTCCGAGTGATGGTCAAATTACATTCGTAGTCGCATTAAAATTTACAATCACATTCATTCACATGCAGAATTCCCATTCGTATTTGTCGTTCTTCAATTATAATGAAAAATATTTGCATTTCAATGCATCACATGAATGGAAGGTGAAATTATACGGTGAACACTACGTGACAATTTGATAAATTTCCGCGAACCTTTCGATGAAATTAGTTAAAGCGTTGTTTACCTGCAAATACCAGGTGGAATTAAACATGTTTCAATTAATTTTGTAATTAATTGAGCGAGTTTTTTTTTTTGTTTTGTAAATTTCAACGGAATGCGAATAATCTGAATAAATATTTGTAATTGTATAGTTAGTTATATATATTCTTGTTAAAGATTTCATTTATTTTTGCATTGTGTAGTAATTTAAGTTGACATGCATAGTAGACTTGCATTACAACGATTAGCAAAAGTTCCAATAAACGAATTAAACGCGCCTAATGATAATTTAAAAAATTCGATTGCTTACAAAGTCAGCTGAATCAACAAGAATAAGGCTTTGGACATCAATGAAAAACTCTGGCGGATAGCTGAAGTGTAGAGCAGTGGCTGCTTAACCCAGAAAGTATGTTAATAAACATTTTTTAATTTATTGCCAACCATTAAACTGGTAAGGTACTGGACTGGTAAAATGACCGGTACCACCTTGCTGCCGCTTCAGTGCCGTTAAGTATGCAATGTATTTTCATATTCATTTTCATATTTTCCGTGTGCACGCACAAAACGCATTCGTTGCTGCGACAACTCACTGGTTTCCCCATCAACCTGTCCATTGCTTATGGTCGACCTCATTTTGTATTTGGAGCTACCCATTGTCATTGATGCCCTGCCGTTGCCCCTTGCCCCCTCCACCCCCCAACAACGCCTTTCAACCAACGTCCGACCAGCGCGTGTTCTTCAATAATAATTTCAAGTGCTTTTCGGCCAAGTAGAATAGAAAAGTGCACGCCACGGGTTGCAGCCAAAGCAGTTAAAGCAGCTGAGGCAGCAGTGCAACCAAAGTGAAGCCCCCCAAAAAGCCGCACCTTCCGCCCCTTACGCCACGCCCACTGCAACCTACATACCACGTAATAGTGCGCGACGCGACAGTGCCCACTTCAAAGTTCGATTTTTGTTGTATTGAAAATTGGCGTGCATTAGTTTCAGCCAAGCCGCCAAACAAAAGAAAATATCGAAAGGAAGCAGAAGCAGAAGCAATAGAAGAAGAGTGAAGAGAAAAGCGAATTTTAAATTAGTGTGAGTGTGTATGTGTGTATATTATAGCAGTTTTTTTTTGTAGTATGCTGCATACCTTTTGTTGTTTCTTTAATTAAAAACAAGGCCTTAAGTTTAAAATTTAAATGCTTTAGTCTTAGAAAGTGGAAAATATCAGCTTGGCACAATTCGTTGCCTTCTATTGTATTGTTATTTTTTAATGAATCTTTACAGTTTTTTCGATAAAAAATTAAACTCAAAAACGCATTTTATTTGTGCCTAAATTATACAACATAAATATATTATTCTGTTGTCAAGATAGACAAATAATTATCGTGTTTTATTAAAGCATTTGAATCGGATTATCTGTTAGGTGATAATCAGACTGTTAATTAGATCTAAACACAGTTCTTTATTACATATATGACTGACTTACCAGATAGTTAATGCAAGTTGCTAGCGTTAATAATTTTGGATTCTTAACGGATAATTGTAGTGCTTTCTCCTCATAAATTAGTCATACCTAAGCTAATTATATAATATGATATGTAAACAAATTACAACGAATGTATATAAAATCCAAGTTCGCGAAATTATCTACATATAATTGAATTCAGCTGGAAACAGTGAAATTAATTTTGACCTAAATGTTCGGAAAATTGCCAAAATGCGTATTAAATGAAGTATAATTGAGTCTATCAGCGAATATCCTATTCTCTCTCTTCTCGAATTAAATGTTCTCCCTCGTGGGTGTAGCCTGTGTTTAATGTATGCAGCTTATTCAATTTCATTGATTAATACATTCATGTTGTCGTATTATGCACAGCGTGAAATTGTAATAAAGGCATATTAGAAATTTAGGTGGAGTTTTCAATAATAAATAACAACAGCTGTATACACAATACCCATATTAAGTATGTATGTATGTAGCTCAGTTCACATTTGTGGCGAACTGAAAACCCGTCGAACACAAATTCGCAACCCACTAAACGGAAGTGCATTCACAAAATTTTGCGCAGTACTTCCGGTTTCCGTATGGTGTCTCCTACTGTGGCACTGCGGTTCTTCTTATGTGTCACTGTGTGTGTGTGTCTGTGTATTTGCTTGCTGCATGTGCAACGTAGCAGAAGTTTGATAAATTTCATTTTGAAGCCCAGTCATGGTGTATTTTAAATTTTTTATTTAAACATTGCTATATTTATTATGGTTAGATATTTTCTAAAGTTATATAATATAGTAATGAGATGTGTAAACTGCAATATTGTAGTTAAAATCAGGAAATAATACCGGAACAGAAACCGGGTACGGAACCATTAAGCGAAACTAACCGTTTACATTTTTGGTGACGTTAAAAAAATTGTTCCCTCTAGATCTTGAATTTGATTTTAATATTAAGAGTCTCTCCTTCGAAGTTTTAAATTTCAAATCTCAAGTTTACACTTAAGTCAACTCTTTAAAGTGTAATTTGTATAAAAGAACACATTAACTTTGATTCTGAGTCGTTTCAATTAGAGTAAGTAAGGAAGAGTAGAAAATATGCTAAAAAAACACAAGAATGTACAGTTTTTATTTTTCTTTAATTAAGGAAACTATTAAGAATTTGCACAAAGGAGAAATTGAAAGTCATGTCTTTAATTTCAATGGTATACATGTCTTTAATTCCATGCATTCAGTTGCAAAGTTTATTTTATTTTCTGCTAAGTTTTCCTACAATTTTCCCTTTCCAATGGTCATGTATAAAGCATACTTCTCAAACCTTTTAAAGTTGCATTTTTAATCAACTAAGGACTCAAGAGATAACGCAGCTAGCGAAGAGCATAAAAAGAGAGGTGCTTCGTCTAATTAAAACTATAAATTAAACTCGTTTAAATCCATTTGGTTGGTTTTTGCTGCATTTTTAATTGCTATTTGTGCAACATATTAAAAGCCAAAGCAAAACAATTGCAACAACTACAACAATAATTGCCAGCCGTGCAATTGCAATCGTTGATTGTTGTTGTTGTTGTTATTGTTGTTGTTGAAGGTGTGAACAGTGGGTGGGGGTGATGCATAATTTATCAACAACACCCGCTGCCTCCATCCGCTACACACACACTCTCGCAAACGGCCAAAATATTTAATGTGTGGGCGTGGCATCAAGGCAACCGGATGAGCGAGCGTCAAAAACTTGTAAATGTAAAAAAATAATAAAAATACAAAAAATAAAAAAAAAGATAAGAATAGAAGAAATTGTGAGCAGTCTCGTATGGGGCATATAAAGCGTTGGCGTCATAGCAGGTGGCACAACAGAATTGAAGGCGTGGCAAACTGCCACTGGCAACAGATAATTTCTTTGCCTTTTACATTGCAACCAAGAGCATTTTTCCAATGGATTTTTCGCAAAGTTTCCGGTACGCTCGGCAGCAAATTTATTGAACCATGAAATGTTTGCGAACGTGTCTGGGCAGAGTCAGTAAAAGAGATGGCTCGAGGAGAGACTGAGAGAAGGAAAAGAGAAGGTAGTAAAAAAAAAAGGAAAAGGAAAAGCCTGTAGGTGCCATGAATAATGCTTGTTAGTTGTAGCATCAATTTGACACCCTGTAAATAGGCGAGTTTCTCTCATTACTCCATCCATAAATAAACAAATTTTTTAAGTGGTATCTTTTCATTAGGGGCCCCATTATGTAGTACTTTTTTTTCTTATTAGTCAAGAAAAATTGATATACTCGTTCATAACACATTTTCATCATATTTCTCATAATTTTTTAACTTATTTTTTATATTCTCAAACTCCCATTGGATCATTATTGAGTCGTTCAATATTGAGTATATAGTTTTTCATTGTCCTTTGTTAGCCCAACTTTGTGATTTTTGCTTGTCATTGTTCTATACTCTTACAAAGGTGTTATAGTTTTGTATAGAAAATGTAACGCTTTCAAAACCCTTTGTAGTATTCAAGAGTACGTACGATTACTAGATGAAACTTGTCACAGATATTGAAAGAATGTTATTTAATTTATCAGAATTTAGAAAATTAAATTTTTTAAAATCTTAATTTAATTTATAAAAAAAATGTAGAGCAATAACACAAGCTGAAGGGTATTTAAACTTCGCCAAAGCGAATGCATTTTCCCCGTCTTGTTTAAAGTTTTTCATCGTATGGCAGCTGTGGAATATCGTATCCTTCTTCAAATTTCGCTTGTTTTTTGCTTTGGAGATTGTTTGGTTGAGTTTTTATTTAACGCATCAATGGCCATTTGGCTATTGGCTATTGGCCATTGGATCTCGTCGTGGTCAATTGCAGAGCCAAAAGGGTTGCCTTAACAATTTCTTTCGAATTTTATATTGTTATCGTTTTTGTTGGTGTTGTTGTTGTTGTTTTTGCGGGAACTTCTCTTCCATTGTTGCTTTTGTGAGTGTAACTGCCACATGGCTCATAATTTTTCATTGCGATTTCAGTTTCCTTCTCTTCATCGTTTTGAGTCATGAAAAATTGATGCAGGTTTTGATTGGATTGGATTTTGATATCCTATCGAAGTACATTAAATTGCATTGCTTGAAAAATTAGGACGAAGACTGCAAAGTAAACAGAGAAATTGCAGGAAAATTTAAGTTCTGGCCTTGCGTTGATTAATCGTTTTATGTGCAATAATTTGGAATGGGTCTGTTTTTGTTATTCACACAAATTGGGTAATAAATTTAGTTGCAAATAATTGCAATGGTTCTGTGGGTAATCTATGAATTTGGATCTGCAACAAATGACCAAACATTTAAGTGTTTTTCATCTATAATCTGCAGGGTAAAATGATAGTGGAGTTGTGTTGGAAGTCCAAATTTTAGATCGAGTTGAATAATCAAGCAAAAAATCATCGAGTTGTCGATTTATCGGACAAAAGTAACAATATATCGAGTTTTAAGTCAAGTTGTTTCTAAATATAATGAATTAGCAATGTCAGACATTGCGAAGATTTAACGGAAAAAATATCTCCATTGTAATCACTTCAGTAGACCTACAAAAATACATTCATACCAAAATACATATGTATGTAAGCAATACCTTTTTCAGTATGGGATTTATCAAAAAATATTGTTAAAGTACGAAGTCAAAATTCTTACAAAAATGTAAAGGGAGAAATCTTCTCTACTGATGAAATAGAGGTAAATAAAATGGGTGAGACAGGTTTGAGTTGAAGGTAAAGTTGACGAAAACGGAGGGTAGATCAAGGTAAACAGCTTTAGTTTTTTTTGTGCACTTTTTTTTCGACTAATTCAATTAAACGCTTAGCCAGTTTCGAAAATCTGAAATGAATTTCGGGGGAAAGGTCCTTGCAGCTTGTTCACTTATTGATCGCCTTATTCCATTATTTGCGCCGCCATTCATGAAAGAGACCCCGAGACCCCGAGACCAGAGCCTGATACCGAATCCCGACACCAATTTGGGGCTAACAAAAATGAAAGAGGCAGACAAAAGCGACAGTTGCCTGCCTCGCGGAATGATGCAACTCGGCATTTCTATGGATGTTCGGCATTTTCCTGGCCAATGCGCCTTCGTCCTGCCTACTCTCCCCGCTTCATCATATCGCCAGTGCGTTGCACTTTTCGGGCATCAATTTTGAGCTGAGCTGAGAATTTTGTAGCCTGGTCAAGGACCGAAAAAAAAGAGACGTACACTAAATTCAATTAGAATTGTCTCCTTTTTTCTGACTCAGCTTTTGGCCTGGTTTATTCATTCCGGACTTGTCACAATGGATTGGATTTGCATAGACTAAAGTCCAGAGGGGAATTGGCGACCTCGTATATAATTCGAACATTTTGCAACATGTGTATGAAGATAGAAAAAGGCAGAATTGATTTGATTAAGCGACGCTGCTTTCGGCAACAAGTGTGGCAGTTAAATAAGCTGGCTAAGTGATTGGGTGTGGCATGTCCGTTCCACAGTCTGTCTGTGGCAACATTTTATGCAAAACTCTTCCATTCAGTTGTCCATTATTCGTCTTTCTCACATTGATTGTGCTTGCACGAAATTTAAAATGTAACGAAGCAAGATGCCTTATTTTGACATTACTTTTTAACTTTTGCAAAATTGTGTAATAACGTATAACATATAAAATAAATAAATCCTTAATTATATAACAATAATAAGAATATCCGAGTAATATTATAAATATTCTCATGATACGCAAACTTAGAATGTATATATAGTGTAGGCATATACCCAAATTCGACTTAAAATATACTTCGAAAGCCTTTTTTAATAAACTGCATTCAAATGTGTGTTGTGGCAAGGAGCTTATAAAGTAGCTCTTAAGCTGCTTTGCTGGTGCAAAAAAGTCTATTAAAATTGCACCATAAACTGCAGATAAGGAGTGTGCCATGTGTGCTTGCTGTGATATGGAGAATTTATGCACAGAAAAAAATATATGAGAGAGAATGGAAAATCTGATTGCTTATTTATATACTTGTAATCTAAAAGTTATATAAATATAACAGTTAAATGCTTCCAAATTCATGTTACAGTTGGAGAGTTTTAAACTTGAGTTTTCAAATGATTTAAATTCTTTCTTAAAGTAAATTGTAACAGATTTAAAACGGTGCACTCTCCCACAGCAGCCACTAACTAAAATAGCCGTCTGACAACACGTGTGTCTATTTGTTAGCAAAACACCAACTACAACAACAACAACAACAACAACAGAAACTCTGAAGTAAATCCGTAGTGGAAGCAGCAGCCACACAACTGATAAACTTTGCTGCATACTTTGCGGCGCTGTTAAATATGGAGAAAAGCACATAAAGCACAATGGGAATATTTGACATTTTTAAATGCAATTAATTAACAACTCTAGAACTTCACATTTATATTATATGCATAAAGCACAGTCTTAGAGAAAATAATGTGGTTTTTATTTATTTTATTGTTTTTAATCACAATATTTGCAATCATTGTGCTTATAATTTAAATAAATCAATGGAAAAATAATGCGATTAGTTAAACCTTTATTAAGATAAAAACATCATCATTAAGTATTTTTCTTTATATATAGGGAACAGTGTCCATAGTACATAGCTGACAGCTTATAACACACATACAAGCATCCAGCCAGCTGCTGACTGCAATGTAATTCCATTTAACATGCACATCGCGCAGCCGAGTAAGCGAGATAGTCTATAGTTGTGAGTTGCAGCGATTCTTACATATTTACAACTTAATACCATGCGTAAGTTTGAATGTGTGTGTGTGTGTGTGTGTGTGTGTGTGTGTGTGTAAGAGCTTAACTTTGCATGCTACAAATAATTAAAGCATCAAATAAGGTGCTTTAGTCAGCGTCAGACAAAAGAGAGCAAGAGAGTGAGATAAGGAAAGAGCGAGATGGAGTGTGGGCAAACCAAAAGCTGAGCAGCAACAGAAATTGTCGTCATCTCATATAAAAGACACCCAATGCCTTTGATGCACTCCACAAGGAGAAACCACAGACATTGATGCACATCTGCCACATATTCCATGAGCTAGTATTTTAACACTGTCTCTAGTCTTCTCTCCTTTCTCTGCTCTCATCTGCTGCTCTTCTCTTAATTGAATATTTTAATGCAAATTTAATGGTTGGGTTTTCTGTGTGCTCTATGTTTTTATTTAATTTCGTCTTTCACTTTTAAGGTTGTCCTCAGACGCTCATTTCAAATTTAAAGTGCATCGTGTCAGTTGCAGGCTAAAAGCAAGCAACTTTATGATGTCTCTCAGGAGTGTAAATCGTGCTCCCTTTATACTTAACATTAAAGTAAAAACAGCAGATGTGAATATTTTGTTATAGTTATTATTTAAATTACTAAAGAAATAATCAAACCAATCCAAACAATGATTATTAATCATTTTACTTAACATTATTGGGATTAATAAGAGAAAAATTATTTCAGTAGCTAGGACTTTTATTAGCTAAACGAGTTCCATAATATATGATTATTAATTTTATATGTTAACTATTTTAGTATTCTTATTAAAATGTATGAAGATTTGGAAGAATTTCGGTTGGCTTCGTTTTCTGTGGCACCCCTGTATCTAACATTTTTCTAACTATTTTCTGCTTACTTCTATTCTATTTATATCCAGCAACTTTAACGCTTTTACTGAAGTTTCTTTGCTTTTGTTACAGCTTTTTTTTTTTTAGCACAATATGCACTTTGGTGTTGACTCATCCCCTCACTTAGAGCCAGATAGCTTTTATCGTTAGTATTGTTTTTCAGCCAATCGTTACATCAAGTCGTTTTTTTTTTTTGCTCAATATCCTATCACCAGGTGCTCTGGAAACTCATTCTACCATTATGCAATAACCCGTTGGCAATGCTAACAAATAGAGGCACCCAACAACAACAACAACCACATCAACAGCAACAAGAAACGTGAAACAACTGAAGTGTCACATGAAACGCTTTTAATTGCATGTTTTTGTTGTTGTTGTTGTTGTCTTTCTTGCTTTGTGAGTTTTGCCATCATCGGTAAACCAGCACAACAAGCAGCTAAAAAACAGCAAGAAAACAAATGAAACGGTTGCAAAATGGTTCTATTTTTCCCTCTTTCACTTTTTTCATCTCCATTTCCGGTGCAAGCATCGATTTCATAGTTCAAGTCGTAAATATAATTGCCATTGGGCTTCGTTTAGCTCCTGTGATTTATGCGATTTCCCAGACAGAAGTTGGGAAAGTTCTTGGCATTCTATAACTTATGCGAACTCCCTTCTCCATGGTCACTAGCAGACAAAGACATGTATGCATATTTCTGTTTATTAATGGAAATTTTTAAATATATAAACACATAAATTTTATTCTCTGACTGAGAGTTGACTGAAGATATACAGTCAGTTTCCTGTTTACAGTAAAATTAATGCATATCTGCATAATTCGAATTGATATAACAACTTTATCAATATAAATATCAACTTTAATAAAGAAAAATTCTTTTGTAAACCCTTTAATCAGTATTAGTCTGTCCTCCATGATCATTTACACATCAATTTTGTTTTAGGGAAATAAACTTCTGTAAAATAATTATACCCGTTACTTATAAAAAATAAGTATAAGGGTATATTGTGTTCGTTGGAATGTATGTAACAGGGAGAAGGAGGCATCTCCGACCCTATAAAGTATATATATTCTTGATCAGCATCAATAGCCGAGTCGATATAGCCATGTCCGTCTGTCCGTCTGTCCGTCTGTCTGTCTGTATGAACAAAAGGATCTCAGAGACCATAAGAGATAGAGATACCAAACTTTCACTAAAAGACTTTTATATACCCCACGCAGATCAAGTTTGTTTCAAATTTAATCCACGCCCCCATCCGCCCCCGCAAATCGCGAAAAACCACCACAACCACAGTTTTCAAGATAATACGTTTTTTGTGATTATTACCGTTATCTATTAGCATTATCTATTATCCCACTAAATCGCATCAAGATCGGACATGTAGAACGACAGTTATGGCGAATTAAAGTTTTCAGAGCAAAAGAAGTATTTTCTTTAAAGTACTTTTCAATATATTTAAGTAAGTAACGGGTATCATATAGTCGGGATCTCGACTATAGCCTTTCCCGCTTGTTTTTTATAATAAACTTTATTTTTGTTCTCTCAACTAACTTAATTAGAGACGAACTATTTCATTTAGCTGCAAACATGTATTAAATTCACATTTCATTCTCTATGTATGTGATAACTCGTATTATTTCAACATTAGGCAACATCTGGTTGAGGTATAAATCACGCATACGCCGCATAGTACGATTATAATTCACAGGAATTTTGTGTGAATATTCCTATTTATACCACATTAAACACACGCAATTTGGCAAATCGCCAAACTGAAACCACACGCATTTTGTGTTTTAATTATTTAGTTTTCTCTCCCTTTCTCTCTCTCTCTCTCTCTCTCTCTCTCTCTCTCTCTCTCTCTCTCTCTCTCCTGGTCTCAATTTCCAATTTTAATGGCCGAGAAACACTTGAAGATACGAAGTTGCACATTAAGTTAGAGCTGCATTTTGTGGTTCGTCGGCTTCACTTGGTTGGCCCAAAACTTTTTGGGACTTGAAAGTTTTCCTGCAAATTGTTCGCGTTTCCATTATATTTAAGTTTGTAAGGACGATGACAGTTTTTAAATGTGATAAAAGGTGGCCCAACAGTCGGAATAAAATCTTGTTGATTACTGTACAAATATTTGTGATACAATGTTGGATAGTTTGAGTGAAAGTCGTTGACGTGACAAATTGAACAAGAAAGATTCTACGCTTATCCACAACAAATTACAGTTTAAAGAGTGCTAAGTTGGTTGTTAATGTAAGACTCAGAACTTGGAAACGAACTTAAAGTATAGACTATCACATTTTTAACATACAAAAATCCACTCTGATAAGTTTATTGTGAATTATAGCCGTATCCTGTAATTGTTAAAAACATTTTCCTATGATATTATTATTTTACTATTTTTTGTAGGACTTAACAATTTATATATTTTAATATGGATGTGTATACATAACAATAGTGTACTTTCTATTCACTTTGTTGAGTTTTATGATGAAACTTTCATTTTATATTTTTTGATGAAAAAAATTTTAACTAACAATGCATTAAGCTTGTTACACATAAAATTAACAAGTACCTCACGGCAGATAAATTTTACGAGTCTCGTTAAAGTTCTTTGTTCAGCATTTTTGATGGGGAATATTTTCGCATTTAAATTGACGCTAACAAGCTGAAAATGTTGCGCAGTCGACCAAAATGTTGACTAATGTCAATTATTTCCACTTCTAGGGGAAAAGAAGAAAAACTGCATTAGAGAAGTGTTGGGCAATTTTTATTACTCTTATGTACGTTGTTATTAATGTCAAGCATATTTTTTTTTATGCCACACTCGTCTGCGCATATTTATAGTTCATAAATGTGCATTTCTGTTATCACGAGGGTTATTCAAACTGTTATAACTTTATTAAAACTCAACCGATATTCAAACGGAATTCTGCACTAAAATTTTATTAAATTCGTTAGAAAACTGTGAGGCTTTTCCTCTTTTAATCTACTTCTTAAGTCATAATTAGTAATTAAAACAACACTAACACATTTTAAAATGTTTCAAAATGGTTTCAAGACAGCACAAAAGTTGTCCAGGCTAAAAGATTAACTCTGGAGAAAGAAACAAAATTGATTGAGAAAAAAAAAGGCTCAATTGATTTTTTACGAGAAGAATTATGAAGCGACCCTCGCAGTAACATATGGGACTTGGTTCTATGGTTGACTCACTGCCTGACAGAACCTGGCTGACGGTTGACAATTTGTTTTCTTTTTCGGACAACCAACAATACTAACAACGAGAGGAACAAGAAAGTCAACAAGGATAACAACAACAGCAACAACAACAGCAACAGGATGCCAACGACAATCAAAAAAGAAACGAAAATCACTTGACTTTTCGTAGTTGTCCTTGTCGCTTGCAGAGATGCAGGATGCGTGGAACGAGCCTGTTCTTTGTCTCTGGGAGAGAGGGGAAAAGTGTAAAAAACTTGAACGTTGACACACACACACATTCAAGCCGCTTAGTGGGTGGCTGGATGGTAGAGAGGGGAAAAAAAGCAATACCCCGAAGCGTTTGCTAAAGAGATAAGAGAGGGACAGAGAAAGAGAAATAGAGAAAGCAGGGAATTGAGAACAGACGCTTGTAACCGCCAAAAACATTTTGCTAACGATTTATGTCCGTTGCATGCTCTCTATTTGGGACTACGAGATAAATTTCTGCTACTTTTTCAGTTGCAGTCAGTGTGCAAGTGCAAGTGTCCTGGCCAGCTTCCCTTAACTCTGACATCCATTTTTAATAGACTGGGTTACATGTCATTCGTTTTGCAATTGCTACAAACAATTAGTTTGATTTTCTGGCAATGATTAAAATATTAAATCCTCTCAAGGCTGTAGCTTAACAATTTTTTTCGTTGCAGGGTATTTTGCTGTATATTTCTCAGGTTTAGCTTGTTTCATTTATGTTCGTTGAAAGCATGCTTAGTTTAGCAGACATCAAAGTGCTTTTGCCAAAAGTCCAATGATATGCACATTTAAATGGCCAAAAGGAAAATGGTAGTTAGCTAGCTAGCCAGGAACTCATAGGAAAAGTTTTAATTAAACCAACTTTAAGCTTTAAGTGGACTGGACCGATGTTGTCAACATGTGAGCACAGCAGTCAGGACACATGTTCTACGATAGAGAAACAGAACAAACACACACTCACACACACACTCACACACACACTCACACACACACACTCCTTATTTTGCCTGTGAAAAAAAGTCCTGCTCTGTCCTATCCTGGCTAAAGAAGGTGCTGAGGCACAGACCAACATTAAATCTGGCATTTTACAACAATTTGAGCCATTAACACTTGGACCAGACCGGGCTTTTAAAGCAGAAGGCGTCAAAAAAAAAAACAGAAAACAAGTCCAAAGGCAACACAGCTGCTCAGCTGAGTCGGATTAAAGCCCCAAATCCTTTTACAGCCTGACAGCCTGGTCGTTTTGGTTAAGGCCCACAAACAGAATGGAGTAACCGCTGTCAGTTAACCAACGAAGCGGCAAAAAATTATGTACTGACTCCCCAAGCACTATGGAAACACTTACCTTTATTTCAAAACATTTTTTTTTATTGAATTGATCCATTTTTTTTTTGAAAGTGTGGAAACTAAGAAATATTGGAATTCAGTAAGCTTTTATATCATTAAGGATAATGCATATAAAGAAACCTCTAAGTCTGTAGTATAAAGCCAGAATTGTTAACATAACAGTCATAACAGCTGTTAAACTTAGCAGAAAGAACATCTTTACTTCACAATTAATCAAAATTCAACTAGATTAAATTATGTTTTGTTTTATTAACGCCAAGAATATGAGAAAAGTACCCATAGTGCCAAGTAGACAGCTGACTAAGGGAAGGACCATGGACATGAACAAACTGGTCAACGTAACGCATTGTCCTTTTTTCCTATTTGTTCATTTACACCTCTAGGACTTTAGGACGACACGACACCAAGGAAGAGTGACAGGACGAAAGGAGTGCATCATTGAACACGCCCCCTAGCTAGGGTTGAAGGAAGGAAAGTTAACTCATATCATTCAAGTTGATTATTACCGAAGTTGGTAGGGAAAACCATTTGGGAATCAACTGCTGCTTGTGGTTTAGTTAGCTGTCTGTCCGTTGTCACAGTACCTGCGACCCTTGGACCCATGTCCTGACCCAAGATCCTTCATGTTGCGGTTGCTTTTATTGTTTAATATTGGCTTTCTATACAAAACATAAATATGTTATAGCATGCGACAGAATTTGCGCAGGTTTGTGTCTAGGTTAAAAGTAACAGTTAGTGCAACTGTTACTGCTACTGTGGCTGTTACTGTTAATGGGCTTGCTTAACAGAATATGTTACTGTATTAGATTTTACTGGGGATATCTAAAATGTCTTTAATATTTTCTAGCACATTAATTTTTTACGCTGAAATTTAATAAACAACATGGACCATAAATACAGTAAACTAAACTAATTGTTTAACAGCACGCAGCATTTTGACACCCTCAAATTTTGACACGCTGTTATTATTTATGACGTAAAACCCCAAAGTGACTTTGACTGAATAAACAAAAATGTGGTTTAATAAATTACAATATGAAAGCCGGTCGAATTCCGCAAGAGAGTGAGAGACGTACAGTAGGAGCAAGAGAGCGCAAGAGAGCTGCGTACTTGGCTCAGCTGTTATTTATTCTTTACTTTTTTTTTTAGTTTTTTTTTTGTTTGCATTTGAATGTTGTGTTGGGCGCGCCCTTTTATTTTTGGCTGCATTCCAGTTTTCGTCTATTTGTTCTCCCACGACCAGACGGTGGTAAACAAATGAAATTTTGGGCACGTTAACAGTGAGCGGCAATTGAAACCAGTTTTTATAGCAGTCTTTTAGGCGGCGCTGTTAAAACAGACGTGTGCTCTCACATTCCCGCTCTCATACTCACTTGTGCGCTCTCTATTGATTTGTTATTAATGGTGTGCGCATGCGTTAGTTGAGTGCTGCAAAACTCCAGACACCGGCCATTAATATAAACAGGGTGTTTCACTGAGTTGCCAACCACTGAAAATCCCATAGCCGCTGCTTAAGTGTGAGGGAGCCAGACAAAGCGGCAGTGAGAGGAGAGTGTGAGTGGGTGAGAGAGCGTGTGTGCAGATTTTTATAGCATCTTTCATATATGAGTTTAACATTCTGCTCTCTGTTGGCCTTTGCAGGGGTGGCATGTGGATAAATTTTGGCCGACATGGATCCCAGTGCTCTACAAAACATGGATCGGGACGCATTAAAGAAGCAAATCGAGAATATGAAATATCAGGCCTCCATGGAGCGCTGGCCGTTATCTAAAAGCATTGCTGAGTGAGTAACGATTATAATATTAGAATTATAAATATAAAAAAAAAAAAAAAACAATCAGTGTTAAACATAAGAATTTTTAAATAAAAATATTACTTTTGCGAGTGTTGTTAAGTGTTTGTGCGTGCCTAAAAACCCCAAACGAGTTTATGTTTGTCTAGACGCGCCATGTTTTTCGTAGCAAAGTTGACACAGTGCCTGCCTAAAATATTCATACTTCTGCATCCACCGAGACAACACCTGAGAGCGCCTGAGTGCTCATCCGGGCGTTTTGTTTGTTCTTGCAAAATATTTACATAAATATAAAGTTGTTGCTGTTTTGTTTTGTTTTTTTTTTTTTTTTGCTTTGTTGTTGTCGTTGTTGCAGTGGTTGTTGCGGTGGTTGTTGCTCAGACCCCACAATAAACGATAGTTGCCTTTCAGTCTGTACACAGCTAAACCCCCGTGTTGCTAACATTCAGTGCGGTGGGTGATGGGATGGTGAAAGGGTGGTGAAAAGGGAGTGTGTAGACAACGACTAGACAAAGTTATATTTACATGTGTGTGTGTGTGTGTGTGTTGAGCACCAAAAATATCTCACGGAAATTTGCTGAGTGAATTTCCAGAGTTACCTTTTAGCAAAAATATTTACAAGAGAAAAATGTATATACATGATAATATAAAGTTCAGCTTAACTAAAAATATATGTATATTTATCAGAAATACAGTGACCAATGCTTCTCAAATTGTTTTCTTCAACTGAGTTTATATTTTTACTAGTTGGTTTTTCAAAACATAAGGTATTCGTACAAAGAAATAAAGAAAAGAGCTAATAAATAAGCTTAATAATCCCGATTTATGATATTTTAAAAGCCCTATAACATTGGGATTGTTTATAATTTAGATGTTTGTTACTCAGATTATATTTGTATATTGTAAATCTAATATGTTCGCTGATGCTTGAATCAACAATCAAATGTTTTCTTGCAGCTAAAAGTTTGTTTCATATTCAACTCTCCTTATACCATATATTTGTCTATCCCAAAAAAGGGGAAATCTATATGAAAAATAAATATTTTATTTGAAACTCAACGAGATTAGTTTTTAGTTACAAATCTAATCAATTATTTTATTCATTTGTTTTTAGGAGTATATACTTCTGATCATTTTCACTTTCTACAAGGTCCGTGTTAAAAATTGAATTGCCATTTTCATAGCAAGGCTGGCCAAAAAAACGTAGCATATATATCACAATTAATGTTGGGTCTCTCCAATGACCAACTTTTAAAATTGTTGAACTGAAAAAGCAAACATTGTTTCCGCCGTTAGCGAGCTGTGACTACAATTCTAAAGGCAATTTTAAAATAAACATCCGTTCAGAGTTGAAGCTGGAGCAGTTTTCCGTGTCAGATTCAGCGATTTAGTTAAACATTTAGTTGACGGCTAATTATGAATAATTAATTGGTGCATTGCTAGTGGATTTAGCCTCCCAGTCCTCCCACTTGCTGGTGCTTCTCTTGGAGTCTAAACAGGGACCTAAATCTGTATGTTCTTACAGAATTTATTTAACCAAAAGTTGAGTTATAATTCAGCTAAATTCTCGCTTCTCATATCGAATTTAAAAAACAAAAAAAAAGACTAATTCGCAGCTGTTTTAATCAATTTCCGTTTGTTTCAACTATCAGCATGGTGTAATTCTTGGTGGGTCCTCTATCTGAGCTTCCATTCTCCTAATGTTAAATGCATTCAAATGAAATTTATTTAAAAAGTCAACAGCTAAAAGTTAAACAAATCAGTAAACTTAAAGTGCAAACAAAATAAAATACAGCATACATTCATAAAAAATGTATTTGCACTTTGGTTGCGATAATCGAAGTAAATAAAACTCAAATACAAATCGAATGCAAGTTTAAACAGTATTTGACAAATGAAAATGAGTGAAACACAAAGAACAATATTGTTAAATGGAATTAAAGAGCATGATAAATATAATGTTATTGATCGATTTCGAATCAATTGTCGATTGCCAATTTGGAAATGACACTTAACGAAAGCTTCAACTCAATTTCACAGTACACTGCAAATTTGTCACTCAATCAGCAGCAGTAAAAGGAAGCAAATTAGACAAAACTCGCACAAATACATGTTTGTATTCCTTAATGCCACGAGGGTGGGCTGTTGAGTTACTGACTTGAGTAGAATAAACAGAACATTACAAATTAAATTATAATTAACAAGATTATCCATTATAAGAACTCATGAAGTCATAATTAAAAAAAATAAAATTGAAACCGTAGTGATTTATTATTTTTCACTCACGAAAGACACGCATGGAACAGTACTTATTTATTTTCTACGATTGCAACGTCTTATCAGACCACCCTCGTTACAAAATCAAAGTCAATTAAATTTTGAGAGGCGAAATCGAAGCACATGATTGATGTACAAATTGCACTGACTGACCACTGACAGAGAGGGAAGTGTGTGTGTGTGGTTTGTGTGTGTGGTGGGTGTATGTGTCTATGGTAGACATATCGTTAAGTACAGTAACCACCACATATTACGACGATTTGGAACACGATCACGAAATGGAAGCCCAATTTGGATGCTTCTCGTTTCTGTTTTTCGCAATCATGATTGATTGACACCTTGTGTCGGATAGTGTTGTATAGCGGTGCGTTGTTGTGTTGTGGTCTTAACCCTCTGCGTGACAGGATTTAAACGCATGGATGCGTCGAGGCTTGATGCCGCCGGTCATTTGGGTTTGCAGGCAACAAAATGTTGCACATATTTAAGGGAAAGGGGGACAAACGCACGCATGGTATATCACATTTAACTACACGGGCATCTATTTCACCTTAATGCGAAGTCCAAGTTTTGTGGTTTAACTGGCTTTCGAGAGAGAGGTGGTAAGAAAGGCAGAGAATAGAAGAGAATGAAGGGGACGAGGAGGGTAGGTCTGGCAAAACTTTTGCGAAACTTTGCCCTGGACTCCAGGTGGTAAAAGTTGTACGTTCAATCCCCTTATATAATGTTAATACGAGTATTCTTGCCGTAAAACTCTCTTCACTATGTTTAGCTCCCTCACTCTCTCTCTCTACCTCTAATGCTTTCCATGTATCTCTTTCTCTTTATATTGCCTCCATAGGTATGCAAATCTGTTGTGCATTTTAATTTATCATCAACAACAAGTGCGAATATATTTTCGTGTGTCTTTGCGGCGACTAATAAATAAGACAAGAACTTACCTTATAGTTATTCTACCTGTTCGAATTTGGTATACACTTACAGTCCACACTTATAGGAAATATATCTCATTTGAGGGATAATTTCATAATTTTTTTCGGATATTATTTACACGTATATTAAAACAAATCTAAAATACATTCGTTCATCATTACAGCTTTTTTTAATCAATTAAATGAAATTGCTCAGCGATTTGATAACATTTTTATAAAATATAGTTAACTAACTGATAGATATTTTGATTAAAAATCAACAATATTTCAAAATATACCTCAGTTACACAGCTTAGCTGGAGTCTGAAATAAACGAGACTGGGATAATTTGAAACTTGTGTTCTTTTTGTCAAATTTAAAAAGCCACTATTTCTCGTCTAGAGTATATGCAGTATTTGAATTGCTTTGACTTTTCGTGCAGAAAATTGTGTTTTCTTTTAAGTCACAATGGAAAGAGAGCTCAGCCAGCAGAAGCAATGAAGATTGGTCGCTTTTTGGCATTACATTTTCCTTGGCATGCGTATGAGTACGAGTATAGCGCCTGTAGATTTTCCTTTATTTTTTTTATGTACATTTTTTGTATATTTTTATGGCAATTTATATGTTGTTGTACGGCGTACAGGGAACAACAACAATAAGGGATACGCGAATAGCTGCAGTTTATGGTTGTGGTTGTCGCTTTTGTTGCGGTTTATTGTGGTTATAAATTCGGAAATGTAAGTGTGACTTGCACAGCCAGAAAACGGATGCATTTTCCAGATCGGAATGGGGTTAAAGCTTTTATATGCCCCACCCTAAAAAAAGTCTCAATTGGCGTTCTTTTTGCAAGTTGGTAGCCAATTTAATAGGAATTTGAACAGTTTTTCATAAAATATAAAATTTACTCGAATAAATCAGAGATTTACTTTTGATTCCGTTTTTTTTTAATCCTGTTAAATGGATAAAATTGATGGATGGATATAGTTGAAAGATCTTTTACTTGTTCTTAATTTATAAACTAAAAAACATTTCATATGATTTTTTTAATATTAAAATAGAGTTTTTAAGTAATGTAAAGCTAATAAAACTCTTGTGATTATAATTTATTAAAATGTATTATACCAAAAATTAAGACGTTTTTTCGAAAGTTGTACTTAAAAGGAATCTTTTACCTTAACATTAGTTCATTTCGAATTTTCAAATATTTCTTGAAGTTTTAAATCTTTTTAAGAAATATTGAAAATATATTGGGCAATAAATAAAAATATTAAAAGTAAATTATTATCTGGTATATTGGTGTCATTGAAAACACGACAAATTGACTGTGCACAGTGAGTGTCAATAGTCGTAGCCCACACAAACTAAAATATTAACCATAATTTTAAAGGGCCAACTGAGTAAGTTTGAGCTCTTTTTCCACAGAAAGTGCAATCGTCCATGGTGCTTGGCCAACTAATTGACATTGTCAAGACCCAGGGCTGGCCGAACCAGGGTTTGTCAACTGTTAAGCTTTATACGACGCTAAACTGAATTGCTGTAAGAATGCCTTTAAACTCGGTTTGAGCCACAGAAACATGCAAATTAATTGCGACAAACACAAAACTCACAAACTCAACGAATAGAAAATGGAAGGAAGGATATGGAAAATGTACTACAACTGTTGATGTGACCTTTGTTTGTACTGCTGCTGTTTTTCTGTTGAAAAGGGGGAAAGGAATGTGGGTGTGGCCAGTGAATTGGATTAGTGGTTTATTCAATTTAATTTAAATGCAAAACATTCTATAAAGTGCTGACTTCGTTGTAAAAGCTTAGACAGAAGGAACAACGTGTAAAGCAATCGTAGAGTGTGTTTTACCAAAGAATACCCCTCTCATTTCCCACTAGAGGAGGGTACACTGTGAATTGTTTAGTGTAATTTAATAAGAATAGGGTTGAGCGATTGGCAAACAGTTTGTTGATTATGTTTACCATTTTATTTTACACAAAGTCAGCTAGAAACACTTGGGAATTTCTTAATTGTTTTTTTTTATAATTTAAGAAATGACATAAAATTCAATTTAATGTCTTCAACCGTATTTATATATTTTATTCAATTAAACATTTTTTTTTGAGACATCCATTGAGTGAGGAACTGAAATTACAAGCTAGCACAAAAAATATATGCTTTTGCGAAGTATTCACTGAGAAAAATCGTTTCAAATCTGAGTATCGAAGTAAGAGTTTAACTTGTTTTAAAAATTGGATCACTTATATAAAGATGGAAGTTTTAAGAAAAAACCTATTTTAGCTAGAAGCCGTGGAATATTTTAATGAAAATCTAAAATTTTCATTAAGTAATAATTTTATGCCATAAATATTGTTGAATCAGCGACTCAAGAAATTGAGCTGAATGTTGACGGGTGAATTATCAACATTTTCTCGAGAAATATGACAAACACCTGCTGATTGCTTTATAGCTACACAGTTAACTACTTCCCTCCTCCTTTATTACCCACTTCACCTGCACCGTCTCGCTCGAGGTCCCGACGTGTCAGCTATTTATGAGCGCTTTTCACATTTTATTTTGCATACAGGCAAGATGCGAACTTAGCATTTTTCCTTTCCTTTTCTTTCCTTTCTCTCTTCATCTCTTTCGCCCTCTATTTGTTGTTGTTGTTGTTGCTGCTGCTGCTGCTATTGTTGTTTCTGTTATTGTTGCTGTTGTAGTTGTTGTTGTTGACACTTTTAATGTTGATTAATGGCAGCACAGCAAAGTATGCCATAAAACATGCCACACATATAAATGAATTGTAATGGCAACAACAAACGGGCCAATTCAAGTAGGAACCAACAAGCAAAATGGTTACTTCTTCTAAGAGAGCAAATACACAGATACACACACTCATTCATACACTCACACATCAATACACAACTAGCTTTGCCTATCTGAATATCAGTTACATTAATCTTATTCTATGTCTGCGAATTGGTTAGTCTGACGGTGAATTATGATGCCTGTGTCTCATTCAATCCTTTACGATAAAGTGTATATAGAATAACTTACACTTTACTCAATTTAAAAAAAACGTTGTTTAATTTGTAAATTTTAAGATTCTGTGTAAAAAATTGGATTTCTGTAGAAGTTTTTACACTAGAAAATATCTTGTTAATAATACGAGCTTATTTGTTTTATCCCACACGAGTAAGCTTCCATATCTAGAAGCTAATTAAGCGATTGTCTATTTGAAACCCACACCAACGGAAGTTCAATGTTGCAAGTACTTAGTGTGCCACGCCCAGCAATGTTGCAATTACGCCCAGTTGAGTTGGCCAGTAGTCGTTGTTCGTCGCCTGGTCTATTAGTTGAATGATTGAGCAATTGGCCAGAGGGTTGCAAAGAAGTCGCCGCTTCGCAACGTGGCAACTTCGATAATGCGGCACGTTGCTTCAAGCAAAACCTATTAAGCTTGCAACATTATTAAGGCAACTAACAAGCTCTTTAATTGCTCCAAGTGATAGCGAGAGTGAGTAAAAGTGAAAGTGTAGGGGCAAATTGCCGATGGCCTTTAAACGGCTGCTTAATTAGCCGCTTTACACTTTTTATTACCTCATTTATTTTAACAAATATTACAGCTCAACCAAATTTAACAATAATTAAATGCAGCTGCAATTAATGTGGCAATTGAAGAGTTCTTAATGCCACAGATAAACGTGCAGCATGTAATCAATTTTCAGTTAATTAGCTGATGGATTTTCTCAGAGCTTGTGGTTAACTTGATTTAACATGGTCAATGTTTCGTAATCCTAATTAAAAAGTTATGACCACTATTTTGCACCATTGGTCAAATGAAAATGTCGCTTAGCTCAGAGTGAATTAGCTAAATATATACGACAGAAGTCGACTGTCATAAAGCTTACATAAATCTGCACTTAGTTTAATATACTATGGTGAATTACTCAATATATTGCCTTCGCTAAGTGTGATTTAATGATCTACTTATATAGTAGATTAATTATGTGATTAGATATAATAAGATTTGTGCTAATTGTTTTAATTTGTTCAAGCTTTGGTAAGGGAGAGAATAAGTATACGTTATTAGAATGAATACGTTCGATTTTATTTAAATTTGAGCTGGAATAATACATTGATTTGAACAATAATGCAACTCTTAATTTGAGAGGGTATCTCTCCCATCGCTAGTAGTAAAATAGTTATTAAATTTTCCTTTCCAGAAACACTTTTTAAGCATAGAACACCAAAATCATTATTTTGGTATGCCAAATAAAGAATACAGTCAATGCACAAGAGTTGCTGTTTTAATAAAATCTGGTATATCAAAATTTTTCAAAATTAAAATATAATATTGCAATTCTACTTTAGACAATGATATTAAAGCTTGCGAATTGAATGCTCTCTCTGTCATTTGCATTTTTATGAACTTCACTTCACTCTCTACTCTTAAATTCATTAGTATTTTATATTCTGAATTCGTTCCATATAAATCTATATATGTTTTACTGAATGCCACAACACAATGTCATTATTTGTACAATATTATTACTTTGTTTTAACAATTTTTATTATTTGTTATTTCTACATGGTTAATAAAAAAGAAGTTATAGAACGCATTTGAAAGACAAAACGAGAAAGAGGGAGAGAGCGAGAGCGAGAGAGAGCGAGAGAGGGATCACATAAATTGCCTTTGAAAAACTGTTTTTGGATTATTCGTACTTATATTTTGTTTTTTATTGACATGTGGCTGGGAGTAAATGCCAGCAAATGACAGCTGTTATGAGGTTAAAGGGGGTAAAGAGAGAGCATATACACACACACACACACTCATACACATTATAAGCATTGGCATAACTACAAACAATTTATGTGCAAACAACAGTTACATTTCGTTACGTACCCATCAGTCGCAGTTTCCGTTTCCTCTTTACTTTCTCCTCTTTTCACTTTTCTCTCCTCCTCGGTTAGTTGACTGCCACCGTTGTAATAATTGAATTTCACTGCATCCCATTTTTCTTATTTTCCGATTTACTGTATGTTTTTGGTTGTTTTTTCCACGTATCTTTTTTTTCCTGCTTTCGTTCTGTCGATTGCATTTTTGACAGTCAACGCGACCGAATTGTGCCACGGCTTAAATAATAAATGAAATGACTTAAAACCATATTAAAGCAACCTGTACGATCTGCTCGGTCCCCAGACCTTCTCAATAATTCATCGCTACGGATGAGCGTTAATTCCCATGATGCCTATGCATCCAAATGTAACCGGAAAAATGGCTGAAAACTACATACATAAATAATTAATTTCAATTTATCTGGGGAGCAACATATTTAATGCCTGATTTTTGGCAAATGGTGAAATGAATAGCAAGAGAACTATAAGCATTATTGTTAGTTTAATTTAATATATAATTCAATAATTATACTAGTATTTATCATGATTTCTAACTTAACATATATTTCTTCTCTTTCAGGTGAGTATATCCAAAAAGTAACATATCTGAATTCAACTTAGATGACAAAATTTTTGTAAGTATTAATAAGTATGTATGGCTCTAAGAAATATAAATGGTTCAAAACAATTGCAAGTATTTCTCTTAAAGGGAATACTTTAAGTATGCTGATCTCTCATTTTCCCCTTTTAATATTCAATTAGAAAACTACTTTTTCGAGAGCCGACTGCACGATATTTATGTCCACAATTGACCCACATTTTTCATATTACTCTGTCTGGAATTGAAAAACTCTTGGTCATGGTCATTCCATTTCGTTCCGTTTCGTGTGGTTCCATCCGGATTGTTCTTTCTGTCATCCTTCCTCTTCTTATGCTAAGCGCAATTTTTTTAATTTGTTAAATTGTTTGTGGTCGCAAAACTATGTGAGCACAGAGTCAAAAAGCAGGCAGAAACAAAGACAATGATGGACAAGGCGAGAGAAAGAGAGAGAGAGAGTGGGAGAGAAAGGAGTGAGCTGAAGAAAGTGGGATTTCAATGCAGTCACCGTGAAACGTTTCTCATTTGTGGAATTAAATTTTGCATATGAAATTTACATATATGGTAGCCCCTTCTCTTTCTTTCTCTCACACCTATCAGTATTTCCGTTGCTTTTTGTGCAGACTGTACCATCACATGTTTGTGTTGTACGTTTTCATGCTCTTCTTCTGCCAGGTGTTATAATTAAAACAACTTCCTGTCCGTCGGAAAAATGCCAACATAAAAATCTTATTTCACGTGTTTGTCTCAACGCATTATTGCTCATAACAATGAGGATTCCTC